>JASTWF010000667.1:74777-109849 GCA_030390025.1 Squalus acanthias | reverse complement strand
ACACCCAACACACCCAACACCCAACACACCCAACACACCCAACACCCAACACCCAACACACCCAACACCCAACACACCCAACACCCAACACACCCAACACCCAACACACCCAACACACCCAACACACCCAACACCCAACACACCCAACACACCCAACACCCAACACACCCAACACACCCAACACACCCAACACCCAACACACCCAACACCCAACACCCAACACACCCAACACCCAACACACCCAACACACCCAACACGCCCAACACATCCAATACCCAACACCCAACACACCCAACACACCCAACACACCCAACACACCCAACACACCCAACACCCAACACACCCAACACACCCAACACACCCAACACCCAACACACCCAACACACCCAACACCCAACACACCCAACACCCAACACCCAACACACCCAACACCCAACACACCCAACACACCCAACACGCCCAACACATCCAATACCCAACACCCAACACACCCAACACACCCAACACACCCAACACACCCAACACACCCAACACCCAACACACCCAACACACCCAACACCCAACACCCAACACACCCAACACCCAACACACCCAACACCCAACACCCAACACACCCAACACCCAACACACCCAACACACCCAACACCCAACACACCCAACACACCCAACACCCAACACACCCAACACACCCAACACCCAACACACCCAACACACCCAACACCCAACACACCCAACACACCCAACACACCCAACACCCAACACACCCAACACCCAACACACCCAACACCCAACACCCAACACACCCAACACCCAACACACCCAACACACCCAACACCCAACACACCCAACACACCCAACACACCCAACACCCAACACGCCCAACACACCCAACACGCCCAACACACCCAACACACCCAACACCCAACACACCCAACACCCAACACACCCAACACACCCAACACCCAACACACCCAACACCCAACACACCCAACACCCAACGCCCAACACACCCAACACCCAACACACCCAACACCCAACACACCCAACACACCCAACACCCAACACACCCAACACACCCAACACACCCAACACACCCAACACCCAACACACCCAACACACCCAACACCCAACACACCCAACACCCAACACACCCAACACCCAACACACCCAACACACCCAACACACCCAACACCCAACACACCCAACACACCCAACACGCCCAACACATCCAACACACCCAACACACAACACACCCAACACACCCAACACACCCAACACACCCAACACCCAACACACCCAACACACCCAACACACCCAACACCCAACACACCCAACACACCCAACACACCCAACACACCCAACACACCCAACACACCCAACACACCCAACACACCCAACACCCAACACACCCAACACCCAACACACCCAACACACCCAACACACCCAACACCCAACACACCCAACACCCAACACACCCAACACACCCAACACCCAACACACCCAACACACCCAACACCCAACACACCCAACACACCCAACACCCAACACACCCAACACACCCAACACCCAACACACCCAACACACCCAACACACCCAACACCCAACACACCCAACACCCAACACACCCAACACACCCAACACACCCAACACCCAACACACCCAACACACCCAACACCCAACACACCCAACACACCCAACACCCAACACCCAACACCCAACACACCCAACACCCAACACACCCAACACCCAACACACCCAACACCCAACACACCCAACACACCCAACACACCCAACACCCAACACACCCAACACACCCAACACCCAACACACCCAACACACCCAACACCCAACACACCCAACACCCAACACACCCAACACCCAACACACCCAACACCCAACACACCCAACACACCCAACACACCCAACACCCAACACACCCAACACCCAACACACCCAACACCCAACACACCCAACACCCAACACACCCAACACACCCAACACACCCAACACCCAACACACCCAACACACCCAACACACCCAACACCCAACACACCCAACACACCCAACACCCAACACACCCAACACCCAACACACCCAACACCCAACACACCCAACACCCAACACACCCAACACACCCAACACACCCAACACCCAACACACCCAACACACCCAACACCCAACACACCCAACACACCCAACACACCCAACACACCCAACACCCAACACCCAACACACCCAACACCCAACACACCCAACACACCCAACACACCCAACACCCAACACACCCAACACACCCAACACGCCCAACACATCCAATACCCAACACCCAACACACCCAACACACCCAACACACCCAACACACCCAACACACCCAACACACCCAACACCCAACACACCCAACACACCCAACACACCCAACACCCAACACACCCAACACACCCAACACCCAACACACCCAACACCCAACACCCAACACACCCAACACCCAACACACCCAACACACCCAACACACCCAACACACCCAACACCCAACACACCCAACACACCCAACACACCCAACACACCCAACACACCCAACACACCCAACACCCAACACACCCAACACCCAACACACCCAACACACCCAACACCCAACACACCCAACACCCAACACACCCAACACCCAACACCCAACACACCCAACACCCAACACACCCAACACACCCAACACACCCAACACACCCAACACCCAACACGCCCAACACACCCAACACGCCCAACACACCCAACACACCCAACACCCAACACACCCAACACCCAACACACCCAACACACCCAACACCCAACACACCCAACACACCCAACACCCAACACACCCAACACCCAACGCCCAACACACCCAACACCCAACACACCCAACACCCAACACACCCAACACCCCCAACACATCCAACACGCCCAACACATCCAATACCCCAAATACCCCCAACACGCCCAACACGCCCAACACATCCAATACCCCAAATACCCCCAATACGCCCAACACGCCCAACACATCCAATACCCCAAATACCCCCAACACGCCCAACACACCCAACACGCCCAACACGCCCAACACATCCAATACCCCCAATACCCCCAACACGCCCAACACGCCCAACACATCCAATACCCCCAATACCCCCAACACGCCCAACACGCCCAACACACCCAATACCCCCAATACCCCCAACACGCCCAACACGCCCAACACACCCAACACCCCCTACACACCCAACACACCCAATACCCCCAACACACCCAACACACCCAATACCCCCAACACACCCAACGCACCCAACACGCCCAACACACCCAATACCCAACACACCCAACACACCCAACACACCCAACACACCCAACACGCCCAACACACCCAATACCCCCAACACACCCAACACACCCAACACACCCAACACACCCAATACCCCCAACACACCCAACACACCCAACACGCCCAACACACCCAACACCCCCAACACACCCAACACACCCAACACACCCAACACCCAACACACCCAATACCCCCAACACACCCAACACACCCAACACGCCCAACACACCCAATACCCCCAACACACCCAACACACCCAACACACCCAATACCCCCAACACACCCAACACACCCAACACGCCCAACACACCCAATACCCCCAACACACCCAACACACCCAACACACCCAATACCCCCAACACCCCCAACACACCCAACACACCCAACACCCAACACACCCAATACCCCCAACACACCCAACACGCCCAACACACCCAATACCCCCAACACACCCAACACACCCAACACACCCAACACGCCCAACACACCCAACACACCCAACACACCCAATACCCCCAACACACCCAACACCCAACACCCCCAACACACCCAACACGCCCAACACACCCAACACACCCAACACACCCAATACCCCCAACACACCCAACACGCCCAACACACCCAATACCCCCAACACACCCAATACCCCCAACACACCCAACACACCCAACACGCCCAACACACCCAACACACCCAACACACCCAACACACCCAACACACCCAATACCCCCAACACACCCAACACACCCAATACCCCCAACACCCCCAACACACCCAACACGCCCAACACACCCAACACACCCAACACACCCAACACCCCCAACACCCCCAACACCCCCAACACCCCCAACACACCCAACACGCCCAACACACCCAACACACCCAACACACCCAACACACCCAACACCCCCAACACCCCCAACACACCCAACACACCCAACACACCCAACACACCCAACACACCCAACACACCCAATACCCCCAACACACCCAACACCCCCAACACCCCCAACACGCCCAACACACCCAATACCCCCAACACGCCCAACACACCCAACACCCCCAACACACCCAATACCCCCAACACACCCAATACCCCCAACACGCCCAACACACCCAACACCCCCAATACCCCCAATACCCCCAACACTCCCAACACCCCCAACACGCCCAACACACTCAACACACTCAACACCCACCAACACCCAACATCCAACACCCCCAACATGTCCAACACGCCCAACACACCCAATACCCCCAACACGCCCAACACCCCCAACACACCCAATAACCCCAACACCCCCAACACGCCCAACACCCCCAACATGGTCTTCTAACACACAACTGAGTAAAATGGTGGTCAAAGGAAGTGTGGGGCCGATTAGGGACCAAAAAGGAGATCTTCTCATGGAGGCAGAGGGCATGATGAATTATTAAATGAGTACGTTGCATCTGTCTTCATTAAAGAGGATGCTGCCAATTTAGCAGTAAAGAAGGAGGTTGTAGCGATATTGGATAGGATAAAAATAGATAAAGAAGAGGTACTTAAAAGGTTGGCAATCCTCAAACTAGAAAAGTCACCCAGTCCATGTTAAAAATGCAATGGTCTCTGCCTCCCTGTGGTAAAGCATTCCCTGCTCCAACAACTCTCTGTGCAAAGAATTTTTTCCTATCCTCTCTCCTCACTCTTAGTGATGATTTTAAATTGATGATCCCTCATCACTGACCCCCTAACCAGAGGAAGTAGTCTCTCCCTATTCACTCTATCCTCTATTAAATCTCCTGCACAGTCCCAGTCTCTCCTCGGCACTCTAGTCTCCCATTCCCTGGCATCATCCTGGTGAATCTACACTCTCCACTCTCTGTGGATTCAATGTCCTTTCTATAATGGGGCCCAACACAGCCCCCAGTCTCTAACTGTGGCCAAACCAGTGTTTTGTATGAATTTGTCATCACTTATTTACTCTTGTACTCTGTGCCCCTTTTTATAAAACTCTAAATGCTATTGGTCTTTTTACAGTTTTATCTCCCTGCACTCACACTCTCAGATATTTTGTATTTGAACCCCGGGATCTCTCTGTTTATCCAAACCCTTCAGTGTCTTTCCATTGAGTCTTCACTCCCAATCCTTATTTTTCTTCATTATGTAAACTTACCAATCTAAACATCCACTAACTGTCTATCTATCCATTAATCCATCTGCCCACCACTAACCTGTCTTTTTTTTAATTCATTTTTATGGGATGTGGGCGTCACTGGCAAGGCCAGCATTTATTGCCCATCCCTAATTTCCCTTGAGAAGGTGGTGGTGAGCTGCCTTCTTGAACCGCTGCAGTCCATGTGGTGAAGGTACTCCCACAGTGCTGTTAGGTAGGGGGTTCCAGCATTTTGACCCAGCGACGATGAAGATCGGCGATATACTTCTAAGTCAGGATGGTGTGTGACTTGGAGGAGAACTTCACTAACCTATCTGTCCACCCACTAGCCTGTGTGTTCATCCACTAACCCATCTGCCCACCCACTAACCTGTCTGTCCATTCACTAACCTGTCCATCCACCCACTAACCCATCTGCCCACCCACTAACCTGTCTGCCCACCCACTAACCTGTCTGCCCACCCACTAACCTGTCTGTCCCTTCACTAACCCATCTGTCCACCTACTAATCCATCTGCTCACCCACTAACCTTTCTTTCCACCCACTAACCTGTGTTTCCACCCACTAACCCATCTGCCCACCCATTAGCCTGTCTGCCCACCCATTAGTCTGTCTGCCCATTCACTAATCTGTCTATATCTTCCTAGTCTCCTTCAATCTTCCTCTCTCTTCGCCAAACAGTGAGGATGAAAGTTATTAAGCTTTTGCTCATCCCAGTGCTCCCCTCCAGTTGTGCATGGTTCTAAGTTCCTGTATGTAATGAATCTAGACCCAGATTCATTGTTAAATATTGTTAATATTCCCATTCCTACTGCCAAGGTGTTCAGTTTCCCAGAGTGTTCCTTCCTACACATGGTTGAAAGATCCCAGGGGAGCCAGTGTTGTGCTGTTCAGTCCCATGCTGGAGAAACCCAGAGGAAGAGCCAAGCCAAGCCAAGTTTGAACAAAGAAGGAGAGAAGATAAATCCGGAAGTAGCAGCTAAGTGATGACAAGCTCAGGTTTATAGGCTGTAACTAGTAGGGTATGGCCTACTCCTGCTCCTAATTCTTATGTTCGTATAGCCTGTGGATTGTAGAGGAAGAGGAGACTGAAAGAGGAGTTTGACAAGGTTGGAATCCTGGAAAGAATCAGAGAGAGTCGGAGATGGTGAAACTGCAGGTCGGAGGGAAGGTGAGGAGGAAGAGCTCAGAGAACAACTGGCCACTGTGGCACTGATCAGTTGCAAGACAGATAGAGAGGTGTTGGGGTGCCGGGAGTAAGTTCTCCCAGTTACAACAGCAGAGTTCCAGAATAGTTCAGTGTGAGAGAAAGGCTCCACATTCATTGAAACGAGGTGTCGACCTGCACAGGCTCTTTCCGGCACAGCACGATCCCAGCCGTTGCCGATTTCATTGACTCTCTCCTCTTCTCTGCGACTGGGAACTCGGTGACTTCAATAATCTCAGTCACGACTGTCTCTGTCACCTCGGTGATCTCTGTAACCTCTCGCCCAGTGACAGTCTGCCAGGACCAAGCGCTCCCAGATTCTCGCCTGCAATCCCTTCCCACAGACAGCCAGAACTGCCTGAGGGCATCGGGATTAACGCTGGAAATATCGCCCGTCACAATCCCCAGCTCGCTGATCTCCTTCGATTCACCATCGCTCCGTTTGGTCAATGAACCAACCAGAGCATTCCTGCAGGCCCAGGCACTGGGGAGCGAGGCCCCCTGGAGACTGGGGAGTTTCCCCATCGCTTCATTGCTCAGCTCCCACCCACTGCCGTCATTCCCAGGCACTGCTTGGCATCCCATCTCCTGAACGCCAGAGCCTTCTGTCAGCAACCTGGCCTGGCAGCGCTTGCTTCGTTGGCCAAGGCAGCTGGAGTGACTGGAGAAATTTCCCATCGTTCCCAATCACACTGCGGAGGATGACACCCTCTCACCAGCCACGAGCTCCGGACCCTTCACCCTGCAATTAAACAAATGACCATTCCAGATTATCAAGGCCGCTGCACACGCCGCACACTTCTATCTACAAGTGGCAACTGTTAGCCAGCATGACTCAGGGGGTCTCACTCTCATCTCGGAGTCCAAAGGTCGTGGGTTCAAGCCCCACTCCAGAGACTTCTGCCCCATAATCCAGGCCAACACTCACAGTGCAGTACTGAAGGAGCGCAGCACTGTCGGAGGGGCAGTACTGAGGGAGCGCTGCACTGTCGGAGGGCCGGAACTGAGGGAGCGCTGCACTGTCGGAGGGTCAGTACTGAGGGAGCGCTGCACTGTCGGAGGGGCTGTACTGAGGGAGCGCTGCACTGTCGGTGGGGCAGTACTGAGGGAGAGCTGCACCGTTGGAGGGGCAGTACTGAGGGAGAGCTGCACTGTTGGAGGGGCAGTACTGAGGGAGCGCTGCTCTGTCGGTGGGGCAGTACTGAGGGAGCGCTGCACTGTCTGAGGGCAGTACTGAGGGAGTGCTGCACTGTTGGAGGGGCAGTACTGAGAGAGGGCTGCACTGTCGGAGGGGCAGTACTGAGAGAGCGCTGCTCTGTCGGAGGGGCAGTACTGAGGGAGCGCTGCACTGTCGGAGGGGCAGTACTGAGGGAGCGCTGCACTGTTGGAGGGGCAGTACTGAGAGAGCGTTGCTCTGTCGGAGGGGCAGTACTGAGGGAGCGCTGTACTGTTGGAGGGGCAGTACTGAGGGAGTGCTGCACTGTTGGAGGGGCAGTACTGAGGGAGCGCTGCACTGTCGGAGGGGCAGTACTGAGGGAGTGCGGCACTGGTGGAGGGGCTGTCTTTCGGATGAAACGCTAAACCGACGCCCCGTCTGCCCTCTCAGGTGGATGTAAAAGATCCCATGGCACTATTTGCAGGGGAGTTCTCCTGGTGTCGTGTCCAGTATTTATTGCTCAAACAACATCACTAACACAGATTATCTCATTGCTGTTTCTGGAAGCTTGCTGTGGTCAAATTGGCTCCCACATTTCCTACATTACAACAGTGACTACACTTCAAAAGTACTTCAATGGCTGTAAAGCACTTTGGGACATCCTGAGGTCTTGAAAGGTGCTTATAGAAATGCACGGGTTAGATACAGAGTAAAGTTCCCTCTATACTGTCCCATCAAACAATAAATATCTCGATCAATATGTCTCCAGTCCAACAAGGAAGGAAGCAGTGGTTGGATCTGGTTCTGGGAAATGAATTAGGATAAGTGGAGTGTGTTACAGTAGGAGATCATCTCGGTAACAGTGACCACAACATAATTCAGTTTAGAGTAATTATGGAAAGAGACCAGAAAATATCAGAGGTAAAAATGCTAAACTGGGGAAGAGCTAATTTGAGTGATTTAAGAAGGGACCTAGCACAGGTAGATTGGAAAAGGCGATTGCCGGGTAAAGCAGTAATGGAGCAATGGAGGGCCTTCAGGGAAGGGATAGTTCAGGTACAAACTAGGCATGTTCCTTTGAAGGATAAAGGTAGAGCATCCAAAGCTAATGCACCCTGGATGACAAATGAAATTAAAATTAAAATATAACACGAAAAGAGGCTTATGACAAATGTCAGGAGCAAGATTCAGTTCATAACCAGGAAAATTATGGAAAGTACAGGAGGGAATTACAAAAGTTATTACAGGTGGCAAAGAGAGGTTATGAGAAAAGATTAGCAGGCAACATTAAATTGAACCCGAAAACTTTTTATAAACATATAAAGCGTAAGCTGGGGAAAAAGTTGGGCCTGTTAAGAACCCAAAGGGAAATCTTCATGTGGAGACAGAGGACACGACTAAAGTATTAAATGAGTGCTTTGCATCTGTCTTCACAAAGGCTGTGAATGATGTGAAGTTTACACTAAAAGAGGAAAGGGATGTTATGGACAGGATAGTAATAGTTAGAGAAGACGTACTAAAAAGATTAGCATTACTGAAAGTTGGTAAGTCGCCTGGTCCAGATGGAATGCATCCTACGTTGCTGAAAGAAGCAAAGGTAGAAATAGCAGAGGCAGTGGTCACAATCTTTCAACCCTTGTTGGATGCAGGAGTAGTGCGAGAGGACTGGAGGGATGCTAATGTTATACTATTCAAGAAATGAGAGAGGGATTAAGCAGGAAACTACAGCCCAGTCAGCCTAACATCGGTGGTGGGGAAGTTATTGGAAACCATTATCCGGGACAAGATAACCTTTTATTTGGAAAGGAATGGGTTAATCAAGGAGAGCCAGCATGGATTTGTTAAAGGTAAATCGTGTCTACTGGAATTTTTTGAGGATGTAACTGGTAGAATAGAAAAGGGAGAACCAGTGGATGTGGTGTATTTGGACTTTCAGAAGGCTTTCGATAAGGTCCCGCATAAGAGATTAGCGTGCAAAGTTAAAGCACATGGGATTGGGGGTAAGGTACTGACTTGGAAAGAAAACTGGTTGGCAGACAGGAAGCAAAGAGTTGGAATAAACGGGTCTTTTTCCGAGTGGCAGGCAGTGACTAGTGGGGTACCGCAGGGATCGGTGCTAGGACCTCAGTTATTCACAATAACGGTTCAACACGGTGGGGCAACACGGTGGCATAGTGGTTAGCACTGGTGCCTCACAGCGCCAGGGACCCGGGTTCGAATCTGACCTCGGGTGACTGTCTGTGTGGAGTTTGCACATTCTCCCCGTGTCTGCGTGGGTTTCCTCCGGGTGCTCCGGTTTCCTCCCACAGTCCAAAAATGTGCGGGTTAGGTTGATTTGGCTATGATAAATTGACCCTTAGTGTTAGGGGGGGATCAAATATGTGGGGATAGGATGGGATATGTTAGGGGGAATTAAATACGTGGGGTTACGGGGGTAGGGTGGGATATGTGTACTGTGGGGATTAAAGCAGGGACAGGGTATTGGACTTGGATGATCAGCCATGATCGTATTGAATGGTGGAGCAGGCTCGACGGGCCGAATGGCCTACTCCTGCTCCTAGATTCTATGTTTCTATGTTTCTATATATATTAATGATCTAGACAAGGCAACTAGATGTAATATCTCCAAGTTTGCAGACGACACAAAGCTGGGTGGGCGTGTGTTCTGTGAGGAGGATGCAGAGAAACTCCAGTATGATTTGGACAAGTTGGGTGATTGGGCAGATGCATGGCAGATGCAGTATAATGTGGATAAATGCGAGGTTATCCACTTTGGTGGCAAAAACAGGAAGACAGATTATTATCTGAACGGCAATAGATTGGGAAAAGGGGAAGTGCAACGAGACCTGGGTGTCCTTGTGCACCAGTCGCTGAAGGTAAGCATGCAGGTGCAGCAGGCGGTTAAGACGGCAAATGGTATGTTGGCCTTCATAGCGAGAGGATTCGAGTACAGGAGCAAAGATGTCTTGCTGCAGTTGTACAGGGCCTTGGTGAGACCACACCTTGAGTATTGTGTGCAGGTTTGGTCGCCTTATCTGAGGAAGGATGTTCTTGCCATGGAGGGAGTGCAGCGAAGATTCACCAGACTGATACCTGGGATGGCAGGAAGGACGTATGAAGAGAGATTGGGTCGATTAGGCTTATATTCGCTAGAGTTTAGAAGAATGAGAGGGGATCTCATTGAAACTTATAAAATTCTAACAGGACTAGACAGACTAGATGCAGGAAGAATGTTCCCGATGGCGGGGGAGTCCAGAACCTGGGGTCACAGTCTAAGGATAAGGGGTAAGCCATTTAGGACTGAGATGAGGAGGAATTTCTTCACCCAGAGAGTGGTGAACCTGTGGAATTCTCTACCACAGAAGACAGTTGAGTCCAATTCATTAAATATTTTCAAGAAGGAGTTGGATATATTTCTTAAGGCTAAAGGGATCAAGGGATATGGGGAGAAAGCAGGGACAGGGTACTGAATTTGGATGATCAGCCATGATCGCATTGAATGTAGGAGCAGGCTCGAGGGGCCGAATGGCCTACTCCTGCTCCTATCTTCTATGTTTCTATGTTTCTATGAACTTGATTGCATTTTTTGATGAGTTAACAGAGAAGGTTGGTCAAGGTAGTGCAGTAGATGTTGTACATATGGGCTTTCAGAAGGTATTGGACAAAGTGCCACACAGGAGGCTTGTTAAGAAGCCCATGGAATTCAGGGGAAAGTGTTGGTATGGATACGGAATTAGCTCAGTGACAGGAAGCGAAGGGTGGTGGTGGATGGATGTTTTTCAGACTGGGAAGTGGTTTGCAGTAGTGGTCCCCTAGGGTCCGTTTTGAGTCATTACTCTGCAGTTTTTATAAACGACCTAGATTCGGGTGTCGGGAGCAGCATTATAAATTTTGCAGATGATCTGAAACTTGGCAAACTAGTAGATGATGATGAGGTTAGTTATAGACTTCAGGATGACATCGACAGGATGGTGAAATGGGCAGATTGAGTTCAATGCGGAGAAGTGTGAAGTGATGCACTTTGGGAGGACCAATGTGGAAAGACAGTAAACCATAAATGGCACGATTTTGAAAAGTGTAGATGAGCAGAGAGACCTTGGTGTCCATATACACAAATTCTTAAAGGTGGCAGGACAATATGATAAGGTGGTTAAAAAGCATATCTGTTACTTGGGTTTATAAATAGAGGAATAGAATATAAAAACGAAGAGATCATGTTAGAACTTTATAAATCACTGGTTAGGCCTCAGCTGGAGTATTGTGGACAATTCTGGGCCCCACACTTCAGGAAAGATGTAAAGGCTTTAGAGAGGGTAGAGAGGAGGTTTCCCAGGATGTTACCAGGGATGAGGGACTTCAGTTATGAGGAGAGGTTGGAAAAGTTAGGACTGTTCTCCTCAGAACAGGGAAGATTAAGAGGTGACCTAATAGAGATTTTCAAGATGATGAGAGGTTTTGATAGAGTAAATAGGGAAAAAATATTCCCTCTGGCGAGTGGGTCAATAACTAGAGATCGTGGATTTAAAATCATTTGTAAAATATCTAGAGGGGAGATGAGAAATCTTTTCACTTAGATGATGGGATAGAGAGCCACATATGTAAGTTTGGTGATGACACAAAGATAGGCGGCATTGTAGGCAATGTTCCCCATAATTTTTTTGGTTGCGCGGCCCCTTTAAGGTGGGGCTGCGCGGCCCATTCGCAAATTTTAAATTGAAAAAGTCTATCCCAGGCTACGTGGGACAGGCAGAGAGCTGCGAGGGAACGTTGATTGTAAGCAGTGTAGATGGAAGTCTTAAATTACAAAGAGATATTAATAAAGTTACAAAGAGATATTAATAAAGCAAGGAAGTTATGATGAACCTGTATAAAACACTGGTTCGCCCTCAACTAGAGTATTGTGTCCAATTCTGGGCACCGCACTTTAGGAAGGATGTGAAGGCCTTAGAGAGGGCGCAGAAAAGATTTACAAGAATGGTTCCAGGGATGAGGGACTTCAGTTATGTGGCTAGACTGGAGAAGCTGGGGTTGTTCTCCTTGGAGCAGAGAAGGTTGAGAGGAGATTTGATAGAGGTGTTCAAAATCATGAGGGGTCTGGACAGAGTAGAGAGAGAGAAACTGTTCCCATTGGCGGAAGGGTGGAGAACCAGAGGACACAGATTTAAGGTGATTGGCAGAAGGTCCAAAGGCGACATGAGGAAAAACTTTTTTACTCAGCGAGTGGTTAGGATCTGGAATGCACTGCCTGAAAGGGTGGTGGAGGCAGATTCAATCGTGGCTTTCAAAAGGGAATTGGATAAATATCATAGAATCATAGAAATTTACAGCACAGAAGGAGGCCATTCGGTCCATCATGTCTACGCCGGCCGGCATAGAGCGATCCACCCTAATCCCACTTTCCAGCACTTGGTCCGTAGCCCTGTAGGTTACGGCACTTCAAGTGAACATCCCAGCACTTTTTAAATGTGGTGAGGGTTTCTGCCTCTACTACCCTTTCAGGCAGTGAGTTCCAGACCCCCACTACCCTCTGGGTGAAAAGATTTCTCCTCAAATCCCCTCTAAACCTCCGACCAATTACTTTAAATCTGTGCCTCCTGGTTGTTGAAACAACCCCAGCCTCTCCAATCTTTCCTCACAGCTAAAATTCCCCAGTCCAGGCAACATCCTCGTAAATCTCCTCTGCACCCTCTCTAGTGCAATCACATCTTTCCTGTAATGTGGTGACCAGAACTGCACGCAGTACTCTAGCTGAGGCCTAACTAGTGTTTTATACAATATAAAAACAGAAAATGCTGGAGACACTCAGCAGGACAGGCAGCATCTGTGAAGAGAGAAACAGAGTTAACGTTTCAGGTCGATGACCTTTCGTCAGAACTGGAAAAAGCAGGAAATGGAACAGATTTTTAAGCAAGTGTAGGAGCTGGGAAAGAACATAAGAAATAGGAAATAGGAGCAGGAGTAGGCCAATTGGTCTGTGATAGGATAGAAGGCAGGAGAGGTTAAGAGACATTAAGAGATATTCAAGGCAAAAGGAGATGGTAATGGGACAGGTTAAGGAACAAAGGATGGCTCGAGATGAAGTGTGAATTGCGCTGGCAGAATGAAGGACAGCTGCCATGTGGGAGAGAAGAAAAGACACAAACAAAAACAAAAAAAAGTGTGGAAAAAATATATATATGATAGGGGACGAGGTTATGATCTGAAATTGTTGAACTCGAGTTGAGTCCAGAAGGCTGTAAAGTGCCTAATCGAAAGATGAGGTGCTGTTCCTCAAGCTTACGCTGAGCTTCAGTGGAACAATGCAAGAGGCCGAGGACGGTGAGGTCAGAGTGGGAGTAGAGCGGAGAATTAAAGTGACAGGCCACCGGGAGCTCGGGGTCCCCCTTACGGATTGAACGGAGGTGTTCCGCAAAGCGGTCACCCAATCTGCGTTTGGTCTCCCCAATGTAGAGGAGACCACATCGTGAGCAGCGAATACAGTATACTAAATTGCAAGAAGTACAAATAAATCGCTATTTCATCTGGAAGGGGTGTTTTATACAGTTCAAGCATAACCTCCCTGCTCTTATATTCTATGCCTCGGCTAATAAAGGTAAATATCCCATATGCCTTCTTAACCACCTTATTTACTTGGCCTGCTACCTTCAGGGATCTGTGGACATGCACTCCAAGGTCCCTTTGTTCCTCTACACTACTCAGTGTCCTACCATTTATTGTGTACTCCCTTGCCTTGTTAGCCCTCCCCAAATGCATTACCTCACACTTCTCCGGATTGAATTCCATTTGCCACTGTTCTGCCCACCTGACTAGTCCATTGCTCTCTTCCTGCAGTCTGCAGCTTTCTTCTTCATTATCAACCACACGGCCAATTTTAGTATCATCTGCAAACTTCTTTATCATACCCCCTACATTCAAGTCTAAATCATTGATATATGCCACAAAAAGCAAGGGACCTAGTACTGAGCCCTGCGGAACCCCACTGGAAACAGCCTTCCAGTCACAAAAACACCCATCGACCATTACCCTTTGCTTCCTGCCTCTGAGCCAATTATGGATCCAACTTGACACTTTGCCCTGGATTCCATGGGCTTTTACTTTCATGACCAGTCTGCCATGTGGAACCTTATCTAAAGCCTTGCTAAAATCCATATACACTACATCAAACGCACTACCCTCATCGACCCTCCTTGTTACCTCCTCAAAAAATTCAATTATGTTAGTCAGACACAACCTTCCCTTAACAAAACTAGCTTGGCAGGGGGATGGGCACCAGCATATAGGAGTAGAAAAGAGGAATAAGGTGCATAAAAGAGTGAGTGTGTTGGATAGTACTAGAGAAGATAGTACTCGAGGCGGTAGTAGTATCATATTAGATAGGAGCAGACTAAGAAAGACTATGAAAAATTGAAAAATGGGTTTAGAATGCATGTATGTAAACGCACAAAGTGTGGTGAATAAGGTTGGTGAGCTACAAGCACAAAAACGTGGCTTAAAAACGGTGAGGACTGGGCACTTAATATTCAAGGGTACAAGGTGTTCAGAAAAGATAGGGAAGGAAAAAAGGGAAGTGGGGTGGCAGTGCTGATTAAGGAAGACATTGTAGTGTTGGAAAGGGAGGATGTTCTTGAGGGATCAAGGACAGAATCCATTTGGTTAGATTTGAGGAGCAAAAAGGGTATGATCACGCTATTGGGGATATTCTACAGGCCTCCAAATAGTGAGGGGGAAATCACAGGGAAATCGCAGAGATATGCAAGAGCTATAGAGTGGTGATATTGGGGGACTTTAATTACCCAAATATCGACTGGGATAATGCTAGGGTAAAGAGAAAGGAGGGGAAGGAATTTCTGAAATGTGTTCAGGAGAATTTTCTTGACCAATATGTTCTTGGCCCAACTAGGAAGGAGGCATTGCTGGATCTGGTGCTGGGGAATGAGGTGGGCCACGTCGACCAAGTGTCTGTGGGAGAACACTTGGGTACGAGTGATCATCGTATCATAAGATTTAGATTAGCAATGGAGAGGAGCAAGGAGCAATCTAGAGAGAAACTTCTAAACTGGAATAGGGCTAACTTCAATGGGATGTGAAAGGGTCTAGCCAGAGTAAAATGGAACCAAAGACTGACAGGAAAAACTGTAATGGAACAATGGATGATCTTTAAGGAGGAGATGTTCCAAGTAGAGTTAGGTACATTCCAACAAGAGGGAAGGGTAAGGGAACCAAAGCAAGGGCTCCTTGGATGACGAGGGAGATAGAGAAGATGATGAAACAAAAAAAGAGGGTGTATGATGCATGTCAGGTGAATTTTTCAAGGGAGAACCAGACCAAATACAATAAGTTGAGAGGGGATGTGAAGATGAAAATAAGATTGGCAAAGAGAGAATATGAGAGTAGAATAGCGGTTAACATAAAAGGGAACCCAAAAATCTTCTACCGGCCTGTAAACAGTAAGCGGGCAATAAGAGGCGGTTTGGGCCTATTAGAGACAAAGGTGGTGATATACGCTTAGAGGCGCAGGGCAAGGCTAGAATACTCAATGAGTACTTTGTATCGGTGTTTCCTAAGGAGGTGGATGCTGACAAAATATCAGTAGAAGTGGAAAAGGTAGAAGCAATGGAAGGGGTGAAAATTGATAGACAGAATGTACTAGAAAGGCTGGGTATGCTTAGAGTGGACAAGTCGCCTGGTCCAGATGGCTTGCATCCCAGGTTGCTAAGGGAATTGGGGGAGGAGATAGCGGAAGGGCTTGCCATAATTTTCCAATGTTCCCTAGATGCGGGGGAGGTGCTCGAGGTTGGAAAGTGGCAAATGTGACACCATTGTTCAAGAAAGGGTGTAAGGACAATCCTAGTAACTACAGGCCAGTCAGTTTAACATCAGTGGTGGGTAAAGTTTTAGAAACAATAATCAAGGAAAAAATTATCGGGCACTTGGGACAGGTTTAAGCTAATTAAGGAGCGCCAACACGGGTTTGTAAAAGGCAGATCGTGTTTGACTAATCTAATTGAATTTTTTGATGAAGTAACAGAGAGGATTGATGAAGGGAATGCAATGGATGTTGTCTACATCGATTTTTGGAAGGCATTTGACAAAGTACCACATAGAAGGCTGGTTAACAAAATTGAGGCTCATGGATTAGGTGGGTCAGTGGCAGCTTGGATAAGGAATTGGCTTAAAGACAGAAAATAGCGAGTTGTGGTAAATGGCTGTTTTTCAGACTGGAGGATGGTAGACAGTGGTGTTCCCCAAGGGTCAGTGCTGGGGCCACTGCTTTTTTTGATATATATAAATGACCTGGATATTGGAATACAGAGTAGAATTTCTAAATTTGACGATGACACCAAACGTGGGGGTGTGGCAAACAGTGAGGATGATACCAATCAACTGCAACAGGACATAGAAAGGCTAGCAGAATGGGCAGACAAGTGGCAGATGGAATTTAATACAGAGAAGTGTGAGGTGATGCATTTTGGCAGAAGGAACAGGGAGAGGCAATATACTACTCTCAATCATCAGCAAAGTGATGGAAGGTGTCATCGCCAGTGCTATCAAGCGACACTTACTCACCAATAACCTGCTCACTGATGCCCAGTTTGGGTTCCGCCAAGACAACTTGGCTCCCGACCTCATTACAGCCTTGGTCCAAACATGGACAAAGGAGCTGAATTCCAGAGGTGAGGTGAGAGTGACTGCCCTTGACATCAAGGCAGCAAGGAGCCCTAGTAAAACTGAAATCAATGGGAATCGGGGGGAAAACACTCCACTGGCTGGAGTCATACCTAGCACAAAGGAAGATGGTTGTGGTGATTGAAGGTCAATCATCACAGCCCCAGGACATCTCAGCAGGAGTTCCTCAGGGCAGTGTCCTAGGCCCAACCATCTTCAGCTACTTCATCAATGACCTTCCAAGAGATACAGGGGGGATGGGAGGAAAAACATTTTTATGCAGCGAGTGGTGATGACCTGGAATTCGCTGCCGACGGAAGTGGTGGAAGCAGAGACACTCAAAATTTTCAAGGGGAGACTGGATAGGCACTTGAGGGAAATAAACTTGCAGGGCTACGGGGATAGAGCGGGGGAATTGGACTGACTGGATTGCTCTACAGAGAATCGGCACGGACTCGATGGGCCAAATGGCCTCCTTCTGTGCCGTTATGGCTAAATCCGTGCTGATTATCCTTGATTAATTCATGTCTTTCTAAATGAAGATTTATCCTGTCCCTCAGAATTTTTTCCAATAATTTTCCCACCACCGAGGTTAGGCTGACTGGCCTGTAATTACTCGGTTTATCCTTTTCTCCCTTTTTAAACAAGGGTACCATATTAGCAGTCCTCCAGTCCTCCGGCACCACACCTGAAGCCAGAAAGGATTGGAAAATGATGGTCAGAGCCTCTGCTATTTCCTCATTTGCTTCTTTTAACAGCCTGGGATACATTTCATCCGGGCCTGGGGATTTATCCACTTTCAAAGCTGCTAAGCCCCTTAATACTTCCTCTCTCACTATGTTTATTTCATCTAATATTTCACATTCCTCCCCCCTGATAGCAATGTCTGCTTCGCCCCTCCCCTTTGTGAAAACAGACGCAAAGTATTCATTAACAACCATACCCACGTCTCCCGCCTCCACACACAGATTACCCTCATGATCTCTAATAGACCCTACCCTTTCTTTAGTTATCCTCTTGCTCTTAATGTATTTATAAAACATCTTTGGGTTTTCCTTGATTTTACTTGCCAAAATTTTTAATGCTCACTCTTTGCTTTCCTAATTTCCTGTTTAATTGCACCCCTGCACTTTCTGTACTCCTCTAAAGATTCTGGAGTATTTAGCCCTCGGTATCTGTCATAGGCCTCCCTTTTTTTCTTTATCCTACCCTGTATGAACTGACGAACATACATACGAACATACGAATTAGGAGCAGGAGTAGGCCACTCGGCCCCTCGAGCCTGCTCTGCCATTCAATAAGATCATGGCTGATCTGATTACTCCACATTCCCGCCTGCCCCCGATAATATATCACCGCCTTCCTTATCAAGAATCTATCTACCTCCGCCTTCAAAATATTCAAAGACTCTGCTTCCACCGCTCTAGAAACATAGAAACATAGAAGATAGGAGCAGGAGTAGGCCATTCGGCCCCTCGGGCCTGCTCCGCCATTTAATGAGACCATGGCTGATCATCCAAATTCAGTACCCTGTCCCTGCTTTCTCCCCATATCCCTGGATCCCTTTAGCCTTAAGAAATAAATCTAAATCCTTCTTGAATATATTTAATGAATTGGCCTCAACTGCCTTCTGTGGTAGAGAATTCCACAGGTTCACCACTCTCTGGGTGAAGAAATTCCTCCTCATCTCAGTCCTAAATGGCTTACCCCTTATCCTTAGACGGTGACCCCTGGTTCTGGACTCCCCCGCCATCGGGAACATCCTTCCTGCATCTAGTCTGTCTAGTCCTGTTAGAATTTTATAAGTTTCAATGAGATCCCCTCTCATTCTTCTAAACTCTAGCGAATACAAGCCGAATCATCCCAATCTCTCTTCATACGTCATTCCTGCCATCCCAGGTATCAGTCTAGTGAATCTTCGCTCCACTCCCTCCATGGCAAGAACATCCTTCCTCAGATAAGGCGACAAAAATTGCACACAATACTCAAGGTGTGGTCTCACCAAGGCCCTGTACAACTGCAGCAAGACATCCTTGCTCCTGTACTCGAATCCTCTCGCTATGAAGGCCAACATACCATTTGCCTTCTTAACCGCCTGCTGCACCTGCATGCTTACCTTCAGCGACTGGTGCACAAGGACACCCAGGTCTCGTTGCGTTTCCCCTTTTCCCAATCTATTGCCATTCAGATAATAATCCGCCTTCCTGTTTTTGCCACCAAAGTGGATAACCTCGCATTTATCCACATTATACTGCATCTGCCATGCATCTGCCCAATCACCCAACTTGTCCAAATCATACTGGAGTTTCTCTGCATCCTCCTCACAACACACATGCCCACCCAGCTTTGTGTCATCTGCAAACTTGGAGATATTACATCTAGTTCCCTTGTCTAGATCATTAATATATATTGTGAATAACTGGGGTCCTAGCACTGATCCCTGTGGTACCCCACTAGTCACTGCCTGCCACTCGGAAAAAGACTCGTTTATTCCAACTCTTTGCTTCCTGTCTGCCAACCAGTTCTCTATCCAAGTCAGCACCTTACCCCCAATCCCATGTGCTTTAACTTTGCACGCTAATCTCTTATGCGGGACCTTATCGAAAGCCTTCTGAATGTCCAAATACACCACATCCACTGGTTCTCCCTTATCTATTCTACCAGTTACATCCTCAAAAAATTCCAGTAGATTAGTCAAGCATGATTTACCTTTTGTAAATCCATGTTGACTTTGTCCGATCCTGTCACTGTTTTCCAAATGCTCTGCTATAACATCTTTTATAATGGACTCTAGCATTTTCCCCACTACCGATGTCAGGCTTACCGGTCTATAATTCCCCGTTTTCTCTCTCTCACCTTTTTTAAATAGTGGGGTTACATTAGCTACCCTCCAATCCATGGGAACTGTTCCAGAGTCTATAGAATTTTGGAAGATGACCAGCAATGCATCTACTATTTCTCGGGCCACTTCCTTAAGTACCCTAGGATGTAGATTATCAGGCCCTGGGGATTTATCGGCCTTCAATCCCATCAATTTCCCTAACACCATTTCCCGACAAATACTGATTTCATTCAGTTCTTCCCTCTCATTAGACCCTATGTTCCCCGACATCTCTGGGAGATTATTTGTGTCCTCCTTTGTGAAGACAGAACCAAAGTATGTATTTAATTGGTCTGCCATTTCTTTGTTCCCCATTATAAATGCCCCTGATTCTGACTGCAAGGGACCTACGCTTGACTGATGAAGGGAGTTCCAAAGACTCACGACCCTCTGTGAGAAAAAATGTCTCCTCATCTCTGTCTTAAATGGGCGACCCCTTATTTTTAAACAATGACCCCTAGTTCTAGATTCTCCCACAAGAGGAAACATCCTCTCCACATCCACCCTGTCAAGACCCCTCAGGATCTTATATGTTTCAATCAAGTCACCTCTTACTCTTCTAAACTCCAGCGGATACAAGCCTAGCCTGTCCAACCTTTCCACATAAGACAACCTGCCCATTCCAGGTATTAGTCTAGTAAATCTTCTCTGAACTGCTTCCAACGCATTTACATCCTTCCTTAAATAAGGAGACCAATACTGTACACAGTACTCCAGATGTGGTCTCACCAATGCCCTGTATAACTGAAGCATAACCTCCCTACTTTTGTATTCAATTCCCCTCGCAATAAACGATAACATTCTATTAGCTTTCCTAATTACTTGCTGTACCTGCATACTAACGTTTTGCGATTCATGCACTAGGACACCCAGATCCCTCTGCATCTCAGAGCACTGCAATCTCTCACCATTTAGATAATATGCTTCTTGTTTATTCTTCCTGCCAAAATGGACAATTTCACATTTTCCCACATTATACTCCATTTGCCAGATCTTTGCCCACTCAGTTAACCTATTTATATCCCTTTGTAGCCTCCTTAAGTCCTCTTCACAATTTACTTTCCTACCTATCTTTGTGTCATCAGCAAATTTAGCAACCATATCTTCGGTTCCTTCATCCAAGTCATTTATATAAATTGTAAAAGGTTGAGGCCCAGCACCGATCCCTGTGGCACACCACTCGTTACATCTTGCCAACCAGAAAATGACCCATTTATGCCAACTCTCTGTTTCCTGTTAGCTAGCCAATCTTCTATCCATGCCAATATGTTACCCCCTACACCATGAGCTTTTATTTTCTTCAATAACCTTTGATGTGGCACCTTATCAAATGTTTTCTGGAAATCTAAGTACAGTACATTCACCGGTTCCCCTTTATCCACAGCACATGTTACTTCCTTAAAGAACTCCAATAAACTCAAATAAAGTCCCTTGACATCCAGGGGGCTCTAGATTTGTTAGTCCCACCCTTTTTCTTTAAGGGAACATATTTGCTCTGAACCCTCACTATCTCCTCCTTGAATGTCTCCCACTGCTCTGACACTGATTTACTTTCAAGTTTCTGTCTCTAGACCACTTTAGCTAAATCCCATCTCAGCTTAGTAAAATTAGCTTTTCCCCAATTGAGAACTTTCATTCCTGGTCTATCCTTGTCCTTTTCCATAACTACCCTAAATCTAACTGAATTATGATCACGACCACCAAAATGCTCTCCCACTGATACCCTTTCCACCTGCCCAGCTTCATTCCCTAAAACTAAGTCCAGAACCGCACCCTCCCTTGTTGGCTTGTTACATACTGGCTAAAAAACTTCTCCTGAATGCATCTCCTGAAGTACCTGAAAGAAAAAAATTGCAGGGCTACGGGGAAAGGGCAGGAGATTGGGATTAGCTGAAGTGCTCTTGCAGAGAGCTGGCACGGGCTCGACAGGCCGAATGATCTCGGACTGTGCTGTAACAATTCTATAATAGATTAAACGAATGGGAAAAACTACGGCAAATGGATTTCAATGTAGGCAACTGTGAGGTCAGCAACTTTGGACCTAAAATGGATACTTCTAAATGGTGAAAAGCACGAAACAGTGGAGGTCCAAAGAGAATTGAGGGTCCAGGTACATCGATCATTAAAATGTCACCTGTGGAGAGAGAAACAGAGTTAACGTTTCAGGTTGAAGATGAAAGGTCATCGACCTGAAACGTTAACTCTGCTTCTGTCTTCGCAGATACTGCCTGATCTGCTGAGTATTTCCAGCATTTTCTTTTTTTATTCCACAAACTAGGGTTGTATTCCCTGGAATTTAGAAGGTTAAGGGGTGATCTGATCGAAGTTTTCAACATATTAAGGGGAACAGATAGGGTAGATAGAGAGAAACTATTTCCACTGGTTGGGGAGTCTAGGACTAGGGCACATAGTCTACAAATTAGAGCCAGACCTTTCAGGAGTGAAGTTAGGAAACACTTCTACACCCAAAGGGTGGGAGAAGTTTGGAATTCTCTTCTGCCAACGGCAATTGATGCCATTTCAACTGATAAATTTAAATCGGAGATTGATAGATTTTTTTTAACCAAAGGTATTGAGGGATAAGGGGCAAAGGCGGGCATATGGATTAGGTCACAGATCAGCCATGATCTCACTAAAAGGCGGAACAGGCTCGAAGGGCTCAATGGCCTCCTCCTGTTTCTATGTTCACAGAGGGTTTTCGGGAACTGGAACGCTCTACTTGAAAAGTTGGTGGAAGTAGATTACACTCTGACTCTCCCTCACACCGACTCTCCCTCACACCGACCGTCCTTCACACCGACTCTCCCTCACACCGACTCTCCCTCACACCGACTCTCCCTCACACCGACCGTCCCTCACACCGACTCTCCCTCACACCGACCATCCCTCACATCGACTCTCCCTCACACCGAACGTCCCTCACACCGACTCTCCCTCACACCGACCGTCCCTCACACCGACTCTCCCTCACACCGACTCTCCCTCACACCGACTCTCCCTCACACCGACTCTCCCTCACACCGACCGTCCCTCACACCGACTCTACCTCACATCGACTCTCCCTCACACCGACTCTCCCTCACACCGACTCTCCCTCACACCGACCGTCCATCACACCGACTCTCCCTCACACCGACTCTCCCTCACACCGACTCTCCCTCACACCGACCGTCCCTCACAACGACCGTCCCTCACACCGACCGTCCCTCACACCGACTCTCCCTCACACCGACTCTCCCTCACACCGACTCTCCCTCACACCGACCGTCCATCACACCGACCGTACCTCACACCGAACGTCCCTCACACCGACTCTCCCTCACACCGACTCTCCCTCACACCGACCGTCCATCACACCGACCGTCCCTCACACCGAACGTCCCTCACACCGACCGCCCCTCACACCGACCGTCCCTCACACCGAACGTCCCTCACACCGACTCTCCCTCACACCGACCGTCCCTCACACCGACCCTCCCTCACACCGACTCTCCCTCACACCGACTCTCCCTCACACCGAACGTCCCTCACACCGACTCTCCATCACACCGAACGTCCCTCACACCGACCGC
The DNA here is from genome assembly GCA_030390025.1 of Squalus acanthias. Classification (NCBI taxonomy): domain Eukaryota; kingdom Metazoa; phylum Chordata; class Chondrichthyes; order Squaliformes; family Squalidae; genus Squalus; species Squalus acanthias. Next base: position 85,858 of record JASTWF010000667.1, on the reverse strand, counting down.
CCCTCACACCGACTCTCCCTCACACCGACCGTCCCTCACACCGACCGTCCCTCACACCGACTCTCCCTCACACCGACTCTCCCTCACACCGACTCTCCCTCACACCGACTCTCCCTCACACCAACTCTCCCTCACACCGACTCTCCCTCACACCGACTCTCCCTCACACCGACCGTCCCTCACACCGACTCTCCCTCACACCGACTCTCCCTCACACCGACTCTCCCTCACACCGACTCTCCCTCACACCGACCGTCCCTCACACCGACTCTCCCTCACACCGACGCTCCCTCACACCGACCGTCCCTCACACCGACTCTCCCTCACACCGACTCTCCCTCACACCGACCGTCCCTCACATCGACTCTCCCTCACACCGACTCTCCCTCACACCGACTCTCCCTCACACCGACCGTCCCTCACACCGACTCTCCCTCACACCGACTCTCCCTCACACCGACCTTCCCTCACATCGACTCTCCCTCACACCGACTCTCCCTCACACCGACTCTCCCTCACACCGACTCTCCCTCACACCGACCGTCCCTCACACCGACCCTCCCTCACGCCGACTCTCACTCACACCGACCGTCCCTCACACCGACCGCCCCTCACACCGCCTCTCCCTCACACCGACCGTCCCTCACACCGACTCTCCCTCACACCGACTCTCCCTCACACCGACCGTCCCTCACACCGACCGTCCCTCACACCGACCGTCCCTCACACTGACCGTCCCTCACACCGACTCTCCCTCACTCCGACTCTCCCTCACACCGACTCTCCCTCACACCGACCGTCCCTCACACCGACTCTCCCTCACACCGAATCTCCCTCACACCGACTCTCCCTCACACCGACCGTCCCTCACACCGACCGTCCCTCACACCGACTCTCCCTCACACCGACTCTCCCTCACACCGACCGTCCCTCACACCGACTCTCCCTCACACCGACCGTCCCTCACACCGACTCTCCCTCACACCGACCGTCCCTCACACCGACCGTCCCTCACACCGACTCTCCCTCACACCGACCGTCCCTCACACCGACTCTCCCTCACACCGACTCTCCCTCACACCGACCGTCCCTCACACCGACTCTCCCTCACACCGACCGTCCCTCACACCGACTCTCCCTCACACCGACTCTCCCTCACACCGACTCTCCCTCACACCGACTCGCCCTCACAACGACTCTCCCTCACACCGACTCTCCCTCACACCGACCGTCCCTCACACCGACCGTCCCTCACACCGACTCTCCCTCACACCGACTCTCCCTCACACCGACTCTCCCTCACACCGACTCTCCCTCACACCGACCGTCCCTCACACCGACCGTCCCTCACACCGACCGTCCCTCACACCGACCGTCCCTCACACCGACCGTCCCTCACACCGACTCTCCCTCACACCGACTCTCCCTCACACCAACCGTCCCTCACACCGACCAACCCTCACACCGACCGTCCCTCACACCGACTCTCCCTCACACCGACCGTCCCTCACACCGACCGTCCCTCACACCGACTCTCCCTCACACCGACCGTCCCTCACACCGACTCTCCCTCACACCGACCGTCCCTCACACCGACTCTCCCTCACACCGACTCTCCCTCACACCGACTCTCCCTCACACCGACTCTCCCTCACACCGACCGTCCCTCACACCGACTCTCCCTCACACCGACTCTCCCTCACACCGACTCTCCCTCACACCGACTCTCCCTCACACCGACCGTCCATCACACCGACTCTCCCTCACACCGACTCTCCCTCACACCGACTCTCCCTCACACCGACCGTCCCTCACAACGACGTCACCTCACTCCGACCGTCCCCTCACGACCGACTCTCCCTCACATCCGACTCTCCCTCACACCGACTCTCCCTCACACCGACCGTCCATCACACCGACCGTAACCTCACACCCGAACGTCCCTCACAACCGACTCTCCCTCACACCGACTTCTCCCTCACACCGACCGTCCCATCACACCGACCGTCCCTCACACCGAACGTCCCTCACACCGACCGCCCCTCACACCGACCGTCCCTCACACCGAACGTCCCTCACACCGACTCTCCCTCACACCGACCGTCCCTCACACCGACACCTCCCTCACACTCGACTCTCCCTCACACCGACTCTCCCTCACACCGAACGTCCTCACACCGACTCTCCATCACAACCGAACGTCCCTCACACCGACCGCCCCTCACACCGACTCTCCCTCACACCGACCGTCCCTCACACCGACCGTCCCTCACCACCGACTCTCCCTCACACCGACTCTCCCTCACACCGACTCTCCCTCACACCGACACTCCCTCACACCAACTCTCCCTCACACCGACTCTCCCTCACACCGACTCTCCCTCACAACCGACCGTCCCTCACACCGACTCTCCCTCACACCGACCGTCCCTCACACCGACTCTCCCTCACACCGACTCTCCCTCACACCGACCGTCCCCTCACACCGACTCTCCCTCACACCGACCTCCCTCACACCGACCGTCCCTCACACCGACTCTCCCTCACACCGACTCTCCCTCACACCGACCGTCCCTCACATCGACTCTCCCTCACACCGACTCTCCCTCACACCGACTCTCCTCACACCGACCGTCCCTCACACCGACTCTCCCTCACACCGACTCTCCCTCACACCGACCTTCCCTCACACCGACTCTCCCTCACACCGACTCTCCCTCACACCGACTCTCCCTCACACCGACTCGTCCCTCACACCGACCGTCCCTCACACCGACCTCCCTCACACCGACTCTCCCTCACACCGACCGTCCCTCACACCGACCGTCCCTCACACCGACTCTCCCTCACACCGACCGTCCCTCACACCGACTCTCCCTCACACCGACTCTCCCTCACACCGACCGTCCCTCACACCGACCGTCCCTCACACCGACCGTCCCTCACACCGACCGTCCCTCACACCGACTCTCCCTCACACCGACTCTCCCTCACACCGACCTCCCTCACACCGACCGTCCCTCACACCGACTCTCCCTCACACCGACTCTCCCTCACACCGACTCTCCCTCACACCGACCGTCCCTCACACCGACCGTCCCTCACACCGACTCTCCCTCACACCGACTCTCCCTCACACCGACCGTCCCTCACACCGACTCTCCCTCACACCGACCGTCCCTCACACCGACTCTCCCTCACACCGACCGTCCCTCACACCGACCGTCCCTCACACCGACTCTCCCTCACACCGACCGTCCCTCACACCGACTCTCCCTCACACCGACTCTCCCTCACACCGACCGTCCCTCACACCGACTCTCCCTCACACCGACCGTCCCTCACACCGACTCTCCCTCACACCGACTCTCCCTCACACCGACTCTCCCTCACACCGACTCTCCCTCACACCGACTCTCCCTCACACCGACTCTCCCTCACACCAACCGTCCCTCACACCGACCGTCCCTCACACCGACTCTCCCTCACACCGACTCTCCCTCACACCGACTCTCCCTCACACCGACTCTCCCTCACACCGACCGTCCCTCACACCGACCGTCTCACACCGACCGTCCCTCACACCGACCGTCCCTCACACCGACCGTCCCTCACACCGACTCTCCCTCACACCGACTCTCCCTCACACCAACGTCCCTCACACCGACCTCCCTCACACCGACCGTCCCTCACACCGACTCTCCCTCACACCGACCGTCCCTCACACCGACCTCCCTCACACCGACCGTCCCTCACACCGACTCTCCCTCACACCGACCGTCCCTCACACCGACTCTCCCTCACACCGACTCTCCCTCACACCGACCTCCCTCACACCGACTCGTCCCTCACACCGACTCTCCCTCACACCGACTCTCCCTCACACCGACTCTCCCTCACACGACGTCCCCTCACACCGACTCTCCCTCACACCGACTCTCCCTCACACCGACGTCCTCACACGACACCACCGACTCTCCCTCACACCGACTCTCCCTCACACCGACCGTCCCTCACACCGACCGTCCTCACACCGACCGTCCCTCACACCGACTCTCCCTCACACCGACCGTCCCTCACACCGACGCTCCCTCACACCGACTCTCCCTCACACCGACGTCCCTCACACCGACCTCCCTCACACCGACTCTCCCTCACACCGACCGTCCTCACACCGACTCTCCCTCACACCGACTCTCCCTCACACCGACCGTCCTCACACCGACTCTCCCTCACACCGACCGTCCCTCACACCGACTCTCCCTCACACCGACTCTCCCTCACACCGACTCTCCCTCACACCGACTCGTCCCTCACACCGACTCTCCCTCACACCGACCGTCCCTCACACCGACCGTCCCTCACACCGACTCTCCCTCACACCGACCGTCCCTCACACCGACTCTCCCTCACACCGACTTCCCTCACACCGACTCTCCCTCACACCGACCGTCCCTCACACCGACCGTCCCTCACACGACTCTCCCTCACACCGACTCTCCTCACACCGACTCTCCCTCACACCGACCGTCCTCACACCGACTCTCCCCTCACACGACTCTCCCTCACACCGACCGTCCCTCACACCGACTCTCCCTCACACCGACCGTCCCTCACACCGACGTCCCTCACCCCGACCGTCCCTCACACCGACGTCCCCTCACACCGACTCTCCCTCACACGACTCTCCCCTCACACCGACCGTCCCTCACACCGACTTCCCTCACACCGACCATCCCTCACACCGGACCGTCCCTCACACCGACCGTCCTCACACCGACTCTCCTCACACCGACCGTCCCTCACACCGACTCTCCTCACACCGACGTCCCTCACACGACTCTCCCTCACACCGACTCTCCCTCACACCGACCGTCCCTCACACCGACTCGGTCCCTCACACCGACCGTCCCTCACACCGACTCTCCCTCACACCGACTCTCCCTCACACGACTCTCCCTCACACGACTCTCCCTCACACCGACTCTCCTCACACCGACTCTCCCTCACACCGACCTCTCCCTCACAACGACCGTCCCTCACACCGACCGTCCCTCACACCGACCGTCCCTCAACACCGACTCTCCCTCACACCGACTCTCCCTCCACACCCGACCGTCCCTCCACACCGACCAACCCTCACACCAGACCGTCCCTCACACCGACTCATCCCTCACACCGACTCTTCCCTCACACGACCAACCCTCACACCGACCGTCCTCCGCCGTCGTCCCCCACCGACTCTCCCTCACATCGACCGTTCCTCACACCGACTGCCGTCCCTCACACCGACCTCTCCTCACACCGACCAACCCTCACACCGACCGTCCCTCCACACCGACTCTCCCTCACACCGACTCTCCCTCCCCACCGACTCTCCCCTCACACCGACCAGTTCCCTCACACCGGCCGTCCTCACACCGACTCACCCTCAACCACCGACTCTCCCTCACACCGACAGTCCCTCACACCGACTCGTCCCTCACACCGACCTCTCCCTCACACCGACCGCTCCCACACACGACCGTCCCTCACCACCGACCTCTCCCTCACACCGACCCTCTCCCTCACACCGACCTCTCCCTCACAAGCGGCTCCGTCCTCACACCGACCTTCTCCCTCACACCAACCGTCCCTCAGCGCACGGCCTCTCCCTCACACCGACCGTCCCTCACACCGACTCTCCCTCACACCGACTCTCCCTCACACCGACTCGTCCCTCACACCGACCGTACCCTCACACTCCGACTCTCCCTCACTCGACCGTTCTCTCACACGCGACTCTCCCTCACATCCGACCGTCCCTCACACCGACTCGTCCACTCATCACCGACTCGTCCCTCACACCGACTCTCCCTCACTCCGGACTCTGCCCTCACACCGTCTCTCCTCACACCGACCGTCCCCACACCGACCGATCCCTCACATACGACCGTCCCTCAATCGACTCGTCCCTCTACACGGACGGTCCCTCACTCCGACTCGTCGCCTCACACCGACTTCCCTCACACGACTCGTCCCTCACTACGACGCTCCCTCACAGACCGACCGTCCCTCACACCGACCATGCCCTCACACGACTCTCCCTCACACCGACTCTCCCTCACACCAGACGTCCCTCACACCGACCGTCCCTCACACCGACTCGGTCTCCTCACAGGCCGACTCGTCCTCACACTCGACCGCCCTCACAGCCGACGCGTCCCATCACACGCTCTCACTCACACCTGACTCTCCACTCACATCGACTCGACCCTCACACCGACTCCCTCACACCGACTCTCCCTCCACCACCGACTCTCCTCACACCGACCTCTCCCTCACACCTGACCTCTCCCTCACACCCGACCTCTCCCTCACACCGACTCTCCCTCACACCGCCGTCCCTCACACCCGACTCTCCCTCACACGACCGTCCCTCACACCGACCGTCCCTCACACCGACCGTCCCTCACACCCGACCGTCCCTCACACCGCACCGTCCCTCACACGACCCTCTCCCTCACACCGACTCTCCCTCCACCGACCTTCCCTCACACCCCGACTCCCAAGTCCCTCACACCGACCGGTCCCTCACACCGACCGTCCCTCACACCGACCGTCCCTCCACACGACTCTCCCTCCACACCGACCTCTCCCCCCCTCACACCCGACCGTCCCTCACACCGACCAGTCCCTCACACCCGCCCTCTCCCTCACACCGACCGTCTCCCTCACCCGACTCTCCCTCACACCGCTCTCCCTACACACCGACGTCTCCCTCACCCGACTCTTCCCTCACACCGACTCCGTCCCATCACACCGACTCTCCCTCCACACCCGACCTCTCCCTCACAACGACCTCTCCCTCACACCGACCGTCCCTCACACCGACTCTCCCTCACACCGACCGTCCCTCACACCGACTCTCCCTCACACCGACCGTCCCTCACACCGACCGTCCCTCACACCGACCGTCCCTCACACCGACTCTCCCTCACACCGACTCTCCCTCACACCGACCGTCCCTCACACCGACCGTCCCTCACACCGACCGTCCCTCACCGACGTCCCTCACACCGACTCTCCCTCACACCGACCCCCTCACACACCGACCGTCCCTCACACCGACCGTCCCTCACACCGACTCTCCCTCACACCGACTCTCCCTCACACCGACGAGGTCCCCTCACACCGCCTCGTCCTCACACCGACTCTCCCTGCACACCGACCGTCCCTCACACCGACTCTCCCTCACACCGACTCTCCCACACCGACTCCCTCACCGACTCTCCCTCACACCGACTCTCCCTCACACCGACCGTCCCTCACACCGACTCTCCCTCACACCGACCGTCCCTCACACCGACTCTCCCTCACATCGACTCTCCCTCACACCGACCGTCCCTCACACCGACCATCCCTCACACCGACCGTCCCTCACACCGACCGTCCCTCACACCGACTCTCCCTCACACCGACTCTCCCTCACACCGACTCTCCCTCACACCGACTCTCCCTCACACCGACCTATCCCTCACACCGACCGTCCCTCACACCGACCGTCCCTCACACCGACTCTCCCTCACACCGACTCTCCCTCACACCGACCGTCCCTCACACCGACTCTCCCTCACACCGACTCTCCCTCACACCGACTCTCCCTCACACCGACTCTCCCTCACACCGACTCTCCCTCACACCGACCGTCCCTCACACCGACTCTCCCTCACACCGACCGTCCCTCACACCGACCGTCCCTCACACCGACTCTCCCTCACACCGACTCTCCCTCACACCGACTCTCCCTCACACCGACTCTCCCTCACACCGACCGTCCCTCACACCGACTCTCCCTCACACCGACTCGTCCCTCACACCGACTCGTCCCTCACACCGACTCTCCCTCACACCGACCGTCCCTCACATCGACTCTCCCTCACACCGACTCTCCCTCACACCGACTCTCCCTCACACCGACCGTCCCTCACACCGACTCTCCCTCACACCGACCGTCCCTCACACCGACCGTCCCTCACACCGACTCTCCCTCACACCGACCGTCCCTCACACCGACCGTCCCTCACACCGACTCTCCCTCACACCGACTCTCCCTCACACCGACCGTCCCTCACACCGACCGTCCCTCACACCGACCGTCCCTCACACCGACTCTCCCTCACACCGACTCTCCCTCACACCGACCGTCCCTCACACCGACCGTCCCTCACACCGACTCTCCCTCACACCGACTCTCCCTCACACCGACCGTCCCTCACACCGACTCTCCCTCACACCGACCGTCCCTCACACCGACTCTCCTCACACCGACCGTCCCTCACACCGACTCTCCCTCACACCGACCATCCCTCACACCGACTCTCCCTCACACCGACCGTCCCTCACACCGACCGTCCCTCACACCGACTCCCTCACACCGACCGTCCCTCACACCGACCGTCCCTCACACCGACTCTCCCTCACACCGACTCTCCCTCACACCGACCGTCCCTCACACCGACCGTCCCTCACACCGACCTCCCTCACACCGACCGTCCCTCACACCGACTCTCCCTCACACCGACTCTCCCTCACACCGACCGTCCCTCACACCGACCGTCCCTCACACCGACTCTCCCTCACACCGACTCTCCCTCACACCGACCGTCCCTCACACCGACCGTCCCTCACACCGACTCTCCCTCACACCGACTCTCCCTCACACCGACCGTCCCTCACACCGACTCTCCCTCACACCGACTCTCCCTCACACCGACTCTCCCTCACACCGACTCTCCCTCACACCGACCGTCCCTCACACCGACTCTCCCTCACACCGACCGTCCCTCACACCGACTCTCCCTCACACCGACTCTCCCTCACACCGACCTCCCTCACACCGACCGTCCCTCACACCGACCGTCCCTCACACCGACTCTCCCTCACACCGACTCTCCTCACACCGACTCTCCCTCACACCGACTCTCCCTCACACCGACCGTCCCTCACACCGACTCTCCCTCACACCGACCGTCCCTCACACCGACCGTCCCTCACACCGACTCTCATTCACAGCGACTCTCCCTCACACCGACTCTCCCTCACACCGACCGTCCCTCACACCGACCGTCCCTCACACCGACCGTCCCTCACACCGACTCTCCCTCACACCGACCTTCCCTCACACCGACCGTCCCTCACACCGACTCTCCCTCACACCGACTCTCCCTCACACCGACCGTCCCTCACATCGACTCTCCCTCACATCGACTCTCCCTCACACCGACTCTCCCTCACACCGACTCTCCCTCACGCCGACTCTCCCTCACACCGACCGTCCCTCACACCGACTCTCCCTCCACACCGACCGTCCCTCACACCGACCGTCCCTCACACCGACTCTCCCTCACACCGACTCTCCCTCACACCGACCGTCCTCACACCGACTGTCCCTCACACTGTCCGTCCCTCACACCGCTCTCCTCACACCGACTCTCCCTCACACGACCGTCCCTCACACCGACCGTCCCTCACACCGACTCTCCCTCACACCGACTCTCCCTCACACCGACCGTCCCTCACACCGACTCTCCCTCACACCGACCGTCCCTCACACCGACTCTCCCTCACACCGACCGTCCCTCACACCGACTCTCCCTCACACCGACCGTCCCTCACAACCGACTCTCCCTCACACCGACGTCCCTCACACCGACCGTCCCTCACACCGACCGTCCCTCACATCGACCGTCCCTCACACCGACCGTCCTCACACGACCGACTCTCCCTCACACCGATCTCCCTCACACCGACCGTCCCTCACACGACCGTCCCTCACACCGACCGTCCCTCACACCGACCGTCCCTCACACCGACTCTCCCTCACACCGACTCTCCCTCACACTGACCGTCCCTCACACCGACCGTCCCTCACACCGACTCTCCCTCACACCGACTCTCCCTCACACCGACCGTCCCTCACACCGACCGTCCCTCACACCGACTCTCCCTCACACCGACTCTCCCTCACACCGACCGTCCCTCACACCGACTCTCCCTCACACCGACTCTCCCTCACACCGACTCTCCCTCACACCGACTCTCCCTCACACCGACCGTCCCTCACACCGACTCTCCCTCACACCGACCGTCCCTCACACCGACTCTCCCTCACACCGACTCTCCCTCACACCGACCGTCCCTCACACCGACCATCCCTCACACCGACCGTCCCTCACACCGACCGTCCCTCACACCGACTCTCCCTCACACCGACCGTCCCTCACACCGACTGTCCCTCACACCGACCGTCCCTCACACCGACTCTCCCTCACACCGACTCTCCCTCACACCGACCGTCCCTCACACCGACCGTCCCTCACACCGACTCTCCCTCACACCGACTCTCCCTCACACCGACCGTCCCTCACACCGACTCTCCCTCACACCGACTCTCCCTCACACCGACTCTCCCTCACACCGACCGTCCCTCACACCGACTCTCCCTCACACCGACCTCCTCACGACCGTTCTCCTCACGAGGCGAGCCGACCGCCCTCACACCGACCTCCTAACGACCGACCGTCTCCCTCACACCGACATCTCCCCTCACACCACTCCCCGACCGTCCCTCACACCGACTCGTCTCCCCTCACTACCGACTCGTCCCTCACACCGACCTCCTCACCGACGACTCTCCCTCGATCATCGACTCTCCTCTCACGACCGACTCGCCTCACACCGACCGGCCCTCACACCGACTCGTCCCTCACAGCGACTCGTCCCTCATCATACGACGCGTGGGTACTCCCTCACTACGACTCTCCCTCACACCGACTCTCACCTCACACGACCGTACACCTCACAACCGAGACTGCTCTCTCACACCGACTCTCTCCTCACACCAGAGATAATCCCTCTCCCACCGGACTCTTCCTCACCACCGACTCTCCTCACACCGATCCGTCCCTTCACACCGACCTCTCACTCACACCGATCGTCCCTCACACCGACCGTCCCTCACACCGACTCTCCATCAGCGACTCTCCCCTCACACCGACTCTCCCTCACACCGACTCTCACCTCACACCGACGCGTCCCTC
>JASTWF010000667.1:0-74577 GCA_030390025.1 Squalus acanthias | reverse complement strand
CACCGACTCTCCCTCACCACCGACCGTCCCTCACACCGACCTCCCCGCTCTCCTCACACGACCGTTCCCTCACACCGAGTCCATCCCCGGTCCTCACACCGACTCTCCCCTCACACCGACTCTCCCTCACACCGGACCTCTCCCTCCACCGACCGTCCCTCACACCGCACCGTCCCTCACACCGACCGTCCCTCACACCGACTCTCCCTCACACCGACCGTCCCTCACAACCGACCTCTCCCTCACACCGAGCTCTCCCTCACACCGACCGTCCCTCACACCGACCGTCCCTCACACCAGACCGTCCCTCCACACCGTCCGTCCCTCACACCGACTCTCACCTCACACCGCCTCTCCCCTCACACCGACTCTCCCTCACACCGACTCTCCCTCGCACGACCGTCCCTCACACCGACCGTCCCTCACCACGACGCTCCCTCACACCGACTCTCCCTCACACCGACTCTCCCTCCACACCGCCGTCCCTCCCTCGACTCTCCCTCACCACCGACCGTCCCTCACACCGACCTCTCCCTCACACCGACGACTCCTCGCACCGACGTCCCTCACACCCGACTCTCTCCCTCACACCGACCTCTCCCTCACACCGTCCTTCCCTCACACCGACCGTCCCTCACACCGACTCTCCCTCAGACCGACCGTCCCTCACACCGACCGTCCCTCACACCGACTCTCCCTCACACCGACCGTCCCTCACACCGACTCTCCCTCACACCGACCGTCCCTCACACCGACTCTCCCTCACACCGACTCTCCCTCACACCGACCGTCCCTCACACCGACTCTCCCTCACACCGACTCTCCCTCACACCGACTCTCCCTCACACCGACCGTCCCTCACACCGACTCTCCCTCACACCGACCGTCCCTCACACCGACCGTCCCTCACACCGACTCTCCCTCACACCGACCGTCCCTCACACCGACTCTCCCTCACACCGACTCTCCCTCACACCGACTCTCCCTCACACCGACCGTCCCTCACACCGACTCTCCCTCACACCGACTCTCCCTCACACCGACTCTCCCTCACACCGACCGTCCCTCACACCGACTCTCCCTCACACCGACCGTCCCTCACACCGACCGTCCCTCACACCGACTCTCCCTCACACCGACCGTCCCTCACACCGACTCTCCCTCACACCGACTCTCCCTCACACCGACCGTCCCTCACACCGACTCTCCCTCACACCGACCGTCCCTCACACCGACCGTCCCTCACACCGACTCTCCCTCACACCGACTCTCCTCACACCGACTCTCCCTCACACCGACTCTCCTCACACCGACTCTCCCTCACACCGACTCTCCCTCACACCGACTCTCCCTCACACCGACTCTCCCTCACACCGACCGTCCCTCACACCGACCGTCCCTCACACCGACTCTCCCTCACACCGACTCTCCCTCACACCGACCGTCCCTCACACCGACCGTCCCTCACACCGACTCTCCCTCACACCGACCGTCCCTCACACCGACTCTCCCTCACACCGACTCTCCCTCACACCGACCGTCCCTCACACCGACCGTCCCTCACACCGACCGTCCCTCACACCGACCGTCCCTCACACCGACTCTCCCTCACACCGACTCTCCCTCACACCGACCGTCCCTCCCTCACACCGACTCTCCTCACACCGACGTCCCTCACACCGACTCTCCCTCACACCGACCTCCCTCACACCGACTCTCCCTCACACCGACTCTCCCTCACACCGACCGTCCCTCACACCGACCGTCCCTCACACCGACCGTCCCTCACACCGACTCTCCCTCACACCGACCGTCCCTCACACCGACTCTCCCTCACACCGACCGTCCCTCACACCGACTCTCCCTCACACCGACTCTCCCTCACACCGACCGTCCCTCACACCGACTCTCCCTCACACCGACCGTCCCTCACACCGACTCTCCCTCACACCGACCGTCCCTCACACCGACTCTCCCTCACACCGACCTCCCTCACACCGACTCTCCCTCACACCGACTCTCCCTCACACCGACCGTCCCTCACACCGACCGTCCCTCACACCGACCGTCCCTCACACCGACTCTCCCTCACACCGACCGTCCCTCACACCGACTCTCCCTCACACCGACCGTCCCTCACACCGACTCTCCCTCACACCGACTCTCCCTCACACCGACCTCCCTCACACCGACTCTCCCTCACACCGACTCTCCCTCACCCGACTCTCCTCACACCGACTCGTCCCTCACACCGACTCTCCCTCACACCGACCGTCCCTCACACCGACTCTCCCTCACACCGACCGTCCCTCACACCGACTCGTCCCTCACACCGACTCTCCTCACACCGACTCTCCCTACACCGACCGTCCCTCACACCGACTCTCCTCACACGACATCCCTCACACCGACTCTCCTCACACCGACTCGTCCTCACACCGACCGTCCCTCACACCGACTCTCCCTCACACCGACTCTCCTCACACCGACCGTCCCTCACACCGACTCTCCCTCACACCGACTCTCCCTCACACCGACCGTCCCTCACACCGACCGTCCCTCACACCGACCGTCCCTCACAGCCGATCCCTCACACCGACCGTCCCTCACACCGACTCTCCCTCACACCGACCGTCCTCACACGACTCTCCCTCACACCGACTCTCCCTCACACCGACCGTCCCTCACACCGACTCTCCCTCACACCGACTCTCCCTCACACCGACCGTCCCTCACACCGACCGTCCCTCACACCGACTCTCCCTCACACCGACCGTCCCTCACACCGACCGTCCCTCACACCGACCGTCCCTCACACCGACTCTCCCTCACACCGACTCTCCCTCACACCGACTCTCCCTCACACCGACCGTCCCTCACACCGACCGTCCCTCACACCGACCGTCCCTCACACCGACCGTCCCTCACACCGACCGTCCCTCACACCGACCGTCCCTCACACCGACCGTCCCTCACACCGACTCTCCCTCACACCGACTCTCCCTCACACCGACCGTCCCTCACACCGACCGTCCCTCACACCGACTCTCCCTCACACCGACCGTCCCTCACACCGACCGTCCCTCACACCGACTCTCCCTCACACCGACCGTCCCTCACACCGACCGTCCCTCACACCGACTCTCCCTCACACCGACCGTCCCTCACACCGACTCTCCCTCACACCGACCGTCCCTCACACCGACCGTCCCTCACACCGACTCTCCCTCACACCGACCGTCCCTCACACCGACCGTCCCTCACACCGACCGTCCCTCACACCGACTCTCCCTCACACCGACTCTCCCTCACACCGACTCGTCCCTCACACCGACTCTCCCTCACATCGACCGTCCCTCACACCGACCGTCCCTCACACCGACTCTCCCTCACACCGACTCTCCTCACACCGACCGTCCCTCACACCGAGCCGTCCCTCACACAGACCGTCCTCACACCGACCGTCCCTCACACCGACTCTCCCTCACACCGACTCTCCCTCACACCGTCCGTCCCTCACACCGACCGTCCTCACACCGACTCGTCCCTCACACCGACTCTCCCTCACACCGACCGTCCCTCACACCGACCGTCCCTCACACCGACTGTCCCTCACACCGACTCTCCCTCACACCGACCTCCCTCACACCGACCGCCCTCACACCGACCGTCCCTCACACCGACCGTCCCTCACACCGACTCTCCCTCAACCGACTCTCCCTCACACCGACTCTCCCTCACACCGACCGTCCCTCACACCGACTCTCCTCACACCGACCGTCCCTCACACCGACTCTCCTCACACCGACTCTCCCTCATACCGACCTCCCTCACACCGACTCGTCCCTCACACCGACTCTCCCTCACACCGACGTCTCCTCACACCGACCGTCCCTCACACCGACCGTCCCTCACAACCGACTCTCCCTCACACCGACTCTCCCTCACACCGACCGTCCCTCACACCGACTCTCCTCACACCGACCGTCCCTCACACCGACTCTCCCTCACACCGACTCTCCCTCACACCGACTCTCCCTCACACCGACCGTCCCTCACACCGACTCTCCCTCACACCGACTCTCCCTCACACCGACTCTCCCTCACACCGACCGTCCCTCACACCGACTCTCCCTCACACCGACCGTCCCTCACACCGACCGTCCCTCACACCGACTCTCCCTCACACCGACCGTCCCTCACACCGACTCTCCCTCACACCGACTCTCCCTCACACCGACCGTCCCTCACACCGACTCTCCCTCACACCGACCGTCCCTCACACCGACCGTCCCTCACACCGACTCTCCCTCACACCGACTCTCCCTCACACCGACTCTCCCTCACACCGACTCTCCCTCACACCGACTCTCCCTCACACCGACTCTCCCTCACACCGACTCTCCCTCACACCGACTCTCCCTCACACCGACCGTCCCTCACACCGACCGTCCCTCACACCGACTCTCCCTCACACCGACTCTCCCTCACACCGACCGTCCCTCACACCGACTCTCCCTCACACCGACTCTCCCTCACACCGACCGTCCCTCACACCGACTCTCCCTCACACGACTCTCCTCACACCGACCTTCCCTCACACCGACTCTCCCTCACACCGATCTCCCTCACACCGACTCTCCCTCACACGACCGTCCCTCACACCGACCGTCCCTCACACCGGACGCTCCCTCACACCGACTCTCCCTCACACCGACTCTCCTCACACCGACTCTCCCTCACACCGACCGTCCCTCACACCGACTCTCCCTCACATCGACTCTCCCTCACACCGACCGTCCCTCACACCGACTCTCCCTCACACCGAACGTCCCCACACCGACCGTCCCTCACACCGACTCTCCCTCACACCGACTCTCCCTCACACCGACTCTCCCTCACTTGACCGTCCCTCACACCGACTCTCCCTCACACCGACTCTCCCTCACACCGACCGTCCCTCACACCGACGTCCCTCACACGACTCGTCCCTCACACCGACTCTCCCTCACACCGACTCTCCCTCACACGACCGTCCCTCACACCGACTCTCCCTCACATCGACTCTCCCTCACACCGACTCTCTCCCCGTCCACACACCGACCGTCCCTCACACCGACTCTCCCTCACACGACCTCCCTCACACCGACTCTCCCTCACACCGACCGTCCCTCACACCGACTCTCCCTCACACCGACCTCCCTCACACCGACCGTCCCTCACACCGACCGTCCCTCACACCGACCGTCCCTCACACCGACCGTCCCTCACACCGACTCTCCCTCACACCGACCGTCCCTCACACCGACTCTCCCTCACACCGACCCTCCCTCACACCGACCGTCCCTCACACCGACCGTCCCTCACACCGACTCTCCCTCACACCGACTCTCCCTCACACCGACTCTCCCTCACACCGACTCTCCCTCACACCGACTCTCCCTCACACCGACCGTCCCTCACACCGACCGTCCCTCACACCGACTCTCCCTCACACCGACTCTCCCTCACACCGACCGTCCCTCACACCGACTCTCCCTCACACCGACCGTCCCTCACACCGACCGTCCCTCACACCGACTCTCCCTCACACCGACTCGTCCCTCACACCGACTCTCCCTCACACCGACTCTCCCTCACACCGACTCTCCTCACACCGACCGTCCCTCACACCGACCGTCCCTCACACCGACCGACCCTCACACCGACGTCCCTCACACCGACTCTCCCTCACACCGACTCTCCCTCACTCGACCGTCCCTCACACCGACCGTCCCCTACACCGACCCGACCGTCCCACACACCGACTCTCCCTCACACCGACCTCCCTCACACCGACGCTTCCCTCACACCGACTCTCCCTCACACCGACCGTCCCTCACACGACTCTCCCTCACACCGACCGTCCCTCACACCGACTCTCCCTCACACCGACCGTCCCTCACACCGACGTCCCTCACACCGACCGTCCCTCACACCGACTCTCCCTCACACCGACTCTCCCTCACACCGACCGTCCCTCACACCGACTCTCCCTCACACCGACCGTCCCTCACACCGACTCTCCCTCACACCGACTCTCCCTCACACCGACTCTCCCTCACACCGACTCTCCTCACACCGACCGTCCCTCACACCGACTCTCCCTCACACCGACCGTCCCTCACACGACCGTCCCTCACACCGACCGTCCCCTCACACCGACCGTCCCTCACACCGACTCTCCCTCACACCGACTCGTCCCTCACACCGACTCTCCCTCACACGACTCTCCCTCACACCGACCGTCCCTCACACCGACTCTCCCTCACACCGACCGTCCCTCACACCGACTCTCCTCACACCGACGTCCCTCACACCGACTCTCCCTCACACGACTCTCCTCACACCGACTCTCCCTCACACCGACTCTCCCTCACACCGACTCTCCCTCACACCGACCGTCCCTCACACCGACCGTCCCTCACACCGACTCTCCCTCACACCGACTCTCCCTCACACCGACCGTCCCTCACACCGACCTCTCCTCACACCGACCGTCCCTCACACCGACTCTCCTCACACCGACTCTCCCTCCACACGACCGTCCCTCACACCGACCGTCCCTCACACCGACTCTCACACCGACCTCTCCTCACACCGACCGTCCCTCCACACGGACTCTCCCTCACACCGACCGTCCCTCACACCGACCGTCCCTCACACCGACTCTCCCTCACACGACGCTCCCTCACACCGACTCTCCCTCACACGACCGTCCCTCACACCGACCGTCCCTCACACCGACTCTCCTCACACCGACCGTCCCTCACACCGACGTCCCTCACACGACTCTCCCTCACACCGACCGTCCCTCACACCGACCTTCCCCTCACACCGACCGTCCTCACACCGACTCCCTCACACCGACTCGTCCCTCACACCGACCGTCCCTCACACGACCGTCCCTCACACCGACCGTCCCTCACACCGACCGTCCCTCACACGGTCTCTTCCCTCACACCGACCGTCCCTCACACCGACTCTCCCCTCACACCGACCGTCCTCACACCGACGTCCCTCAGACCGACCGTCCTCACACCGACTCTCCCTCACACGACCTCTCCCTCACACCGGACCGTCCCTCACACCGACTCTCCCTCACACCGACCTCCCTCACACCGACCGTCCCTCACACCGACCGTCCCTCACACCGACTCTCCCTCACACCGACTCTCCCTCACACCGACCTCCCTCACACCGACCGTCCCTCACACCGACCGTCCCTCACACCGACTCTCCCTCACACCGACCTCCCTCACACCGACCGTCCCTCACACCGACTCTCCCTCACACCGACTCGTCCCTCACACCGACCTCTCCCTCACACCGACCGTCCCTCACACCGACCGTCCCTCACACCGACTCGTCCTCACACCGACTCTCCCTCACACCGACCGTCCCTCACACCGACTCTCCTCACACCGACCGTCCCTCACACCGACCGTCCCTCACACCGACTCTCCCTCACACCGACCGTCCCTCACACCGACTCTCCCTCACACCGACTCTCCCTCACACCGACCGTCCCTCACACCGACTCTCCCTCACACCGACTCTCCCTCACACCGACCGTCCCTCACACCGACCGTCCCTCACACCGACCGTCCCTCACACCGACCGTCCCTCACACCGACCGTCCCTCACACCGACCGTCCCTCACACCGACCGTCCCTCACACCGACTCTCCCTCACACCGACCGTCCCTCACACCGACCGTCCCTCACACGGACCGTCCCTCACACCGACCGTCCCTCACACCGACTCTCCCTCACACCGACCGTCCCTCACACCGACCGTCCCTCACACCGACCGTCCCTCACACCGACTCTCCCTCACACCGACTCTCCCTCACACCGACCTCCCTCACACCGACCTCCCTCACACCGACCGTCCCTCACACCGACTCTCCCTCACACCGACCGTCCCTCACACCGACCGTCCCTCACACCGACCGTCCCTCACACCGACCGTCCCTCACACCGACTCTCCCTCACACGACTCTCCCTCACACCGACCGTTCCCTCACACCGACTCTCCTCACACCGACCGTCCCTCACACCGACTCTCCTCACACCGACTCTCCCTCACACCGACCGTCCCTCACACCGACCGTCCCTCACACGACCGTCCTCACACCGACTCTCCCTCACACCGACTCTCCCTCACACCGACTCTCCCTCACACCGACCGTCCCTCACACCGACCGTCCCTCACACCGACTCTCCCTCACACCGACCGTCCTACCCGACCGTCCTTCACACGACCGTCCCTCACACCGACTCTCCCTCACACCGACCGTCCTCACACCGACTCTCCCTCACACCGACTCTCCCTCACACCGACTCGTCCCTCACACCGACTCTCCCTCACACCGACCGTCCCTCACACCGACTCTCCCTCACACCGACCGTCCCTCACACCGACCGTCCCTCACACCGACCGTCCCTCACACCGACTCTCCCTCACACCGACTCTCCCTCACACCGACCGTCCCTCACACCGACCGTCCCTCACACCGACCGTCCCTCACACCGACCGTCCCTCACACCGACTCTCCCTCACACCGACTCTCCCTCACACCGACTCTCCCTCACACCGACCGTCCCTCACACCGACCGTCCCTCACACCGACTCTCCCTCACACCGACCGTCCCTCACACCGACTCTCCCTCACACCGACTCTCCCTCATGCCGACCGTCCCTCACAACGACCGTCCCTCACACCGACCGTCCCTCACACCGACCGTCCCTCACACCGACTCTCCCTCACACCGACTCTCCCTCACACCGACCGTCCCTCACACCGACTCTCCCTCACACCGACCGTCCCTCACACCGACTCTCCCTCACACCGACCCTCCCTCACACCGACTCTCCCTCACACCGACTCTCCCTCACACCGACCGTCCCTCACACGGACCGTCCCTCACACCGACCGTCCCTCACACCGACTCTCCCTCACACCGACCGTCCCTCACACCGACTCTCCCTCACACCGACCGTCCCTCACACCGACTCTCCCTCACACCGACCGTCCCTCACACCGACTCTCCCTCACACCGACTCTCCCTCACACCGACTCTCCTCACACCGACTCTCCCTCACACCGACCTCCCTCACCCGACCGTCCTCACACCGACCTCCCTCACACCGACTCGTCCCTCACACCGACTCTCCCTCACACCGACCGTCCCTCACACCGACCGTCCCTCACACCGACCGTCCCTCACACCGACTCTCCCTCACACCGACTCTCCCTCACACCGACCGTCCCTCACACCGACCGTCCCTCACACCGACCGTCCCTCACACCGACTCTCCCTCACACGACTCTCCCTCACACGACCGTCCCTCAGACCGTCCCTCACACCGACTCTCCCTCACACCGACCGTCCCTCACACCGACTCTCCCTCACACCGACTCTCCCTCACACGACTCGTCCTCACACCGACCGTCCCTCACACCGACTCTCCCTCACACCGACTCGTCCCTCACACCGACCGTCCCTCACACCGACTCTCCCTCACACCGACCGTCTCCCTCACAACCGAGCTCTCCCTCAGCACCGACCTTCCCTCACGACCGACTCTCCCTCACACCGACCGTCCCTCACAACCGACTCTCCCTCACACCGACTCTCCCTCACACCGACCGTCCCTCACACCGACCGTCCCTCACACCGACTCTCCGCTCACCACCGAGCTCTCCCTCACACCGACTCTCCCTCACACCGACTCTCCCTCACACCGACTCTCCCTCACACCGACTCTCCCTCACACCGACCTCCCTCAACCGACCGTCCCTCACACCGACCGTCCGTCACACCGACTCTCCCTCACACCGACCTCCCTCACACCGACCGTCCCCACACCGACCTTCCCTCACACCGACTCGTCCCTCACACCGACTCTCCCTCACACCGACCGTCCCTCACACCGACCGTCCCTCACACCGACTCGTCCCTCACACCGACCGTCCCTCACACCGACTCTCCCTCACACCGACCGGCTCTCACACCGACTCTCCCTCACACCGACTCTCCCTCACACCGACCGTCCCTCACACCGACCTCCCTCACACCGACCGTCCCTCACACCGACTCGCCCTCACACCGACCGTCCCTCACACCGACGCGTCCCTCACACCGACTCTCCCTCACACCGACCGTCCCTCACACCGACCGTCCCTCACACCGACTCTCCCTCACACCGACCGTCCCTCACACCGACTCTCCTCACACCGACTCTCCCTCACACCGACTCTCCTCACACCGACTCGTCCCTCACACCGACCGTCCTCACACCGACCGTCCCTCACACCGACCTCCCTCACACCGACTCTCCCTCACACCGACTCTCCCTCACACCGACCGTCCTCACACCGACCGTCCCTCACACCGACTCTCCCTCACACCGACTCGCCTCACATCGACGCTCCCTCACACCGACCGTCCTCACACCGACCGTCCCTCACACCGACTCTCCCTCACACCGACCGTCCCTCACACCGACTCTCCTCACACCGACCTCCCTCACACCGACTCTCCCTCACACCGACTCTCCCTCACACCGACCGTCCCTCACACCGACTCTCCCTCACACCGACTCTCCCTCACACCGACCGTCCCTCACACCGACCGTCCCTCACACCGACTCTCCCTCACACCGACTCTCCCTCACACCGACCGTCCCTCACACCGACTCTCCCTCACACCGACCGTCCCTCACACCGACCGTCCCTCACACCGACTCTCCCTCACACGGACCGTCCCTCACACCGACTCTCCCTCACACCGACTCTCCCTCACACCGACTCTCCCTCACACCGACCGTCCCTCACACCGACCGTCCCTCACACCGACCGTCCCTCACACCGACCGTCCCTCACACCGACTCTCCCTCACACCGAATCTCCCTCACACCGACTCTCCCTCACACCAACCGTCCCTCACACCGACCATCCCTCACACCGACCGTCCCTCACACCGACTCTCCCTCACACCGACTCTCCCTCACACCGACCGTCCCTCACACCGACCGTCCCTCACACCGACTCTCCCTCACACCGAATCTCCCTCACACCGACTCTCCCTCACACCGACCGTCCCTCACACCGACCGTCCCTCACACCGACCGTCCCTCACACCGACTCTCCCTCACACCGACCGTCCCTCACACCGACCATCCCTCACACCGACCGTCCCTCACACCGACCGTCCCTCACACCGACTCTCCCTCACACCGACCGTCCCTCACACCGACTCTCCCTCACACCGACTCTCCCTCACACCGACTCTCCCTCACACCGACTCTCCCTCACACCGACTCTCCCTCACACCGACCGTCCCTCACACCGACCGTCCCTCACACCGTTCGTCCCTCACACCGACTCTCCCTCACACCGACCGTCCCTCACACCGACCGTCCCTCACACCGACCGTCCCTCACACCGACTCTCCCTCACCCGACCGTCCCTCACACCGATCGTCCCTCACACCGACTCTCCCTCACACCGACCGTTCCTCACACCGACTCTCCCTCACACCGACTCTCCCACACACCGACCGTCCCTCACACCGACTCTCCCTCACACGACCGTCCCTCACTCGACCTCCTCACACCGACTCTCCTCACACCGACCGTCCCCTCACACCGACGCTCCCTCACACCGACCGTCCCTCAAACCGACTCTCCCTCACACCGACTCCCTCCCGTCACACCGACTCTCCCTCCCACCGACCGTCCCTCACACCGACTCCCTCACACCGACCGTCCCTCACACCGACTCTCCCTCACACTGACCGTCCCTCACACCGACTCTCCCTCACACCGACTCTCCCTCACACCGACCGTCCCTCACACCGACCTCCCTCACACCGACCGTCCCTCACACCGACCGTCCCTCACACCGACTCGTCCCTCACACCGACTCTCCCTCACACCGACCGTCCCTCACATCCGACTCGTCCCTCACACCGACCGTCCCTCACACCGACTCGTCCCTCACACCGACTCCCTCACACCGACGCCCTCACACCGACCGTCCCTCACACTCGACCGTCCCTCACACCGACTCTCCCTCACACCGACCGTCCTCACACCGACCGTCCCTCACACCGACCTCCCTCACACCGACCGTCCCTCACACCGACCGTCCCTCACACCGACTCTCCCTCACACGACTCTCCCTCACACCGACTCTCCCTCACACCGACTCGTCCCTCACACCGACCGTCCCTCACACCGACTCTCCCTCACACCGACCGTCCCTCACACCGACCGTCCCTCACACGACTCTCCCTCACACCGACCGTCCCTCACACCGACTCTCCCTCACACCGACTCTCCCTCACACCGACCGTCCCTCACACCGACTCTCCCTCACACCGACCTCTCCTCACACCGACCTTCCCTACACCGACTCCGTCCCCTCACACCGACTCTCCCTCACACCGACCGTCCCTCACACCGACCGTCCCTCACACCGACTCTCCCTCACACCGACTCTCCCTCACACCGACTCTCCCTTCACACCGACTCTCCCTCACAACCGACTCTCCCTCACACCGACCGTCCCTCACACCGACCGTCTCCTCACACCGACTCTCCCTCACAACCGACCGTCCCTCACACCGACCGTCCCTCACACCGACTCTCCTCACACGACCGTCCCTCACACCGACTCTCCCTCACACCGACTCTCCCTCACATCCGACCGTCCCTCACACCGACGTCCCTCACACCGACCGTCCCTCACACCGACTCTCCCTCACTTGACCGTCCCTCACACCGACTCTCCCTCACACCGACCGTCCCTCACACGACTCTCCCTCACACCGACTCTCCCTCACACCGACCGTCCCTCACACCGACTCTCCCTCACACCGACTCTCCCTCACACCGACTCTCCCTCACACCGACCTCCCTCACACCGACTCTCCCTCACACCGACCTCCCTCACACCGACCGTCCCTCACACCGACTCTCCCTCACACCGACCGTCCCTCACACCGACTCTCCCTCACACCGACTCTCCCTCACACCGACTCTCCCTCACACCGACTCTCCCTCACACCGACCGTCCCTCACACCGACTCTCCCTCACACCGACCGTCCCTCACACCGACCGTCCCTCACACCGACCGACCCTCACACCGACTCTCCCTCACACCGCCGCTCCCTCACACCGACCGTCCCTCACACCGACCGTCCCTCACACCGACCGTCCCTCACACCGACCGTCCCTCACACCGACTCTCCCTCACACCGACTCTCCCTCACACCGACTCTCCCTCACACCGACCGTCCCTCACACCGACCGTCCCTCACACCGACTCTCCCTCACACCGACCGTCCCTCACACCGACTCTCCCTCACACCGACTCTCCCTCACACCGACCGTCCCTCACAACGACCGTCCCTCACACCGACCGTCCCTCACACCGACCGTCCCTCACACCGACTCTCCCTCACACCGACTCTCCCTCACACCGACCGTCCCTCACACCGACTATCCCTCACACCGACCGTCCCTCACACCGACTCTCCCTCACACCGACCCTCCCTCACACCGACTCTCCCTCACACCGACTCTCCCTCACACCGACCGTCCCTCAGACGGACCGTCCCTCACACCGACCGTCCCTCACACCGATTCTCCCTCACACCGACCGTCCCTCACACCGACTCTCCCTCACACCGACCGTCCCTCACATCGACTCTCCCTCACACTGACGCTCCCTCACACCGACCGTCCCTCACACCGACTCTCCCTCACACCGACTCTCCCTCACACCGACTCTCCCTCACACCGACCGTCCCTCACACCGACTCTCCCTCACACCGACCGTCCCTCACACCGACCGTCCCTCACACCGACTCTCCCTCACACCGACTCTCCCTCACACCGACCGTCCCTCACACCGACTCTCCCTCACACCGACCGTCCCTCACACCGACCGTCCCTCACACCGACTCTCCCTCACACCGACTCTCCCTCACACCGACTCTCCGTCACACCGACTCTCCCTCACACCGACTCTCCCTCACACCGACTCTCCCTCACACCGACCGTCCCTCACACCGACTCTCCCTCACATCGACTCTCCCTCACACCGACTCTCCCTCACACCGACCGTCCCTCACACCGACCGTCCCTCACACCGACCGTCCCTCACACCGACCGTCCCTCAGACGGACCGTCCCTCACACCGACCGTCCCTCACACCGATTCTCCCTCACACCGACCGTCCCTCACACCGACTCTCCCTCACACCGACTCTCCCTCACACCGACCGTCCCTCACACCGACTCTCCCTCACACCGACTCTCCCTCACACCGACTCTCCCTCACACCGACCGTCCCTCACACCGACTCTCCCTCACACGGACCGTCCCTCACACCGACCGTCCCTCACACCGACTCTCCCTCACACCGACCGTCCCTCACACCGACCCTCCCTCACACCGACTCTCCCTCACACCGACCGTCCCTCACACCGACTCTCCCTCACACCGAAAGTCCCTCACACCGACCGTCCCTCACACCGACTCTCCCTCACACCGACTCTCCGTCACACCGACTCTCCCTCACACCGACTCTCCCTCACACCGACCGTCCCTCACACCGACCGTCCCTCACATCGACTCTCCCTCACACTGACTCTCCCTCACACCGACCGTCCCTCACACCGACCGTCCCTCACACCGACTCTCCCTAACACCGACCGTCCCTCACACCGACCGTCCCTCACACCGACCATCCCTCACACCGACCGTCCCTCACACCGACCGTCCCTCACACCGACCGTCCCTCACACCGACTCTCCCTCACACCGACCGTCCCTCACACCGACCGTCCCTCACACCGACCGTCCCTCACACCGACCGTCCCTCACACCGATTCTCCCTCACACCGACCGTCCCTCACACCGACTCTCCCTCACACCGACCGTCCCTCACACCGACTCTCCCTCACACCGACTCTCCCTCACACCGACTCTCCCTCACACCGACCGTCCCTCACACCGACCGTCCCTCACACCGACTCTCCCTCACACCGACCGACCGTCCCTCACACCGACTCTCCCTCACACCGACTCTCCCTCACACCGACCGTCCCTCACACCGACTCTCCCTCACACCGACCGTCCCTCACACCGACCGTCCCTCACACCGACTCTCCCTCACACCGACTCTCCCTCACACCGACTCTCCGTCACACCGACTCTCCCTCACACCGACTCTCCCTCACACCGACTCTCCCTCACACGGACCGTCCCTCACACCGACCGTCCCTCACATCGACTCTCCCTCACACTGACTCTCCCTCACACCGACCGTCCCTCACACCGACTCTCCCTCACACCGACTCTCCCTCACACCGACTCTCCCTCACACCGACTCTCCCTCACACCGACTCTCCCTCACACCGACCGTCCCTCACACCGACCGTCCCTCCACAACCGACTCTCCCTCACAACCGGGACTCTCCCTCACACCGACTCTCCCTACACCGACTCTCCCTCACACCGACCGTCCCTCACAACCGACTCTCCCTCACACCGACCTCTCCCTCACAACCGACGTCCCTCACACCGACCTCCTCACACCGACTCTCCTCACACCGACTCTCCCTCACACTCGACCGTCCCTCACCGGACCGTCCCTCACACCGACTCGCCCTCACACCGACCGTCCCTCACAACCGACCGTCCTCACTCCACACCGACTCTCCCTCACACCGACTCTCCCTCACACCGACCTTCCCTCACACCGACGTCCCTCACTCGACTCTCCCTCACACCGACTCTCCCTCACACCGACTCTCCCTCCCACCGACCTTCCCTCACACCGACCGTCCCTCACACACGACCGTCTCACTCACACCGACTCTCCCTCACTACCGACTCTCCCTCACACCGACTCTCCCTCACACCGACCGTCCCTCACACCGACCGTCCCTCACACCGACCGTCCCTCACACCGACTCGTCCTCACACCGACTCTCCCTCACACCGACCGTCCCTCACACCGACCGTCCCGTCACGACCGACTCTCCCTCACACCGACTCTCCCTCACACCGACCGTCCCCTCACACCGACTCGCCCTCACACCGACCGTCCCTCACACCGACACGTCCCTCACACCGACGTCTCCTCACACCGACTCTCCCTCACACCGACTCTCCCTCACACCGACGCTCCCTCACACCGACTCTCCCTCACACCGACCGTCCCTCACACCGACCGTCCCTCACACCGACTCTCCCTCACACCGCTCCTCCCTCACACCGACTCTCCCTCACACCGACTCTCCCTCACACCGACCGTCCCTCACACCGACTCTCCTCACACCGACCGTCCCTCACACCGACCGTCCCTCACACCGACGTCCCTCACACCGACTCTCCCTCACACGACTCTCCCTCACACCGACCGTCCCTCACACCGACCGTCCCTCACACCGACCGTCCCTCACACCGACTCTCCCTCACACCGACTCTCCATCACACCGACCTTCCCTCACCCGACTCTCCTCTCACCGACTCGTCCCTCACACCGACTCTCCTCACACCGACCGTCCCTCACACCGACCGTCCCTCACACCGACTCTCCCTCACACCGACTCTCCCTCACACCGACTCTCCCTCACACCGACTCTCCCTCACACCGACTCTCCCTCACACCGACCGTCCCTCACACCGACCGTCCCTCACACCGACCGTCCCTCACACCGACTCTCCCTCACACCGACCGTCCCTCACACCGACTCTCCCTCACACCGACCCTCCCTCACACCGACCGTCCCTCACACCGACCGTCCCTCACACCGACTCTCCCTCACACCGACCGTCCCTCACACCGACCGTCCCTCACACCGACTCTCCCTCACACCGACCGTCCCTCACACCGACCGTCCATCACACCGACCGTCCCTCACACCGACTCTCCCTCACACCGACTCTCCCT
The DNA here is from genome assembly GCA_030390025.1 of Squalus acanthias. NCBI lineage: Eukaryota > Metazoa > Chordata > Chondrichthyes > Squaliformes > Squalidae > Squalus > Squalus acanthias. The sequence continues at coordinate 57,564 of JASTWF010000667.1, read as the reverse complement.
CACACCGACTCTCCCTCACACCGACCGTCCCTCACACCGACCGTCCCTCACACCGACCGTCCCTCACACCGACCGTCCCTCACACCGACCGTCCCTCACACCGACTCTCCCTCACACCGACTCTCCCTCACACCGACCGTCCCTCACACCGACCGTCCCTCACACCGACCGTCCCTCACACCGACTCTCCCTCACACCGACTCTCCCTCACACCGACTCTCCCTCACACCGACTCTCCCTCACACCGACCGTCCCTCACACCGACCGTCCCTCACACCGACTCTCCTTCACACCGACCGTCCCTCACACCGACTCTCCCTCACACCGACCGTCCCTCACACCGACTCTCCCTCACACCGACCGTCCCTCACACCGACCGTCCCTCACACCGACTCTCCCTCACACCGACCGTCCCTCACACCGACCGTCCCTCACACCGACTCTCCCTCACACCGACTCTCCCTCACACCGACTCTCCCTCACACCGACCGTCCCTCACACCGACCGTCCCTCACACCGACCGTCCCTCACACCGACTCTCCCTCACACCGACTCTCCCTCACACCGACCGTCCCTCACACCGACCGTCCCTCACACCGACCGTCCCTCACACCGACTCTCCCTCACACCGACTCTCCCTCACACCGACCGTCCCTCACACCGACCGTCCCTCACACCGACCGTCCCTCACACCGACTCTCCCTCACACCGACCGTCCCTCACACCGACCGTCCCTCACACCGACTCTCCCTCACACCGACTCTCCCTCACACCGACTCTATCTCCGACACTCACCCAGATCCCCGATCTCGGAGAGCTTTCAGGAAGTTTGTAATTGTCTCTTGATGTGGATCTGCTTCTCTCCCACACACCAGCCGTTGAGCGAGTGAGGCTTCAGTGATTCCCAGCAAGCAAACAATTGCCTGCATCCCACGGCTGGATGAACCCTTTTCAAATTCACTCAGTGAGAGACTGGCAGCAGCTCGCCCGTGTCAATTAGTGAGAATCAGGGACTGCGTTAATCCAACCTGTGGCAGCTCCAGAGTGCGGGAACTGAGGGCTAATCTGATGTCAGAGAAGGAGGGGCTGCAACACTTTCCCTCTCCCTTTCTCAGTCTGTCACTCTCTCTCTCTCTGTCTGTTCCCAGTCTCCCTCATTCCCGCTCTCTCTCTCAGTCTCTTCCTATTCACACCCTTTGTCTCTCTCTCTCTCCCCATCTCACTCTCTCTCTCTTCGCCTCTCTCACTCTGTGACTGTCTCTCTGTCTCTCTCTCTATCACCCTTGCTCTGCCTCTTTGGGGTACTATCTATATCTCTCTATTGCCTCTGTCTCTCTTTCTCATCTCTGTCTCTCTGCCCTCCTCCGTCTCTCTCTCTCAACACAACAACAACTTGTATTTATATAGCGCCTTTAGCTTAGTGAAACATTCCAAAGTGCTTCACAGTTGTGTAATCAAAAATTTAGGACAGATGAGGTTTTAAGGAGCGTCTCTAAAGGAGGCGAGAGATCGAGAGGCGGAGAGGTTTAGGGAGGGAATTCCAGAGCTCGGGGCCCAGGCAACAGAAGGCATGGCCGCCAATGGTGGAGCGATTATAATCAGGGATGCTGAAGAGGCCAGAGTTAGAGGAGCGCAGATATCTCAGAGGGTTGTGGGGCTGGAGGAGATTCCAGAGACAGGGAGGGGCGAGGAGGCCATGGAGGGCTTTGAACACAAAGGATGAGAATTTTTAATTCGAGGCATTGCCGGATGGGGAGCCAATGTAGGTCAGCGAGCACAGGGGTGAAGGGTGAACGGGACTTGGTGCGAGGTCAGTGAGCACAGGGGTGAAGGGTGAACGGGACTTGGTGCGAGGTCAGCGAGCACAGGGGTGAAGGGTGAACGGGACTTGGTGCGAGGTCAGTGAGCACAGGGGTGAAGGGTGAACGGGACTTGGTGCGAGGTCAGCGAGCACAGGGGTGAAGGGTGAACGGGACTTGGTGCGAGGTCAGCGAGCACAGGGGTGAAGGGTGAACGGGACTTGGTGCGAGGTCAGCGAGCACAGGGGTGAAGGGTGAACGGGACTTGGTGCGAGGTCAGCGAGCACAGGGGTGAAGGGTGAACGGGACTTGGTGCGAGGTCAGCGAGCACAGGGGTGAAGGGTGAACGGGACTTGGTGCGAGGTCAGCGAGCACAGGGGTGAAGGGTGAACGGGACTTGGTGCGAGGTCAGCGAGCACAGGGGTGAAGGGTGAACGGGACTTGGTGCGAGGTCAGCGAGCACAGGGGTGAAGGGTGAACGGGACTTGGTGCGAGGTCAGCGAGCACAGGGGTGAAGGGTGAACGGGACTTGGTGCGAGGTCAGCGAGCACAGGGGTGAAGGGTGAACGGGACTTGGTGCGAGGTCAGCGAGCACAGGGGTGAAGGGTGAACGGGACTTGGTGCGAGGTCAGCGAGCACAGGGGTGAAGGGTGAATGGGACTTGGTACGAGGTCAGCGAGCACAGGGGTGAAGGGTGAACGGGACTTCGTGCGAGTTAGGACACGGGCAGCCGAGTTTTGGATGAGCTGAAGTTTATGGAGGGTGGAATGTGGGAGGCCGGCCAGAAGTGTGTCGGAATAGTCAAGTCTGGAGGTAACAAAGGCATGGATGAGGGTTTCAGCAACAGATGAGCTGAGGCGGGGCGGAGACAGGCGATGTTACAGAGGTGAAAGTAGGCGGTCTTGGTGATGGAGCGGATATGGGGTCGGAAACTCATCTCTTGGTCAAATATAACACCAAGGTTTCGAACGGTCTGGTTCAGCCTCAGACAGTGACAATGGAGAGGGATGGAGTCGGTGGCTAGGGAACGGAGTTTGTGGTGGGGACCAAAGACAATGGCTTCAGTCTTCCCAATATTTAATTGGAGGAAATTTTTGCTCATCCAGGACTGGATGCAGTCTGACAATTTAGAGACCGTGGAGGGGTCAAGAGAGGTGGTGGTGAGTTAGAGCTGGGTGTTGTCAGCGTACATATGGAACCTGACATTGTGTTTTTGGATGCCAGAGGTATCTCTCTCTCACTCTCTCTGTCTCTCTCTGTCTCTCATTCTCTCTGTCTGTCTCTCTGTCTCTCTCTCCCCATCTCTCTCCTTCCGTCTCTCATTCTCTCTGTCTGTCTCTCTCTCTCTCCCCATCTATATCTCTTCTCTCATTGTCTCTCTGTCTATCTCTCTGTCTTTCTCTGGCTCTGTCTCTCTCTCTCGCTCTATCTCTCTCTCTGTCTGTCTGTCTCTCTCTCTGTCTCTCTCTCTCTGTCTGTCTCTCTCTCTGTCTCTCTCTCACTGTCTGTCTGTCTGTCTGTCTCTCTCTCTCTCTGTCTCTCTCTCTTTCTCTGTCTCTCTCACTCTGTCTGGATAGAGGATTGGCTAACTGAAAGAAAACAGAGAGTCGGGATAAATCGGTAATTTTCAGGTTGGCAAACTGTAACTAGTGGGGTGCCACAGGGATCAGTGCTGGGGCCTCAACTATTTACAATCTATATTAATGACTTGGATGAAGGGACCGAGTGTAATGTAGCCAAATTTGCTGATGACACAAAGATAGGTGGGAAAGCAAATTGTGTGGAGGATGCAAAGAATCTCCAAAGGGATATAGATAGGCTAAGTGAGTGGGCAAAAATCTGGCAGATGGAGTATAATGTGGGAAAATGCGAGGTTATCCACTTTAGTAGGAAAAATAAAAAAGCAAATTATTATTTAAATGGAGAGAGATTACAAAATGCTGAGGTACAGAGGGATCTGGGGGTCCTTGTACATGAATCACAAAAACTTTAGCATGCCAGTACAGCAAGTAATTAGGAAGGCAAATGCAATGTTGGCCTTTATTGCAAAGGGAATGGAGTATAAAAGTAGAGAAGTCCTGTTACAACTGTACAGGGCGTTGTTGAGTCCACACCTGGAGTACTGCGTACAGTTTTGGTCTCCTTATTTAAGGAAGGATATACTTGCATTGGAGGCAGTTCAGAGAAGGTTCACGAGGTTGATTCCGGAGATGAACATAAGAACATAAGAAATAGGAGCAGGAATCGACCACTTGGCCCCTCGAGCCTGCTCCGCCATTCAATAAGATCATGGCTGATCTAGGGGTCAAAGCCACTTCCCTGCCCGCTCCCCATAACCCTTCACTCCCTTATCTTGCAAAAATCTGTCTATCTCCAGGCCCAGCCTGCTCAACCTTCCCTCATAAGTCAACCCCCTCATCTCTGGAATTAACCTAGTGAATCGTCTCTGAACTGCCTCCAATGCAAGTATATCCTTCCTTAAATAAGGAGACCAAAACTGTACGCAGTACTCAAGGTGTGGTCTCACCAATACCTTGTACAGTTGTAGCAGGACTTCCCTGCTTTTATACTCCAACCCCCTTGAAATAAAGGTCAACATTCCATTTGCCTTTTTGATTACTTGCTGTACCTGCATGCTAACTTTTTGTGTTTCATGCACAAGGACCCCCAGGTCCCTCTGAACTGTAGCATTTTCTAATCTCTCTCCATTTAAGTAATAATTTGCTTTTTTATTTTTCCTGCCAAAGTGGATAACCTCGCACTTTCCCACATTATACTCCATCTGCCAAATGTTTGCCCACTCACTAGTTACTGTTTGCCAACCGAAAAATGACCCATTTATCCCGACTCTGCTTTCTGTTAGTTAGCCAATTCTCTCTCCATGCTAATATATTACCCCCAATTCCGTGAGCTCTTATCTTGTGCAGTAACCTTTTATGTGGCACCTTATCGAATGCCTTCTGGAAATCTAAATACAGCACATCCACTGGTTCACCTTTATCCACCCTGCTCGTTACATCCTCAAAGAACTCCAGCAAATTTGTTAAACATAGAAACATAGCAACATAGAAGATAGGAGCAGGAGTAGGCCATTCTGCCCCTCGAGCCTGCTCTGCTATTCAATGCGATCATGGCTGATCATCCAAATTCAGTACCCTGTCCCTGCTTTCTCCCCATATCCCTTGATACCTTTAGCCTTAAGAAATATATCTAACTCCTTCTTGAATATATTTAATGAATTGGACTCAACTGCCTTCTGTGGTAGAGAATTCCACAGGTTCACCACTCTCTGGGTGAAGAAATTCCTCCTCATCTCAGTCCGAAATAGCTTACCCCTTATCCTTAGACTGTGACCCCTGGTTCTGGACTCCCCCGCCATCGGGAACAGCCTTCCTGCATCTAGTCTGTCTAGTCCTGTTAGAATTTTATAAGTTTCAATGAGATCCCCTCTCATTCTTCTAAACTCTAGCGAATATAAGCCTAATCGACCCAATCTCTCTTCATACGTCATTCCTGCCATCCCAGGTATCAGTCTGGTGAATCTTCGCTGCACTCCCTCCATGGCAAGAACATCCTTCCTCAGATAAGGCGACCAAAACTGCACACAATACTCAAGGTGTGGTCTCACCAAGGCCCTGTACAACTGCAGCAAGAAATCCTTGCTCCTGTACTCGAATCCTCTCGCTATGAAGGCCAACATACCATTTGCCTTCTTAACCGCCTGCTGTACCTGCATGCTTACCTTCAGCGACTGGTGCACAAGGACACCCAGGTCTTGTTGCACTTCCCCTTCTCCCAATCTATTGCCGTTCAGATAATAATCTGTCTTCCTGTTTTTGCCACCAAAGTGGATAACCTCGCATTTATCCACATTATACTGCATCTGCCATGCATCTGCCCAATCACCCAACTTGTCCAAATCATACTGGAGTTTCTCTGCATCCTCCTCACAGCACACACGCCCACCCAGCTTTGTGTCGTCTGCAAACTTGGAGATATTACATCTAGTTCCCTTGTCTAGATCATTAATATATATTGTGAATAGCTGGGGTCCGAGCACCGATCCCTGCGGTACCCCACTAGTCACTGCCTGCCACTCAGAAAAAGACCCGTTTATTCGAAATCTTTGCTTCCTGTCTGCCAACCAGTTCTCTATCCAAGTCAATACCTCACCCCCAATCCCATGTGCTTTAACTTTGCACGCTAATCTCTTATGCGGGGCCTTATCGAAAGCCTTCTGAAAGTATAAATACATCACATCTACTGGTTCTCCCTTATCTATTCTACCAGTTACATCCTCAAAAAATTCCAGTAGATTAGTCAAGCATGATTTACCTTTTGTAAATCCATGTTGACTTTGTCCGATCCTGTCACTGTTTTCCAAGTGCTCTGCGATTACATCTTTTATAATGGACTCCAGCATTTTCCCCACTACCGATGTCAGGCTTACCGGTCTATAATTCCCCGTTTTCTCTCTCCCACCTTTTTTAAATAGTGGGATTACATTAGCTACCCTCCAATCCATGGGAATTGTTCCAGAGTCTGTAGAATTTTGGAAGATGACCAGCAATGCATCTACTATTTCGAGGGCCACTTCCTTAAGTACCCTAGGATGTAAATTATCAGGCCCTGGGGATTTATCGGCCTTCAATCCCATCAATTTCCCTAACACCATTTCCCTACAAATGCTGATATCATTCAATTCCTCCCTCTCATTAGAACCTATATTCCGGACATCTCTGGGAGGTTATTTGTGTCCTCCTTTGTGAAGACAGAGCCAAAGTATGTATTTAATTGATCTGCCATTTCTTTGTTCCGCATTATAAATTCCCCTAATTCTGACTGCAAGGGACCTATGCTTGACTTCACCAATCTTTTTCTCTTCACATATCTATAGAAGCTTTTACAGTCAGTTTTTATGTTCCCTGAAAGCTTACTCTCATATTCTATTTTCCCCCTCTTAATTAATCCCTTTGTCCTCCTTTGCTGAATCCTAAACTGCTCCCAATCCTCAGGTTTACTGCTTTTTCTGGCCAATTTATATGTACTCTCCTTGGATCTTATGCTATCCCTAATTTCCCTTGTTAGCCAAGGTTGAGTCACCTTTTTTGTTTTATTTTTATGCCAAACAGGGATGAACAAATTCTATAGTTCATCCATGCGATCTTTAAATGTTTGCCATTGCCTATCCACTGTCAACCCTTTAAGTAATGCTCACCAATCCATCCTAGCCAACTCGCGCCTCATACCATCATAGTTTCCTTTATTTAAATTCAGTACCCTAGTCTCTGAGTCAACTACTTCACTCTCTATCTTAATGAAGAATTCTATCATATTATGATCGCTCCTCCCCAAGGGGCCTCGCACAACAAGATTGCTAATTAATCCTTTCTCATTACTTAATACCCAGTCTAAGATGGCCTGATCTCTAGTTGGTTCCTTGACATATTGGTTCAGGAAGCCATCCCATATAGACTCTAGGAATTCCTCCTCCACAGTATTGTTACTAATTTGGTTAGCCCAATCTATATGTAAATTAAAGTCACCCATGATAACTGCTGTGCCCTTATTGCACGCATCTCTAATTTCCCATTTAATGCCATCCCCAACCTCAGCATTACTGTTTGGAGGTCTGTATACAACTCCCACTAACGTTTTCTGCCCCTTGGTATTTCTCAGCTCTACCCATACAGATTCCACATCATCAGAGCTAATATCCTTCCTTACTATTGTGTTAATCTCCTCTTTAACCAGCAATGCTACCCCACCTCCTTTTCCTTTTTGCCTGTCCTTCCTGAATATTGAATACCCCTGGATGTTGAATTCCCAGCCTTGGTCACCCTGGAGCCATGACTCCGTAATCCCAATTATATCATATCCGTTTACATCTATTTGCGCAGCTAATTCATCCACCTTATTACGAATGCTCCTCGCATTAAGACACAAAGGGGGAAAAATTAGGTCACGCCCCGTTTGGGGCGCAAATATCGTCTGGACGCAAAAATTAGCGCCGGGCGCTAATTATCGCCACTGACTGGAAACATTTCTCTTTTACCGCCCCGGGAGGTGAGTGGAGCACTAAATCAGGCGCTGCACACCTGTCTTAAGGCGCAAAGGCCGAGCAGTGAGGCGCTAACTCAGCGCACGAGTGCAGCGCAGGTGCTGCCAGTTAGCGAGGGAACAAAGACACACTGGCGCCGGCCAGTTCTTAAAGCGGGGGGGCCAACTTGCTCCCCAGCCACACCCTGCTCATTGCAGCCTTGAATCTCGGCCTGGAGAGACCTGTGAATCCATTTTGCTGCCAAGGATGGAGAGGGTGAGAGAACGAGCTCAGCGCTTCACCGAGCGGGCCTTGGATGCTCTGGTTGGCGCGGTGGAGCGCAGAAGATGTATACTCTTCCCTGAGAGTGGCAGGAGGCCTTTGCCACGCGAGTACAGAAGAGTGTGGAGGGAGGTGGCTCAGAGCGTCTCCTCCAGGAGCATGGTGCCCAGGACCCATGTTCAATGCCGCAAAAAGTTCAACGACCTCACTCGGGTCGTCAGGGTGAGTGGCTTTTTCTCAATACCTCTCCATCCCTCCATCTCAACCTCACTCTATGGCCAGAGGGTCTTAAAACCCCAATGCACAACACTCATCCAACACCTATGGCCCTTTCATGAAACACACACACACATTCCACACTTTGCATACAATAAGGGCTATTCAGCTATGGGAGGCACATCAGGCAAGACCATGGCTGCATACAGTAAGGGCTATTCACCTATGGGAGGCACATCAGGCAAGACCATGGCTGCATACAGTAAGGGCTATTCACCTATGGGAGGCACATCAGGCAAGACCATGGCTGCATACAGTAAGGGCTATTCACCTATGGGAGGCACATCAGGCAAGACCATGACTGTATATTTACTCAGATGCTGTCCTTTTACTTGCAGGCCAAGCTGGCGCATAATAGGAGACAGCAGCAACGGACAGGTGGAGGGCGGCCTCAGCTGCAACTCCTCAGCGATCTTGAGGAGCGCGTCCACAGGATTGTGGCAAGCCGGGTGATCGGTCCCGTCGCCACTGGAGACGCCGACCCCGTTCTGGACAGCAATGGTAAGGTCATCACCTTTTTGTCCTCTGTCCTTCCACTTGTCCCTCACAACACCAGCCTTTGACACTTTCAATCCAACTTGCTAACTCGCTGCACTTATTCCTCCCTTACTGCCACCCTGTCCTCACGCTAAAGCCACTCTTGTACCTCCCTGCTTTCAGATGGTGATTCACCAGCTGAGGAGACGGGCCCTGAAGCTGCCAGTGGGAGTGAAGCTGCAGCCGAGGAGGAAGAGAAAGCCGGAGCATCAGTGCCACCCTCTCCCGAGGAAGCCCATGCCCACACTGGGAACACGCCTTCCCTGGAGGGGAGCAGGGGGGAAGGGTCTGATGAGGGTGAAGCTCCAGGACCCAGCGGGCTGCAGCAACGCCATGGGGGTAGGGAAGAACGGGGGCCTTCTCCCCAGAGGGAGAGTATGCCAGCGACTCCTACTGCAATGGACGCAGAGGAGGAGCGGCTGATCGCAGAAATGAACACCCAGGCGGTGGGCATGCACACTGAGCTCATGGGTGCAGTGGGAAGGGTGCCCGAATGCATTGAGTCACTGGCAAGGAGTGTGGAGCACTTCGCTGTAGCACAGGCGAATGCCACACTAACGCTTAGTGCTGCAATTCAGTCACTGACTGCCGTGATCCCATCTCTGACTGCTCTCATGCAGACTCAGATTGAGGCCACGCGAGCACTGACTGCTGCCAACCTCGATGGTTCGTTCACATGTCCCCGGGGCTCTCACCGCGCCGCAGTAGGCCAGCAATCTGTGCTCCAGCAGATTGCTCCGGATGCTGAAGTGCTGCCCCGTGGGAGTGCCAGTGTGTCGGGCGAGCAGGGAGTTGCTGTCCTCTCTCACGATGACAGCATTCCTGCTGCCAACACTGTCACTTCTCCACTGCACTTGCCACCGCCTGTAGGACAGACTGCTGCCGCCCATGCAGAGTTGGTGCAGTCTGCAGCCGGGCCCTCCAGGCCCAGAACTGGTCGAGGCCGTCCTTCAGGGGCATCTGCAGTGTCAGGGTCTGACAATCTGCAGCCTTCCACCAGCCTTGCTGCAGCCACTGAGGTCCCATTACGGAGGAGCAGTAGGGTTAGAAGGGGGGATGTGCGCAAGGGAAGGAGATCACCCTCGAAGGGTAAAAAGTAGGAGGTGTGACAAAATGCTGGTCATTTTTTTATTAAAGGCCGAGGTTCATGGTCCAACTTTTGTCTAGTGTTTTGGACATTATCTCCAGGTTGTGAGAACCAGTTATGTTAATGACTGCTTTTTTGTGTTTATTTCTATGAGTTTGTCATGAGGAAATGACACACACAGAGTTTGTAAAATAAATAAGTTTTTGTATTCAAAATATACATGTTTGGTGTTTGGAATCATTGGTGCCTTGGCCGGCTTAGGGGTTGCGTGCTGGGTTCATTGATGTTGTTAGCAATGGCAGAAGCCATTTCCACAGCAGGGGCCTAGAAGCGGCTTGCTATCAGCCGTTGACGGACGGCCCTTGCAGTTTCACCATTGTGGGCCGCCCTCCCGCCTTGGTGCTGCTGATGATCATCCTCCTCGTCCTCTTCCTCCTCTTCCTCCTCCTCCTCTGGTGGTGCTCCAAGGCCTGGTGGCATTGGCTGGGTACTGACGATTGCCATGTTATGCAACATGCAGCACACAACTACGAAGTTGGATACTCGCTCAGGCGAGTACTGCAGGGCTCCTCCAGAATGGTCGAGACAGCGGAACCGTTGCTTCAGCACGCCGATTGTACGCTCAATGATGTTCCTGGTAGCTTGATGGCTCTCGTTGTACCGCAGCTCAGCAGGGGTGTTGGGCGTACGGAGCGGTGTCATCAGCCAGGTGCTCAATGGATACCCCTTGTCCCCGAGAAGCCAACCAACTGGCTGATGCGGTGCCTCGAAAAGTTCTGCCACAGTAGTCTGGCGCAGGATGAAAGCATCGTGGCAGCTGCCAGGATAGTGGGCATTGACAGCGAGTATCAGCTGTCTGTGGTCACAGACCAACTGAACATTCAAGGAATGGAACCCCTTTCTGTTCCGGAATTCCTCGGCATTCTCATGTGGAGCACGCAAAGCCACATGCGTGCAGTCAATGGCGCCCTGCACCATGGGGAAGCCCGCTATCCTCGCAAAGCCCAGAGCGCGGTCACGCTGCTTGTCTGGGGTCATGGGGAAAGAGATTAACTCTCGTCTCCTTTTAAAGAGGGCATTTGTGACCTGCCGGATGCAGCAATGCACCGCAAACTGGGAGATATTGGCGAGGTCCCCAGCAGCAGCTTGAAATGAACCAGTAGCATAGAAGTTGAGAGCCACTGTGACCTTCACTGCCACCGACAGAGACGTCCTGGACCTCAGTTGAGGCTGCAGATCTGGCTGCAGCAGGTGGCAGAGCTCAGTGACCAGCTCCTTGCTGAATCGCAGCCTTCGCAAACACAGCTCCTCAGACATATGAATGTAGGAGAGCTGTTCACGATATATCCTGGGAGGGTAAGCTCTCCTGTACATACGCCTGTTGGCCCTCCTCCGTCTGGCCATCATTACCATTCTCTCTCTGCGTCTCTGTGTCCTCCGATTCAGCTGGAGCAGGACGACGCCCCCAATCAGTGCCGCCCCCATAGTCTCTTTGCAAGCAAAGTTATGAAGGACAGCAACCAAAGTACCAGCGAAGTTAGGATCAGTAGGCAAAACTACCTCACACAGCGTTGACTCAATGCAGAAGTCTCTCTTTCTCTCTCTCCGAATCTCTCTCTCTCTCTCAGAACGAGTGGTGCAAAAATGTCAACCACAGAAAAAGACAGGAAGAGGCCCCCTTTAAATAGCGCCCCCCCCAGCCCCACAGTGATTGATAGCGTTCCAGTCATCCGGTCGTTGGATGCGCCAGGCGGTAAGGCAGGGGGCGCCACTCAATTTCCATTCCGGGGCGCCACAAGGGCGTTTCACCATGGAATGACATCACAATCTGCGCGCGCAGGTGGTCGCAGCGGTAAAGTTTAGCGCCGCCGCACAATGTCTAGTTAAGTTCCCGAGCGGCGCAAACATCGCTGCGCCCGGGCGCTAGCGGCTTTGCGCCCCATTAGCGCCCTCATAAGGCACTAACGGGAGGCGCAACCAACTGAATTTTTACCCCAAAGCCTTCAGGTTTGTTTTTTTAACACTCTTAGACCATTTAGAATTATTATTTACTGTAGCCCTGCTTGATTTACACCCTTGATTTCTCTGCCTTCCACTTTTGCTTTTCTCCTTCCTATCTTTTGTTTCTATCCTTGCTTCCCTTTCCTCTGTCTCCCTGCACAGGTTCCCAACCCCCTGCCATTTTAGTTTAAACCCTCCCCAACAGCACTAGCAAACACTCCCCCTAGGACATCGGTCCCAGTCCCGCCCAGGTGCAAACCGTCCAGTTTGTACTGGTCCACCTCCCCCAGAACCAGTTCCAATGTCCCAGGAATTTGAATCCCTCACCCTTGCACCATTCCTCTAGCCACGTATTCATCTGAAATATCCTTCTATTTCTACTCTGACTAGCACGTGGCACTGGTAGCAATCCTGAGATTACTACCTTTGAGGTCCTATTTTTTAATTTACCTCCTAACTCCCTATATTCAACTTTAAGGACCTCATCCCATTTTTTACCTATATCGTTGGTACCTATATGCACCACGACAACTGGCTGTTCACCCTCCCCCGCCAGAATGCCCTGCAGCCGCTCCGAGACATCCTTGACCCTTGCACCAGGGAGGCAACATACCATCCTGGAGTCTCATTTGCGGCCGCAGAAACGCCGATCTATTCCCCTTTCATTAGAATCCCCTATCACTATAGCTCTCCCGCTCTTTTTCCTCCTGTCCTGTGCAGCAGAACCACCCATGGTGCCAGGAAGTTGGCTGCTGCTGCCTTCCCCCGGTAAGCCATCCTCCCCAACAATATCCAAAGCGATATATCTGTTTGAGAGGGGGATGGCCACAGGGGACCCCTGCACTACCTGCCTGCGCCTACTACTCTGCCTGGCGGTCACCCTTTCCCTTCCTGCCTGTGCAGCCTTTACCTGCGGTGTGACCAACTCATTAAACATGATATCCACGATGTCCTCAACATGATTTCCCTTTCATAAAACCATGCTGACTCTGCTTGACTGCATTATGATTTTGTCTTATGAAGAAAGGTTGAGCAGGTTGGGCCTATTCATTGGAGTTTAGAAGAATGAGAGGCGATCTTATTGAAACATATAAGATTCTGAAGGAGCTTGACAGGGTAGATGCAGAGAGGATGTTTCCCCTCGTGTGGGAATCTGGAACTAGGGGGCATAATTTCAGAATAAAGGGGCACACATTTAAATCAGAAATGTGGAGGAATTTCTTCTCTCAGAGGGTCATGAATCTTTGGAATTCTCTTCCCCAGAGAGCTGAGGAGGCTGGGTCATTGAATATATTTAAGGTGGAGATAGACAGACTTTTGAACGGTAAGGGAGTCAAGGATTATGGGGAGCGGGCAGGGAAGTGGAGTTGAGGCCAAGATCAGATCAGCCAGCATCTTATTGAATGGCGGAGCAGGCTCGAGGGGCCAAATGACCTACTCCTGCTCCTACGTCTTATGTTCTTATGTCTCGCTCTGTCTCTCTCTCTCTGTCTCTTTCGCTGTCTCTCTCTCACCATCTCTCCTATTAACTCTGACTAAACATTCCAATTGTTGTGGAAATAACTAGCTGCTTTTATTTTTCAGACCTTCTAGAATATTCTGTCAATAAAATACCTAAGCCTTGGAGTGTAATTGCTGCAATGCGTTGACTCCCAACAGGTGACCCTCAAGTGCCAGACATGTCACTGTCCTGCCATCGAGTTACTAAGCGCAAATCAGCATCTCCAAGAAGGAGCCTGGCTAACAGCTCAAAAACATGAAGTAAAGAAATTCATCGACTACATCTCCCAATAACGTCAAAAAAAGAAAATACTGCAGATGCTGGAAATCTGAAATAAAAACAGAAAATGCTGGAGATACTCAGCAGGTCAGGCAGCATCTGTGAAGAGAGAAACAGAGTTAACGTTTGACCTTTTGTCAGAACTGGAAAAAAGCAGGAAATGGAGCAGATTTTTAAGCAAGTGTTGGGGCTGGGAAAGTTTCTCCATCTCCGCCGCATCTGCTCTGACGATGCCACCTTCCATACCAGTGCTTCCGACATGTCTTCCTTTTTCCTCAACCGAGGATTCCCCTCTACTGTGGTTGACACGGCCCTTGACCGTGTCTGTTCTATCTCCCACACTCTGCCCTCACCCCTGCCCCTCCCTCCCGGAACCACGATAGGGTTCCCCTTGTCCTAACCTTTCACCCCACCAGCCTCCACATTCAACGGATCATCCTCCGCCATTTCCGCCACCTCCAGCGTGATCCCACCACCAAACACATCTTCCCCTCACCTCCCCTTTCAGCATTCCGCAGGGACCGCTCCCTCCGCGACACCCTGGTCCACTCCTCCATCATCCCCAACACCCCTTCCCCTTCGCCAGGCACCTTCCCGTGCAAGCGCAGGAGATGTAACACATGCCCTTATACCTCCCCCCTTATCACTGTCCAGGGCCCCAAACACCCCTTCCAGGTGAAACAGCGATTTACTTGTACTTCTTGCAATTTATTATACTGTATTCGCTGCTCACGATGCGGTCGCCCCTACATTGGGGAGACCAAACGCAGATTGGGTGACCGCTTTGCGGAACACCTCCATTCAGTCCGTAAGGGGGACCCCGAGCTTCCGGTGGCCTGTCACTTTAATTCACCGCTCCACTCCCACTCAGACCTCACCGTCCTCGGCCTCTTGCATTGTTCCACTGAAGCTCAGCGTAAGCTTGAGGAACAGCACCTCATCTTTCGATTAGGCACTTTACAGCCTTCTGGACTCAACATCGAGTTCAACAATTTCAGATCATAACCCCGGCCCCTATCATATATATATTTTTTATCCACACTTTTTGTTTGTGTTTTTTCTTCTCTCCCACATGGCAGCTGTCCTTCATTCTGCCAGCGCAATTCACACTTCATCTCGAGCCATCCTTTGTTTCTTAACCTGTCCCATTACCATCTCCTTTTGCCTTGAATATCTCTTAATGTCTCTTAACCTCTCCTGCCTTCTATCCTATCACAGACCTTCCTTTTGTTGTTTCATCCCCTCCCCCATTTCCCAGCCTCTACACTTGCTTAAAAATCTGTCCCATTTCCTGCTTTTTTCCAGTTCTGACAAAAGGTCATCGACCTGAAACGTTAACTCTGTTTCTCTCTTCACAGATGCTGCCTGACCTGCTGAGTGTCTCCAGCATTTTCTGTTTATATCTCCCAATAACGAGTTAAGTTAACCAGAACATTCTCCCAGTGATACAGAAAGACAGCTTCTGCCACCTCCCAGACCTCAACCAAAACCACTTGACTCAGAACTGTCTCCAAGTCTAATCTCTGGGGCTTTCCTGACCTTTGAGGATATCTCTGAGTGGGTCTGAGGGGGCAAGCTGGGAAAACAGGAGCAGTCAATGGGAACTCTCAGCATCAGTTCAACACAACCAGCTTCCTACTGAGACTGTCCCGGAAGGAATAACATCCTGGAGAGCTCCTCCCGGAATCAGGAATAACATCCTGGAGAGCTCCTCTCGGAATCAGGAATAACATCCTGGCGACTCACCGGCAGCAGAGGCAGCGAGAGCGGCCCTGGGTGGAGACTGAGGATTTAAAGAGGCGGGGGAGAGAGAGAGAGCGGCCCAGACTCACCAGCGGCAGCAGCGAGAGCGGCCCTGGGTGGAGACTGAGCGCAGAGACTGAGGATTTAAAGAGGCGGGGGAGAGAGAGAGAGCGGCCCAGACTCACCGGCAGCGGAGACAGCGAGAGCAACCCTGGGTGGAGACTGAGCGCAGAGACCGAGGATTTAAAGAGCGGGAGAGAGAGAGAGCGGCCCAGACTCACCAGCAGCAGAGACAGCGAGAGCGGCCCTGGGTGGAGACTGAGGATTTAAAGAGGCGGGGGAGAGAGAGAGAGCGGCCCAGACTCACCAGCAGCAGAGACAGCGAGAGCGGCCCTGGGTGGAGACTGAGGATTTAAAGAGGCGGGGGAGAGAGAGAGAGCGGCCCAGACTCACCAGCGGCAGCAGCGAGAGCGGCCCTGGGTGGAGACCGAGCGCAGAGACTGAGTGCGGTTTAAACAGAGTGCTGCGAGTTGGGTGAGTCAGGGAGTTAGGTGAGGAGTGGAAGGAGCAGCTCCCTTGCTTCGTCTTTGTTTTTCCTAACTTTTCACCCTGTAGGAATTGGTAACTACTGTAAACCAAGGAAAGAGTCCGAGAGGGGGAGCAGTCAAACAACAACAACTGCAAAACCGCTAAAGTGACATCATAACCAGGGAAGGAGCTGATTGGTAAGTAGGACCTGGTGAGTATTTCTACAGTCCAATCGTTAAAGTAAAAGTAAGGTCTCTAGTTTAGAGTAAGTAGTGTTTAAAGGGAAGTAAGGTCACTAGTGTATTTAATATTCTTTAATTTAAAGGAAGTAAAGGGAGTAAATTAAGGACAGGACATGGCAGGGCAGCTCGGCTGCGTGGAGTGCTCCTCCTGTGCTATGTTGGCAGTCAGGGGCACTTTAGGTGTCCAGGGTGAACACATGTGCAGGAAGTGTCTCCAGCTGCAGCTACTTGAAATCTGTGTTTCGGAGCTGGAGCTGCAGCTGGAGTCACTGTGGAGCATCGGCGAAGCTGAGATCTTCGTAGATAGCACGTTTAACGAGGTGGTCACACCGCAGGTAAAGAGTGCACAGGCAGACAGGAAATGGGTGACCGCCAGACAGAGTAAAAGAACTAGGAAGGTAGTGCAGGAGTCCCCTGGGTCCATCTCCCTCTCCAACAGATTTTCCGTTTTGGATACTGCTGGGGGAGATGGTTTCTCAGGGGAATGCAGCAAGAGCCAAGTCCGTGGCACTACGAGTGGCTTAGCTGCACAGGAAAAGAGGAAAAAGAGTGGGAGAGCAATAGTGATAGGGGATTCTATCGTAAGGGGAACAGATAGATGTTTCTGTGGCCGCAGACATGACTCCAGGATGGTATGTTGCCTCCCTGGTGCCAGGGTCAAGGATGTCACTGAACGGCTGCAGGGCATTCTGAAGGGGGAGGGCGAACAGTCAGAGGTCGTGGTTCACATTGGTACCAACGACATGGGTAGAAAGAGGGATGAGGTCCTGCAACAAGAATTTAGGGAGCTAGGTAGCAGAAAAAAAAACAGGACCTCAAAGGTTGTAATCTCTGGATTACTCCCGGTGCCACGTGCTAGTGAGTATAGGAATAGGAGGATAGAGCAGATGAGTGCGTGGCTAAAGAGTTGGTGCAGGAGGGAGGGCTTTAGTTTCCTGGATCACTGGGTCTGCTTCTGGGGAAGGTGGGACCTGTACAAGTCGGACGGGTTGCATCTGAACCGAAACGGAACCAACATCCTTGCGGGGAGGCTTGCTAGTACTGTTGGGAGGGGTTTAAACTAACTTGGCAGGGGGATGGGATACGGAGTGGAGCTACAGTAGGGGGTGATGCACAGCCAAATATAGAGGAAAAAACAAGTCTGCCTGGAAGGCAGAGCAAATATGTAACGGCACAAGGGAGTATGGCAAGGCTGGATGGCATTTATTTTAATGCAAGGACTCTTGCGAGTAAGGCAGATGAATTGAAGGTGTTGATGAACACATGGGAGTATGATATTGTTGCTATCACAGAGACATGGTTGAGGGAGGGGCAGGACTGGCAGCTCAATATTCCGGGGTATAGAATCTCCAGGCGAGACAGAGGGGGGTGTAAAAGAGGAGGGGGTGTCGCAATATTAATCAAGGAGTCAATTACTGCTGTAAGGAGGGATGATATCTTAGCAGGTTCCTCTAATGAGGCCATATGGGTAGAACTTAAAAACAAAAAGGGGGCTAGCACTTTGCTGGGAGTGTACTATAGGCCCCCAAACAGTCAGGGGGAGATAGAGGAACAGATATGTCGGCAAATCTCAGAGAAGTGTAGAAATAATAGGGTAATAATAGTAGGGGATTTCAACTTCCCCAATATTAACTGGGATAGTCAGAGTGTGAAAGGCTTAGAGGGTGTGGAATTCATAAAGTGCATCCAGGAGAGCTTTTTGAGCCAGCATGTAGAAAGTCCTACAAGAGAGGGGGCGGTACTGGACCTAATTCTGGGGAATGTAGCCGGGCAAGTGTTAGATGTGTCAGTAGGAGAGCATTTTGGTGACGGTGACCATAATTCGGTGAGATTTAAGGTAGTTATGGAAAAGGACAAAGATGGACCGGAAATAAAGGTTATTAATTGGGGGAAGGCCGATTTTAATATGATAAGGCAGGACCTGGCCAAAATGGACTGGGATCAGCTACTTGTAGGAAAATCCACATCAGAGCAATGGGAGTCTTTCAGAAAGGAAATAGTAAGAGTACAACGCCAACATGTTCCCATAAAGGTTAAGGGTGGGACCAACAAGCCCAGGGAACCTTGGATGTCAAGGGATATACAAGAATGGATTAGGAAAAAAAGGGAGGCTTTTGGCAGATACAAAGGACTAAAAACAATGGAAGCCCTAGAGGAGTATAGAAAGTGCAGGGGGGTACTTAAAAAAGAAATTAGGAGAGCAAAGAGAGGGCATGAAAAAACACTGGCGGGCAAAATAAAGGAAAATCCCAAGGTGTTTTATACGTATATTAAGGGCAAGAGGATAACCAGGGAAAGAGTAGAGCCCATTCGGGACTAAAGTGGCAATCTGTGTGTAGAACTGGAAGATGTAGGTGAGGTTTTAAATGAATATTTTGCATTTGTGTTCACTATGGAGAAGGGAAATGTAGGCATAGAAATCAGGCAGGGGGATTGTGATATACTTGAACAAATTAATATTGAGAGGGAGGAGGTACTAGCGGTTTTAGCGGGCTTAAAAGTGGATAAATCCCCAGGCCCAGACGAGATGTATCCCAGGCTGCTGTGTGAGGCAAGGGAGGAGATTGCAGGGGCTCTGACACAAATTTTCAGAACCTCTCTGGCCACAGGGGAGGTGCCAAAGGACTGGAGAACAGCTAACGTAGTACCATTGTTCAAGAAGGGAAGTAGGGATAAACCAGGGAATTACAGGCCAGTGAGCCCAACATGAGTGGTAGGGAAATTATTGGACAAACTTCTGAGGGACAGAATTAGTCTCCGCTTGGAGAGGCAGGGATTAATCAAGGATAGTCAGCATGGCTTTTTCAGGGGGAGATCATGTCTGACCAATTTGATTGAATTTTTCGAGGGGGTGACTAGGTGCGTGGATGAGGGTAGTGCAGTTGATGTAGTCTACATGGACTTCAGTAAGGCTTTTGACAAAGTCCCGCATGGGAGACTGGTCAAGAAGATAAGAGCCCATGGGATCCAGGGCAATTTGGCACATTGGATCCAAAATTGGCTTAGTGGCAGGAGGCAGAGGGTGATGGTCGAAGGTTGTTTTTGTGACTGGCAGCCTGTGTCCAGTGGTGTACCGCAGGGATCGGTGCTGGGTCCTTTGCTGTTTGTAGTGTACATTAATGATTTAGATATGAATGTAGGAGGTATGATCAGTAAGTTCGCAGATGACACGAAAATTGGTGGAGTGGTAAATCGCGAGGAGGGAAGCCTCAGGCTACAGGACGATATAGACGGGTTGGTCAGATGGGCAGAACAGTGGCAAATGGAATTTAACCCTGAAAAGTGTGAGGTGATGCATTTTGGGAGGACGAACATGGCAAGGGAATACACAATGAATGGTAGGACTCTAGGAAGGACAGAGGATCAGAGGGGCCTTGGTGTGCATGTACATAGATCCCTGAAGGCAGCAGGACAGGTAGATAAGGTGGTTAAAAAGGCATATGGGATACTTGCCTTCATTAGCCGAGGCATAGAATATAAGAGCAGGGAGGTTATGATGGAGCTGTACAAAACACTAGTTAGGCCACAGTTGGAATACTGTGTGCAGTTCTGGTCGCCACACTATAGGAAGGATGTGATTTCATTGGAAGGGTGCAGAGGAGATTCACCAGGATGTTACCTGGGCTGGAGCGTTTCAGCTATGAAGAGAGACTGGACAGGCTGGGGTTGTTTTCCTTAGAGCAGAGAAGGCTGAGGGGGAACCTGATTGAGGTGTACAAAATTATGAGGGGCATAGATAGGGTGGGTAGATAGAAAGGAACTTTTCCCCTTAGTAGAGGGGTCAATAACCAGGGGGCATAGTTTCAAGGTAAGCGGCAGGAGGTTTAGAGGGGATTTGAGGAAAAACTTTTTCACCCAAAGGGTGGTTGGAATCTGGAACTCACTGCCTGAAAGGGCGGTAGAGGCAGGAACCCTCACAACATTCAAGAAGCATTTAGATGAGCACTTGAAACGCCATAGCATACAAGGCTACGGACCAAGTGCTGGAAAATGGGATTAGAATAGACAGGGCTTGATGGCCGGCGCAGACACGATGGGCCAAGGGGCCTCTTTCTGTGCTGTATAACTCTATATGACTATGACTATGACTCCTCCCGGAATCAGGAATAACATCCAGGAGAGTCCATCCTGTAATCAGGAACAACACGTCGGAGGTGCCGTCTTTTGGATGAGACGTTAAACCGAGGCCCCGTCTGCTCTCAGGTGGACGTAAAAGATCCCATGGCCACTATTTCGAAGAAGAGCAGGGGAGTTCACCCCGGTGTCCTGGGGCCAATATTTATCCCTCAACCTACAACACTGAAACAGATTATCTGGTCATTATCACATTGCTTTTTGTGGGAGTTTGCTGTGCACAGATTGGCTGCCACGTTTCCTACATTACAACAGTGACTACACTTCAAAAAAAGTCCTTCATTGGTTGCGCAAATATCGTCTGGACGCAAATATTAGCGCCTGGCGCTAATTATCGGCACTGACTGGAAACTTCACTTTTACCGCCCCGGGAGGTGAGTGGAGCGCTAAATCAGGCGCTGCACACCTGTCTTAAGGCGCAAAGGCCAAGGAGTGAGGCGCTAACTCAGAGCGCTGGCGAAGCTCATGTAATGTCAGTCAGCAATGGAACACACACACAATGGCACGGGCCAGTTCTTAAAGGGGATGGTTAATCTTGCTTTCCATCCACATCCTGTTCATTGCAGCCTTGAATCTCGGCCTGGAGAGACTTGCACATCAAATGTGCTGGAAAGAACAATGGAGAGTACCAGGCAAAGAGCTCAGAGTGCAGCTCCCACAGTCTCTGCTAAATCGATACAAGGAATGGCAAATCAAAATGAACCTGCAAAGTGCTGCTCAGTACCCAAAACTCCTTCACACAACGTTGAATCTCTCCAGAAGTCTCTCCCTCTCTCTCTCAGAATGCGTAGTTCAAAAATGCCACCAACAATAAAAGACACGAAGAGGCCCCCTTTAAATAGCGCCCCCCCCAGCCCCACAGCGATTGATAGCGTTCCAGTCTTCTGGTCGTTGGAAGCGCCAGGCGGTAAGGCAGGGGGCGCCACTCAATTTCCGCTCCGGGGCGCCACAAGGGCGTTGCACCATGGAATGACGTCATAATCTACGCGCGCAGGTGGTCGCAGCGGTAAGTTTTAGCGCCACCGCACAATCTCTAGTTAAGTTCCCGAGCGGCGCAAACATCGCTGTGCCCGGGCGTTAGCGGCTTTGCGCCCCATTAGCGCCCTCTTAAGGCGCTAACGGGAGGCGCAACCAACTGAATTTTTACCCCTAAGACTTGATTTTGCACCCCAATCATTTCTTTGAGCAGTGAGAATTAATTTGTGTGCAGTCTAAAGCATTAGCGCCTGGCACTAATTCTCAAACTTTTCTAAAGATACCGCCCATTCCTGGGCTATAATGAATTTCTAGGTTTGGCAGAAGAACCACAGGCAACATGAGGAAACATTTTTTAAATAGCGAGTTGTGACCTGGAATGCGCTGCCTGAAAGGACGGTGGAAGCAGATTCAATCGTAACTTTCAAAAGAGAATTGATAAATGCTTGAAAAGGAGAAATTCTCAGGGCTATGGGGAAAGAGCAGGGGGAGTGGGACTAATTGGAGAGCTCGTTCAAAGAGCCGGCACAGGCATGATGGGCCGAATGGCCTCCTTCAGTGCCGTGTGATTCTATGATTCTATGATTTCCTCCAATGTACCCTTTCCAATTTTTTCTTTTACTTCTCCTCCATATTTTCAATACTCCACTTTATTTCCTTCTGTATTATTGCCCAGAGGTCTTTTGCACACTGCTTCTTATGTCCTATTTTAATTTAAATATTCTGCTAACTGAGGAATACCCCTTTAACTTCTTGTCGGGCAATGTCTAGCCAGCTGGCTCCTCTCAGACTCAACTCCTCTTTAAACCCTTTCCATTCTTACTTCGTGATTTTATTCACCAATTTCTTTTTCCATCTATCTGCGAGTGTTAATTGATATTATTCCACTCAGAATCATTCTCTTTAAAGGTTTGCTGTCCTGTCAGTTTTTACACTGAATCTCATTCTATTTTGGTCACTGCCCTTCTAAAGGAAACAAGCCCAAATTCGTTAACCTTTCCCGAGAACTCGAATTCCCGATGGTCGGAATCCCTGTCAGGATCTGTCACCTACAAACTGTGACAAACAGATGCTTCGCAGACGGGTCTGTGAATATCTGATTGTAAATCCTCTTCAACTGAGAATGTCTGGGGTGCAATGCGTTGGGGGCTGGGAGCTGAGCTTTGTTCTGCTCCGTATTCACAGGGGTGAATGGGCTGCGCTTTGAGACTGTGAATTCATCTGTGAACCCGCGGAGTCCTTCATCTGAAAAAACAGCCACAAAACTCAGCCTCCCACTAACAAAAGCAGCAGCCTCATTAAAACAGGTCTCACAGATAGAGCCTGAACTCTGACCCTGGCCCATCCAATCTCCGCACTGCCCTGCTGTGAAGTTTGCTTTAATATGGAGAGCTGTGAATGGGCTCTGCCCAGCTGGGAAAGACAGAATTCCAAAGGAGCAGGGACTCATTTCAAATAGAACAGGGCGTCTGTTATAAAGTGAAGAGACTGGTGTTTTAGATACAGAGAGGCCTAACTGTCCAGCGACAGTGAGACAGCCTGAGAAAGGGAAAGAGGCACATCACGACATTGTCTCACCCACACCAGTACTGTACCTGTGTTATACAGACAGACCTGTACCCACCAGTACTGTACCCCAGTGTTATACAGACAGACCTGTACCCACCAGTACTGTACCCCAGTGTTATACAGACAGACCTGTACCCCAGTGTTATACAGACAGACCTGTACCCACCAGTACTGTATCCCAGTGTTATACAGTGACAGACCTGTACCCCCAGTACTGTACCCCAGTGTTATACAGACAGACCTGTACCCCAGTGTTATACAGGGACAGACCTGTACCCCCAGTACTGTACCCCAGTGTTATACAGACAGACCTGTACCCCCAGTACTGTACCCCAGTGTTATACAGACAGACCTGTACCCACCAATACTGTACCCCAGTGTTACACAGACAGACCTGTACCCACCACTACTGTACCCGTGTTATACAGGGACTGACCTGCAGCCACCAGTACTGTACCCGTGTTATACAGGGACTGACCTGTACCCACCAGTACTGTACCCCAGTGTTATACAGTGACAGAACTGTACCCACCAGTACTGTACCCCAGTGTTATATAGTGACAGACCTGTACCCACCAGTACTGTACCCCAGTGTTACACAGTGACAGACCTGTACCCACCAGTACTGCACCCCAGTGTTACACAGTGACAGACCTGTACCCACCAGTACTGTACCCAAGTGTTATACAGTGACAGACCTGTACCCACCAGTACTGTACCCCAGTGTTACACAGTGACAGACCTGTACCCACCAGTACTGTACCCCAGTGTTATACAGTGACAGACCTGTATCCACCAGTACTGTACCCCAGTGTTACACAGTGACAGACCTGTACCCACCACTACTGTACCCCAGTGTTATACAGACAGACCTGTACCCACCAATACTGTACCCCAGTGTTACACAGACAGACCTGTACCCACCAGTACTGTACCCGTGTTATACAGGGACTGACCTGCAGCCACCAGTACTGTACCCCAGAGTTATACAGTGACAGACCTGTACCCACCAGTACTGTACCCCAGAGTTATACAGTGACAGACCTGTACCCACCAGTACTGTACCCCAGTGTTACACAGTGACAGACCTGTACCCACCAGTACTGCACCCCAGTGTTACACAGTGACAGACCTGTACCCACCAGTACTGTACCCAAGTGTTATACAGTGACAGACCTGTACCCACCAGTACTGTACCCCAGTGTTATACAGTGACAGACCTGTACCCCCAGTACTGTACACCAGTGTTACACAGTGACAGACCTGTACCCACCAGTACTGTACCCCAGTGTTATACAGTGACAGACCTGTACCCACCAATACTGTACCCCAGTGTTATACAGACAGACCTGTACCCACCAGTACTGTACCCCGGTGTTATACAGGGACAGACCTGCAGCCACCAGTACTGTACCCCAGAGTTATACAGTGACAGACCTGTACCCACCAGTACTGTACCCCAGAGTTATACAGTGACAGACCTGTACCCACCAGTACTGTACCCCAGTGTTACACAGTGACAGACCTGTACCCACCAGTACTGTACCCGTGTTATACAGTGAAGATCTGTACCCACCAGTACTGTACCCCAGTGTTACACAGACAGACCTGTACCCACCAGTACTGTACCTGTGTTATACAGTGAAGACCTGTACCCACCAGTACTGTACCCCAGTGTTATACAGTGACAGACCTGTACCCACCAGTACTGCACCCCAGTGTTATACAGTGACAGACCTGTACAAACCAGTACTGTACCCCAGTGTTATACAGTGACAGACCTGTACCCACCAGTACTGTACCCCAGTGATACACAGTGACAGACCTGTACCCACCAGTACTGTACCCGTGTTACACAGAGACAGACCTGTACCCACCAGTACTGTACCCGTGTTATACAGTGACAGACCTGCACCCACCAGTACTGTACCCCAGTGTTATACAGTGACAGACCTGTACCCACCAGTACTGTACCCCAGTGTTATACAGTGACAGACCTGTACCCACCAGTACTGTACCCCAGAGTTATAGTGACAGACCTGTACCCACCGGTACTGTACCCCAGAGTTATAGTGACAGACCTGTACCTACCAGTACTGTACCCCAGTGTTATGCACAGACCTGTACCCACCGGTACTGTACCCCAGAGTTATAGTGACAGACCTGTACCCACCAGTACTGTACCCCAGAGTTATAGTGACAGACCTGTACCCACCAATACTGTACCCCAGTGTTATACAGTGACAGACCTGTACCCACCAGTACTGTACCCCAGTGTTATACAGCGACAGTATTGTATCCACCAGTACTGTACCCCAGTGTTATACAGAGAGACCTGTACCCACCAGTAATGTACCCGAGTGTTATACAGTGACAGACCTGTACCCACCGGTACTGTACCCATGTTATACAGTGACAGACCTGTACCCACCAGTACTGTACCCATGTTATACAGTGACAGATCTGTACCCACCAGTACTGTAACCCAGTGTTACATTGACAGACCTGTACCCAGCAGTACTGTACCCAGTGCTAAACAGGGACAGGCCAGTACCCACCAGTACTGTACCCCAGTTTTGTACAGTGACAGAACTGTACTCACAAGAACCGTACCCCAGTGTTATACAGTGACAGACCAATACCCACCAGTACATTACCCAAGTGTTATACAGTGACAGACCTGGACCCACCAGTACTGTACGCCAGTGTTCTACAGAGACAGACCTGTACCCACCAGTACTTTACCCCACTGTTATATTGTGACAGACCTGTACTCACCAGTGCAGTACCCCAGTGTTATACAGTGACAGACCTGGACCAACCAGTACTGTAACCCAGTGTTACATTGACAGACCTGTACCCACCAGTAATGTACCCCAGTGTTACACAGACAGACCTGTACCCGCCAGTACTGCACCCCGGTGTTGCACAGTGAAGACCTGTACCCACCAGTACTCTACCCCAGTGTTATAAAGTGACAGACCTGTACCCACCAGTACTGCATCCCAGTGTTACACAGTGACAGACCTGTACCCACCAGTACTGGAACTGTGTTATACAGTGAAAACCTGTACCCACCAGTACTGTACCCCAGTGTTATACAGTGACAGACCTGTACCCACCAGTACTGCACCCCAGTGTTATACAGTGACAGACCTGTACATACCAGTACTGTTCCGGTGTTACACAGAGACAGACCTGAACCCACCAGTACTGTACCCGTGTTACACAGAGACAGACCTGTACCCACCAGTACTGTACCCCAGTGTAATACAGTGACAGACCTGTACCCACCAGTACTGTACCCCAGTGTTATACAGTGACAGACCTGTACCCACCAGTAGTGTACCCCAGAGTTATAGTGACAGACCTGTAGCCACCAGTACTGTACCCCAGAGTTATAGTGACAGACCTGTACCCACCAGTACTGTACCCCAGTGTTATACACTGACCTGTACCCACCAGTGCTGTACCGCAGTGTTATAGTAACAGACCTGTACCCACCAGTACTGTACACCAGTGTTGTACAGCGACACACCTGTACCAACCAGTACTGTACCCCAGAGTAATAGTGACAGACCTGTACCCACCAGTCCTGTACCCCAGTGTTATACAGTGACAGACCTGTACCCACCAGTACTGTACCCCAGTGTTACACAGTGACAGACCTGTACCCACCAGTACTGTACCCCAGAGTTATACATTGACAGACCTGTACCCCCAGTACTGTACCCCAGTGTTACACAGTGACAGACCTGTACCCACCAGTACTGTACCCCAGTGTTATACAGTGACAGACCTGTACCCACCAGTACTGTACCCCAGTGTTAGTGACAGACCTGTACCCACCAGTACTGTACCCCAGAGTTATACAGTGACAGACCTGTACCCACCAGTACTGTACCCCAGCGTTATACAGTGACAGACCTGTACCCTCAGTACTGTACCCCAGTGTGACACAGTGACAGACCTGTACCCACCAGTACAGTACCCCAGTGTCATACAGTGACAGACCTGTACCCACCAGTACTGTACCCCAGTGTTAGTGACAGACCTGTACCCACCAGTACTGTACCCCAAAGTTATACAGTGACAGACCTGTACCCACCAGTACGGTACCCCAGAGTTATAGTGACAGACCTGTACCCACCAGTACTGTACCCCAGTGTTATACAGTGACGGACCTGTACCCACCAGAACTGTACCCCAGTGTTATACAGTGACAGACCTGTACCCACCAGTACTGTACCCCAGTGTTATACAGTGACAGACCTGTACCCCCAATACTGTACCCCAATGTTACACAGTGACAGACCTGTACCCACCAGTACTGTACCCCAGTGTTATACAGTGACAGACCTGTACCCACCAGTACAGTACCCCAGTGTTATACAGCGACAGACCTGTACCCTCAGTACTGTACCCCAGTGTGACACAGTGACAGACCTGTACCCACCAGTACAGTACCCCAGTGTTACACAGTGACAGACTTGTACCCACCAGTACTGTACCCCTGTGTTACAAAGACAGACCTCTCCCCACCAGTTCTGTACCCAGTGTTATAAAGTGACAGACCTGTACCCACCAGTACTGTACCCCAGAGTTATACAGACAGACCTGTACCCACCAGTACTGTACCCCAGTGTTATACAGACAGACATGTGTCCACCAGTACTGTACCCCAGTGTTATACAGTGACAGACCTGTACCCACCAGTACTGTACCCCAGTGTTACACAGAGACAGATATGTACCTACCAGTACTGTACCCATGTTACACAGAGACAGACCTGTACCCACCAGTACTGTACCCCAGTGTTATACAGTGACAGACCTGTACCCACCAGTACTGTACCCCAGTGTTACACAGAGACAGACATGTACCTACCAGTACTGTACCCATGTTACACAGAGACAGACCTGTACCCACCAGTACTGTACCCGTGTTATACAGTGACAGACCTGTACCCACCAGTACTGTACCCCAGTGTTATAGTGACAGACCTGTACCCACCAGTACTGTACCCCAGTGTAATACAGTGACAGACCTGTACCCACCAGTACTGTACCCCAGAGTTATAGTGACAGACCTGTACGCACCAGTACTGTACCCCAGGGTTATAGTGACAGACCTGTACCCACCAGTACTGTACCCCAGAGTTATAGTGACAGACCTGTACCCACCAGTACTGTACCCCAGTGTTATACAGCGACAGACCTGTACCCAGAAGTACTGTACCCCAGTGTTATACAGTGACAGACCTGTGCCCCCAGTACTGTACCCCAGTGTTATACAGTGACAGACCTGTACCCACCAGTACTGTACCCCAGTGTTACACAGGGACAGACCTGTACCCACCAGTACTGTACCCCAGTGTTATACAGAGACAGACCTGTACCCACCAGTATTGTACCCCAGTGTTATACAGTGACAGACCTGTACCCACCAGTACTGTACCCCGGTGCTATACAGTGACAGACCTGTACCCACCAGTACTGTACCCCAGTGTTATACAGTGACAGACCTGTACCCCCAATACTGTACCCCAATGTTACACAGTGACAGACCTGTACCCACCAGTACTGTACCCCAGTGTTATACAGTGACAGACCTGTACCCACCAGTACAGTACCCCAGTGTTATACAGCGACAGACCTGTACCCTCAGTACTGTACCCCAGTGTGACACAGTGACAGACCTGTACCCACCAGTACAGTACCCCAGTGTTACACAGTGACAGACTTGTACCCACCAGTACTGTACCCCTGTGTTACAAAGACAGACCTCTCCCCACCAGTTCTGTACCCAGTGTTATAAAGTGACAGACCTGTACCCACCAGTACTGTACCCCAGAGTTATACAGACAGACCTGTACCCACCAGTACTGTACCCCAGTGTTATACAGACAGACATGTGTCCACCAGTACTGTACCCCAGTGTTATACAGTGACAGACCTGTACCCACCAGTACTGTACCCCAGTGTTACACAGAGACAGATATGTACCTACCAGTACTGTACCCATGTTACACAGAGACAGACCTGTACCCACCAGTACTGTACCCCAGTGTTATACAGTGACAGACCTGTACCCACCAGTACTGTACCCCAGTGTTACACAGAGACAGACATGTACCTACCAGTACTGTACCCATGTTACACAGAGACAGACCTGTACCCACCAGTACTGTACCCGTGTTATACAGTGACAGACCTGTACCCACCAGTACTGTACCCCAGTGTTATAGTGACAGACCTGTACCCACCAGTACTGTACCCCAGTGTAATACAGTGACAGACCTGTACCCACCAGTACTGTACCCCAGAGTTATAGTGACAGACCTGTACGCACCAGTACTGTACCCCAGAGTTATAGTGACAGACCTGTACCCACCAGTACTGTACCCCAGAGTTATAGTGACAGACCTGTACCCACCAGTACTGTACCCCAGTGTTATACAGCGACAGACCTGTACCCAAAAGTACTGTACCCCAGTGTTATACAGTGACAGACCTGTGCCCCCAGTACTGTACCCCAGTGTTATACAGTGACAGACCTGTACCCACCAGTACTGTACCCCAGTGTTACACAGGGACAGACCTGTACCCACCAGTACTGTACCCTTGTGTTATACAGTGACAGACCTGTACCCACCAGTATTGTACCCCAGTGTTATACAGTGACAGACCTGTACCCACCAGTACTGTACCCCGGTGCTATACAGTGACAGACCTGTACCCACCAGTACTGTACCCCAGTGTTATACTGTGACAGACCTGTACCCACCAGTACTGTACCCCAGTGTTATACAGTGACAGACCTGTACCCACAAGTACTGTACCCCAGTGTTATACAGTGACAGACCTGTACCCACCAGTACTGTACCCCAGTGTTATACTGTGACAGACCTGTACCCACCAGTACTGTAACCCAGTGTTGTACAGTGACACACCTGCACCCACCAGAAATGTACCCCAGTGTTATACAGTGACAGACCTGTACCCACCAGCACTCTACCCCAGAGTTATAGTGACAGACCTGTAGCCACCAGTACTGTACCCCAGAGTTATAGTGACAGACCTGTACCCACCAGTACTGTACCCCAGTGTTATACACTGACCTGTACCCACCAGTACTGTACCCCAGTGTTATAGTGACAGACCTGTACCCACCAGTACTGTACCCCAGTATTATACAGCGACACACCTGTACCCACCAGTCCTGTACCCCAGTGTTATACAGTGACAGACCTGTACCCACCAGTACTGTACCCCAGTGTTAGACAGTGACAGACCTGTACCCCCAATACTGTACCCCAGTGTTACACAGTGACAGACCTGTACCCACCAGTACTGTACCCCAGTGTTATACAGTGACAGACCTGTACCCACCAGTACTGTACCCCAGTGTTATACAGTGACAGACCTGTACCCACCAGTACTGTACCCCAGTGTTAGTGACAGACCTGTACCCACCAGTACTGTACCCCAGAGTTATACAGTGACAGACCTGTACCCACCAGTACTGTACCCCAGTGTTATACAGTGACAGACCTGAACCCTCAGTACTGTACCCCAGTGTTACACAGTGACAGACCTGTACCCACCAGTACTGTACCCCAGTGTTACACACTGACAGACTTGTACCCACCAGTACTGTACCCCAGTGTTACAAAGACAGGCGTCTCCCCACCAGTACTGTACCCCAGAGTTATACAGTGACAGACCTGGACCCACCAGTACTGTACCCCAGTGTTATACAGTGACAGACCTGTACCCTCAATACTGTACCCCTGTGTTACACAGTGACAGACCTGTACCCACCAGTACAGTACCCCAGTGTCATACAGTGACAGACCTGTACCCACCAGTACTGTACCCCAGTGTTAGTGACAGACCTGTACCCACCAGTACTGTCCCCCAGAGTTATACAGTGACAGACCTGTACCCACCAGTACGGTACCCAAGAGTTATAGTGACAGACCTGTACCCACCAGTACTGTACCCCAGTGTTATACAGTGACAGACCTGTACCCACCAGAACTGTACCCCAGTGTTATACAGTGACAGACCTGTACCCACCAGTACTGTACCCCAGTGTTATACAGTGACAGACCTGTACCCTCAGTACTGTACCCCAGTGTTACACAGTGACAGACCTGTACCCACCAGTACAGTACCCCAGTGTCATACAGTGACAGACCTGTACCCACCAGTACTGTACCCCAGTGTTAGTGACAGACTTGTACCCACCAGTACTGTACCCCAACGTTATACAGTGACAGACCTGTACCCACCAGTACGGTACCCCAGAGTTATAGTGACAGACCTGTACCCACCAGTACTGTACCCCAGTGTTATACAGTGACAGACCTCTACCCACCAGAACTGTACCCCAGTGTTATACAGTGACAGACCTGTACCCACCAGTACTGTACCCCAGTGTTATACAGTGACAGACCTTTACCCACCAGTACAGTACCCCAGTGTTATACAGTGACAGACCTGTACCCTCAGTACTGTACCCCAGTGTGACACAGTGACAGACCTGTACCCACCAGTACAGTACCCCAGTGTTACACAGTGACAGACTTCTACCCACCAGTACTGTACCCCTGTGTTACAAAGACAGACCTCTCCCCACCAGTTCTGTACCCAGTGTTATAAAGTGACAGACCTGTACCCACCAGTACTGTACCCCAGAGTTATACAGACAGACCTGTACCCACCAGTACTGTACCCCAGTGTTATACAGACAGACATGTGTCCACCAGTACTGTACCACAGTGTTACACAGAGACAGACATGTACCTACCAGTACTGTACCCATGTTACACAGAGACAGACCTGTACCCACCAGTACTGTACCCGTGTTATACAGTGACAGACCTGTACCCACCAGTACTGTACCCCAGTGTTATAGTGACAGACCTGTACCCACCAGTACTGTACCCCAGTGTAATACAGTGACAGACCTGTACCCACCAGTACTGTACCCCAGAGTTATAGTGACAGACCTGTACCCACCAGTACTGTACCCCAGAGTTATAGTGACAGACCTGTACCCACCAGTACTGTACCCCAGTGTTATACAGCGACAGACCTGTCCCCAAAAGTACTGTACCCCAGTGTTACACAGTGACAGACCTGTACCCACCAGTACTGTACCCCAGTGTTATACTGTGACAGACCTGTACCCACCAGTACTGTACCCCAGTGTTATACAGTGACAGACCTGTACCCACAAGTACTGTACCCCAGTGTTATATAGTGACAGACCTGTACCCACCAGTACTGTACCCCAGTGTTATACAGTGACAGACCTGTACCCACCAGTACTGTACCCCAGTGTTATACTGTGACAGACTTGTACCCACCAGTACTGTACCCGTGTTATACAGTGACAGACCTGTACCCACCAGTACTGTAACCCAGTGTTGTACAGTGACACACCTGTACCCACCAGAAATGTACCCCAGTGTTATACAGTGACAGACCTGTACCCACCAGCACTCTACCCCAGAGTTATAGTGACAGACCTGTAGCCACCAGTACTGTACCCCAGTGTTATAGTGACAGACCTGTACCCACCAGTACTGTACCCCAGTGTTATACAGCGACACACCTGTACCCACCAGTACTGTACCCCAGAGTTATAGTGACAGACCTGTACCCACCAGTCCTGTACCCCAGTGTTATACAGTGACAGACCTGTACCCACCAGTACTGTACCCCAGTGTTATACAGTGACAGACCTGTACCCACCAGTACTGTACCCCAGTGTTATACAGTGACAGACCTGTCCCCACCAGTACTGTACCCCAGTGTTATACAGTGACAGACCTGTACCCACCAGTACTGTACCCCAGTGTTATACAGTGACAGACCTGTACCCACCAGTACTGTACCCCAGTGTTAGTGACAGACCTGTACCCACCAGTACTGTACCCCAGAGTTATACAGTGACAGACCTGTACCCACCAGTACTGTACCCCAGTGTTATACAGTGACAGACCTGAACCCTCAGTACTGTACCCCAGTGTTACACAGTGACAGACCTGTACCCACCAGTACTGTACCCCAGTGTTACACACTGACAGACTTGTACCCACCAGTACTGTACCCCAGTGTTACAAAGACAGGCCTCTCCCCACCAGTACTGTACCCCAGAGTTATAAAGTGACAGACCTGTACCCACCAGTACTGTACCCCAGTGTTATACAGTGACAGACCTGTACCCTCAGTGCTGTACCCCAGTGTTACACAGTGACAGACCTGTACCCACCAGTACAGTACCCCAGTGTCATACAGTGACAGACCTGTACCCACCAGTACTGTACCCCAGTGTTAGTGACAGACCTGTACCCACCAGTACTGTACCCCAAAGTTATACAGTGACAGACCTGTACCCACCAGTACGGTACCCAAGAGTTATAGTGACAGACCTGTACCCACCAGTACTGTACCCCAGTGTTATACAGTGACAGACCTGTACCCACCAGAACTGTACCCCAGTGTTATACAGTGACAGACCTGTACCCACCAGTACTGTACCCCAGTGTTATACAGTGACAGACCTGTACCCCCAATACTGTACCCCAGTTTTACACAGTGACAGACCTGTACCCACCAGTACTGTACCCCAGTGTTATACATGACAGACCTGTACCCACCAGTACAGTACCCCAGTGTTATGCAGTGACAGACCTGTACCCTCAGTACTGTACCCCAGTGTGACACAGTGACAGACCTGTACCCACCAGTACAGTACCCCAGTGTTACACAGTGACAGACTTGTACCCACCAGTACTGTACCCCTGTGTTACAAAGACAGACCTCTCCCCACCAGTTCTGTACCCAGTGTTATAAAGTGACAGACCTGTACCCACCAGTACTGTACCCCAGAGTTATACAGACAGACCTGTACCCACCAGTACTGTACCCCAGTGTTATACAGACAGACCTGTGTCCACCAGTACTGTACCCCAGTGTTATACAGTGACAGACCTGTACCCACCAGTACTGTACCCCAGTGTAATACAGTGACAGACCTGTACCCACCAGTACTGTACCCCAGAGTTATACAGTGACAGACCTGTACGCACCAGTACTGTACCCCAGAGTTATAGTGACAGACCTGTACCCACCAGTACTGTACCCCAGAGTTATAGTGACAGACCTGTACCCACCAGTACTGTACCCCAGTGTAATACAGTGACAGACCTGTACCCACCAGTACTGTACCCCAGTGTTATACAGTGACAGACCTGTACCCACAAGTACTGTACCCCAGTGTTATACAGTGACAGACCTGTACCCACCAGTACTGTACCCCAGTGTTATACAGTGACAGACCTGAACCCTCAGTACTGTACCCCAGTGTTACACAGTGACAGACCTGTACCCACCAGTACTGTACCCCAGTGTTACACACTGACAGACTTGTACCCACCAGTACTGTACCCCAGTGTTACAAAGACAGGCCTCTCCCCACCAGTACTGTACCCCAGAGTTATAAAGTGACAGACCTGTACCCACCAGTACTGTACCCCAGTGTTATACAGTGACAGACCTGTACCCTCAGTGCTGTACCCCAGTGTTACACAGTGACAGACCTGTACCCACCAGTACAGTACCCCAGTGTCATACAGTGACAGACCTGTACCCACCAGTACTGTACCCCAGTGTTAGTGACAGACCTGTACCCACCAGTACTGTACCCCAAAGTTATACAGTGACAGACCTGTACCCACCAGTACG
The DNA here is from genome assembly GCA_030390025.1 of Squalus acanthias. NCBI lineage: Eukaryota > Metazoa > Chordata > Chondrichthyes > Squaliformes > Squalidae > Squalus > Squalus acanthias. The sequence goes on along the minus strand of JASTWF010000667.1, from coordinate 22,812 downwards.
GTACCCAAGAGTTATAGTGACAGACCTGTACCCACCAGTACTGTACCCCAGTGTTATACAGTGACAGACCTGTACCCACCAGAACTGTACCCCAGTGTTATACTGTGACAGACCTGTACCCACCAGTACTGTACCCCAGTGTTATACAGTGACAGACCTGTACCCCCAATACTGTACCCCAGTTTTACACAGTGACAGACCTGTACCCACCAGTACTGTACCCCAGTGTTATACATGACAGACCTGTACCCACCAGTACAGTACCCCAGTGTTATGCAGTGACAGACCTGTACCCTCAGTACTGTACCCCAGTGTGACACAGTGACAGACCTGTACCCACCAGTACAGTACCCCAGTGTTACACAGTGACAGACTTGTACCCACCAGTACTGTACCCCTGTGTTACAAAGACAGACCTCTCCCCACCAGTTCTGTACCCAGTGTTATAAAGTGACAGACCTGTACCCACCAGTACTGTACCCCAGAGTTATACAGACAGACCTGTACCCACCAGTACTGTACCCCAGTGTTATACAGACAGACCTGTGTCCACCAGTACTGTACCCCAGTGTTATACAGTGACAGACCTGTACCCACCAGTACTGTACCCCAGTGTAATACAGTGACAGACCTGTACCCACCAGTACTGTACCCCAGAGTTATACAGTGACAGACCTGTACGCACCAGTACTGTACCCCAGAGTTATAGTGACAGACCTGTACCCACCAGTACTGTACCCCAGAGTTATAGTGACAGACCTGTACCCACCAGTACTGTACCCCAGTGTAATACAGTGACAGACCTGTACCCACCAGTACTGTACCCCAGTGTTATACAGTGACAGACCTGTACCCACAAGTACTGTACCCCAGTGTTATACAGTGACAGACCTGTACCCACCAGTACTGTACCCCAGTGTTATACTGTGACAGACTTGTACCCACCAGTACTGTACCCGTGTTATACAGTGACAGACCTGTACCCACCAGTACTGTAACCCAGTGTTGTACAGTGACACACCTGTACCCACCAGAAATGTACCCCAGTGTTATACAGTGACAGACCTGTACCCACCAGCACTCTACCCCAGAGTTATAGTGACAGACCTGTAGCCACCAGTACTGTACCCCAGAGTTATAGTGACAGACCTGTAGCCACCAGTACTGTACCCCAGTGTTATACAATGACCTGTACCCACCAGTACTGTACCCCAGTGTTATAGTGACAGACCTGTACCCACCAGTACTGTACCCCAGTGTTATACAGCGACACACCTGTACCCACCAGTACTGTACCCCAGAGTTATAGTGACAGACCTGTACCCACCAGTCCTGTACCCCAGTGTTATACAGTGACAGACCTGTACCCACCAGTACTGTACCCCAGTGTTATACAGTGACAGACCTGTACCCACCAGTACTGTACCCCAGTGTTATACAGTGACAGACCTGTACCCACCAGTACTGTACCCCAGTGTTATACAGTGACAGACCTGTACCCACCAGTACTGTACCCCAGTGTTATACAGTGACAGACCTGTACCCACCAGTACTGTACCCCAGTGTTATACAGTGACAGACCTGTCCCCACCAGTACTGTACCCCAGTGTTATACAGTGACAGACCTGTACCCACCAGTACTGTACCCCAGTGTTATACAGTGACAGACCTGTACCCACCAGTACTGTACCCCAGTGTTAGTGACAGACCTGTACCCACCAGTACTGTACCCCAGAGTTATACAGTGACAGACCTGTACCCACCAGTACTGTACCCCAGTGTTATACAGTGACAGACCTGAACCCTCAGTACTGTACCCCAGTGTTACACAGTGACAGACCTGTACCCACCAGTACTGTACCCCAGTGTTACACACTGACAGACTTGTACCCACCAGTACTGTACCCCAGTGTTACAAAGACAGGCCTCTGCCCACCAGTACTGTACCCCAGAGTTATAAAGTGACAGACCTGTACCCACCAGTACTGTACCCCAGTGTTATACAGTGACAGACCTGTACCCTCAGTGCTGTACCCCAGTGTTACACAGTGACAGACCTGTACCCACCAGTACAGTACCCCAGTGTCATACAGTGACAGACCTGTACCCACCAGTACTGTACCCCAGTGTTAGTGACAGACCTGTACCCACCAGTACTGTACCCCAAAGTTATACAGTGACAGACCTGTACCCACCAGTACGGTACCCAAGAGTTATAGTGACAGACCTGTACCCACCAGTACTGTACCCCAGTGTTATACAGTGACAGACCTGTACCCACCAGAACTGTACCCCAGTGTTATACAGTGACAGACCTGTACCCCCAATACTGTACCCCAGTTTTACACAGTGACAGACCTGTACCCACCAGTACTGTACCCCAGTGTTATACATGACAGACCTGTACCCACCAGTACAGTACCCCAGTGTTATGCAGTGACAGACCTGTACCCTCAGTACTGTACCCCAGTGTGACACAGTGACAGACCTGTACCCACCAGTACAGTACCCCAGTGTTACACAGTGACAGACTTGTACCCACCAGTACTGTACCCCTGTGTTACAAAGACAGACCTCTCCCCACCAGTTCTGTACCCAGTGTTATAAAGTGACAGACCTGTACCCACCAGTACTGTACCCCAGAGTTATACAGACAGACCTGTACCCACCAGTACTGTACCCCAGTGTTATACAGACAGACCTGTGTCCACCAGTACTGTACCCCAGTGTTATACAGTGACAGACCTGTACCCACCAGTACTGTACCCCAGTGTAATACAGTGACAGACCTGTACCCACCAGTACTGTACCCCAGAGTTATACAGTGACAGACCTGTACGCACCAGTACTGTACCCCAGAGTTATAGTGACAGACCTGTACCCACCAGTACTGTACCCCAGAGTTATAGTGACAGACCTGTACCCACCAGTACTGTACCACAGTGTTATACAGTGACAGACCTGTACCCACCAGTACTGTACCCCAGTGTTATACTGTGACAGACTTGTACCCACAAGTACTGTACCCCAGTGTTATACAGTGACAGACCTGTACCCACCAGTACTGTACCCCAGTGTTATACTGTGACAGACTTGTACCCACCAGTACTGTACCCGTGTTATACAGTGACAGACCTGTACCCAGCAGTACTGTACCCCAGTGTTATACACTGACAGACCTGTAGCTAACAGTACTGTACACCAGAGTTATACAGTGACAGACCTGTACCCACCAGTACTGTACCCGTGTTATACAGTGACAGACCTGTACCCACCAGTACTGTACCCGTGTTATACAGTGACAGACCTGTACCCACCAGTACTGTACACCAGTGTTGTACAGTGACAGACCTGTACCCACCAGTACTGTACCCCAGTGTTATACTGTGACAGACTTGTACCCACCAGTACTGTACCCGTGTTATACAGTGACAGACCTGTACCCACCAGTACTGTAACCCAGTGTTGTACAGTGACACACCTGTACCCACCAGAAATGTACCCCAGTGTTATACAGTGACAGACCTGTACCCACCAGCACTCTACCCCAGAGTTATAGTGACAGACCTGTAGCCACCAGTACTGTACCCCAGAGTTATAGTGACAGACCTGTACCCACCAGTACTGTACCCCAGTGTTATACAATGACCTGTACCCACCAGTACTGTACCCCAGTGTTATAGTGACAGACCTGTACCCACCAGTACTGTACCCCAGTGTTATACAGCGACACACCTGTACCCACCAGTACTGTACCCCAGAGTTATAGTGACAGACCTGTACCCACCAGTCCTGTACCCCAGTGTTATACAGTGACAGACCTGTACCCACCAGTACTGTACCCCAGTGTTATACAGTGACAGACCTGTACCCACCAGTACTGTACCCCAGTGTTATACAGTGACAGACCTGTCCCCACCAGTACTGTACCCCAGTGTTATACAGTGACAGACCTGTACCCACCAGTACTGTACCCCAGTGTTATACAGTGACAGACCTGTACCCACCAGTACTGTACCCCAGTGTTAGTGACAGACCTGTACCCACCAGTACTGTACCCCAGAGTTATACAGTGACAGACCTGTACCCACCAGTACTGTACCCCAGTGTTATACAGTGACAGACCTGAACCCTCAGTACTGTACCCCAGTGTTACACAGTGACAGACCTGTACCCACCAGTACAGTACCCCAGTGTCATACAGTGACAGACCTGTACCCACCAGTACTGTACCCCAGTGTTAGTGACAGACCTGTACCCACCAGTACTGTACCCCAAAGTTATACACTGACAGACCTGTACCCACCAGTACTGTACCCCAGTGTTATACAGACAGACCTGTGTCCACCAGTACTGTACCCCAGTGTTATACACTGACAGACCTGTACCCACCAGTACTGTACCCCAGTGTTATACAGACAGACCTGTGTCCACCAGTACTGTACCCCAGTGTTATACAGTGACAGACCTGTACCCAGCAGTACTGTACCCCAGTGTTACACACTGACAGACTTGTACCCACCAGTACTGTACCCCAGTGTTACAAAGACAGGCCTCTCCCCACCAGTACTGTACCCCAGAGTTATAAAGTGACAGACCTGTACCCACCAGTACTGTACCCCAGTGTTATACAGTGACAGACCTGTACCCTCAGTGCTGTACCCCAGTGTTACACAGTGACAGACCTGTACCCACCAGTACAGTACCCCAGTGTCATACAGTGACAGACCTGTACCCACCAGTACTGTACCCCAGTGTTAGTGACAGACCTGTACCCACCAGTACTGTACCCCAAAGTTATACACTGACAGACCTGTACCCACCAGTACGGTACCCAAGAGTTATAGTGACAGACCTGTACCCACCAGTACTGTACCCCAGTGTTATACAGTGACAGACCTGTACCCACCAGAACTGTACCCCAGTGTTATACAGTGACAGACCTGTACCCACCAGTACTGTACCCCAGTGTTATACAGTGACAGACCTGTACCCCCAATACTGTACCCCAGTTTTACACAGTGACAGACCTGTACCCACCAGTACTGTACCCCAGTGTTATACATGACAGACCTGTACCCACCAGTACAGTACCCCAGTGTTATGCAGTGACAGACCTGTACCCTCAGTACTGTACCCCAGTGTGACACAGTGACAGACCTGTACCCACCAGTACAGTACCCCAGTGTTACACAGTGACAGACTTGTACCCACCAGTACTGTACCCCTGTGTTACAAAGACAGACCTCTCCCCACCAGTTCTGTACCCAGTGTTATAAAGTGACAGACCTGTACCCACCAGTACTGTACCCCAGAGTTATACAGACAGACCTGTACCCACCAGTACTGTACCCCAGTGTTATACAGACAGACCTGTGTCCACCAGTACTGTACCCCAGTGTTATACAGTGACAGACCTGTACCCACCAGTACTGTACCCCAGTGTAATACAGTGACAGACCTGTACCCACCAGTACTGTACCCCAGAGTTATACAGTGACAGACCTGTACGCACCAGTACTGTACCCCAGAGTTATAGTGACAGACCTGTACCCACCAGTACTGTACCCCAGAGTTATAGTGACAGACCTGTACCCACCAGTACTGTACCACAGTGTTATACAGTGACAGACCTGTACCCACCAGTACTGTACCCCAGTGTTATACTGTGACAGACTTGTACCCACAAGTACTGTACCCCAGTGTTATACAGTGACAGACCTGTACCCACCAGTACTGTACCCCAGTGTTATACTGTGACAGACTTGTACCCACCAGTACTGTACCCGTGTTATACAGTGACAGACCTGTACCCAGCAGTACTGTACCCCAGTGTTATACACTGACAGACCTGTAGCTAACAGTACTGTACACCAGAGTTATACAGTGACAGACCTGTACCCACCAGTACTGTACCCGTGTTATACAGTGACAGACCTGTACCCACCAGTACTGTACCCGTGTTATACAGTGACAGACCTGTACCCACCAGTACTGTACACCAGTGTTGTACAGTGACAGACCTGTACCCACCAGTACTGTACCCCAGTGTTATACTGTGACAGACTTGTACCCACCAGTACTGTACCCCAGTGTTAGTGACAGACCTGTACCCACCAGTACTGTAACCCAGTGTTGTACAGTGACACACCTGTACCCACCAGAAATGTACCCCAGTGTTATACAGTGACAGACCTGTACCCACCAGCACTCTACCCCAGAGTTATAGTGACAGACCTGTAGCCACCAGTACTGTACCCCAGAGTTATAGTGACAGACCTGTACCCACCAGTACTGTACCCCAGTGTTATACAATGACCTGTACCCACCAGTACTGTACCCCAGTGTTATAGTGACAGACCTGTACCCACCAGTACTGTACCCCAGTGTTATACAGCGACACACCTGTACCCACCAGTACTGTACCCCAGAGTTATAGTGACAGACCTGTACCCACCAGTCCTGTACCCCAGTGTTATACAGTGACAGACCTGTCCCCACCAGTACTGTACCCCAGTGTTATACAGTGACAGACCTGTACCCACCAGTACTGTACCCCAGTGTTATACAGTGACAGACCTGTCCCCACCAGTACTGTACCCCAGTGTTATACAGTGACAGACCTGTACCCACCAGTACTGTACCCCAGTGTTATACAGTGACAGACCTGTACCCACCAGTACTGTACCCCAGTGTTAGTGACAGACCTGTACCCACCAGTACTGTACCCCAGAGTTATACAGTGACAGACCTGTACCCACCAGTACTGTACCCCAGTGTTATACAGTGACAGACCTGAACCCTCAGTACTGTACCCCAGTGTTACACAGTGACAGACCTGTACCCACCAGTACTGTACCCCAGTGTTACACACTGACAGACTTGTACCCACCAGTACTGTACCCCAGTGTTACAAAGACAGGCCTCTCCCCACCAGTACTGTACCCCAGAGTTATACAGTGACAGACCTGTACCCACCAGTACTGTACCCCAGTGTTATACAGTGACAGACCTGTACCCTCAGTGCTGTACCCCAGTGTTACACAGTGACAGACCTGTACCCACCAGTACAGTACCCCAGTGTCATACAGTGACAGACCTGTACCCACCAGTACTGTACCCCAGTGTTAGTGACAGACCTGTACCCACCAGTACTGTACCCCAAAGTTATACAGTGACAGACATGTACCCACCAGTACGGTACCCAAGAGTTATAGTGACAGACCTGTACCCACCAGTACTGTACCCCAGTGTTATACAGTGACAGACCTGTACCCACCAGAACTGTACCCCAGTGTTATACAGTGACAGACCTGTACCCACCAGTACTGTACCCCAGTGTTATACAGTGACAGACCTGTACCCCCAATACTGTACCCCAGTTTTACACAGTGACAGACCTGTACCCACCAGTACTGTACCCCAGTGTTATACATGACAGACCTGTACCCACCAGTACAGTACCCAGTGTTATGCAGTGACAGACCTGTACCCTCAGTACTGTACCCCAGTGTGACACAGTGACAGACCTGTACCCACCAGTACAGTACCCCAGTGTTACACAGTGACAGACTTGTACCCACCAGTACTGTACCCCTGTGTTACAAAGACAGACCTCTCCCCACCAGTTCTGTACCCAGTGTTATAAAGTGACAGACCTATACCCACCAGTACTGTACCCCAGAGTTATACAGACAGACCTGTACCCACCAGTACAGTACCCCAGTGTCATACAGTGACAGACCTGTACCCACCAGTACTGTACCCCAGTGTTAGTGACAGACCTGTACCCACCAGTACTGTACCCCAAAGTTATACAGTGACAGACATGTACCCACCAGTACGGTACCCAAGAGTTATAGTGACAGACCTGTACCCACCAGTACTGTACCCCAGTGTTATACAGTGACAGACCTGTACCCACCAGAACTGTACCCCAGTGTTATACAGTGACAGACCTGTACCCACCAGTACTGTACCCCAGTGTTATACAGTGACAGACCTGTACCCCCAATACTGTACCCCAGTTTTACACAGTGACAGACCTGTACCCACCAGTACTGTACCCCAGTGTTATACATGACAGACCTGTACCCACCAGTACAGTACCCAGTGTTATGCAGTGACAGACCTGTACCCTCAGTACTGTACCCCAGTGTGACACAGTGACAGACCTGTACCCACCAGTACAGTACCCCAGTGTTACACAGTGACAGACTTGTACCCACCAGTACTGTACCCCTGTGTTACAAAGACAGACCTCTCCCCACCAGTTCTGTACCCAGTGTTATAAAGTGACAGACCTATACCCACCAGTACTGTACCCAGAGTTATACAGACAGACCTGTACCCACCAGTACTGTACCCCAGTGTTATACAGACAGACCTGTGTCCACCAGTACTGTACCCCAGTGTTATACAGTGACAGACCTGTACCCACCAGTACTGTACCCCAGTGTAATACAGTGACAGACCTGTACCCACCAGTACTGTACCCCAGAGTTATACAGTGACAGACCTGTACGCACCAGTACTGTACCCCAGAGTTATAGTGACAGACCTGTACCCACCAGTACTGTACCCCAGAGTTATAGTGACAGACCTGTACCCACCAGTACTGTACCCCAGTGTAATACAGTGACAGACCTGTACCCACCAGTACTGTACCCCAGTGTTATACAGTGACAGACCTGTACCCACAAGTACTGTACCCCAGTGTTATACAGTGACAGACCTGTACCCACCAGTACTGTACCCCAGTGTTATACTGTGACAGACTTGTACCCACCAGTACTGTACCCGTGTTATACAGTGACAGACCTGTACCCACCAGTACTGTAACCCAGTGTTGTACAGTGACACACCTGTACCCACCAGAAATGTACCCCAGTGTTATACAGTGACAGACCTGTACCCACCAGCACTCTACCCCAGAGTTATAGTGACAGACCTGTAGCCACCAGTACTGTACCCCAGAGTTATAGTGACAGACCTGTACCCACCAGTACTGTACCCCAGTGTTATACAATGACCTGTACCCACCAGTACTGAACCCCAGTGTTATACAGTGACAGACCTGTACCCACCAGTACTGTACCCCAGTGTTATAGTGACAGACCTGTACCCACCAGTACTGTACCCCAGTGTTATACAGCGACACACCTGTACCCACCAGTACTGTACCCCAGAGTTATAGTGACAGACCTGTACCCACCAGTCCTGTACCCCAGTGTTATACAGTGACAGACCTGTACCCACCAGTACTGTACCCCAGTGTTATACAGTGACAGACCTGTACCCACCAGTACTGTACCCCAGTGTTATACAGTGACAGACCTGTACCCACCAGTACTGTACCCCAGTGTTATACAGTGACAGACCTGTACCCACCAGTACTGTACCCCAGTGTTATACAGTGACAGACCTGTACCCACCAGTACTGTACCCCAGTGTTATACAGTGACAGACCTGTCCCCACCAGTACTGTACCCCAGTGTTATACAGTGACAGACCTGTACCCACCAGTACTGTACCCCAGTGTTATACAGTGACAGACCTGTACCCACCAGTACTGTACCCCAGTGTTAGTGACAGACCTGTACCCACCAGTACTGTACCCCAGAGTTATACAGTGACAGACCTGTACCCACCAGTACTGTACCCCAGTGTTATACAGTGACAGACCTGAACCCTCAGTACTGTACCCCAGTGTTACACAGTGACAGACCTGTACCCACCAGTACTGTACCCCAGTGTTACACACTGACAGACTTGTACCCACCAGTACTGTACCCCAGTGTTACAAAGACAGGCCTCTCCCCACCAGTACTGTACCCCAGAGTTATAAAGTGACAGACCTGTACCCACCAGTACTGTACCCCAGTGTTATACAGTGACAGACCTGTACCCTCAGTGCTGTACCCCAGTGTTACACAGTGACAGACCTGTACCCACCAGTACAGTACCCCAGTGTCATACAGTGACAGACCTGTACCCACCAGTACTGTACCCCAGTGTTAGTGACAGACCTGTACCCACCAGTACTGTACCCCAAAGTTATACAGTGACAGACCTGTACCCACCAGTACGGTACCCAAGAGTTATAGTGACAGACCTGTACCCACCAGTACTGTACCCCAGTGTTATACAGTGACAGACCTGTACCCACCAGAACTGTACCCCAGTGTTATACAGTGACAGACCTGTACCCCCAATACTGTACCCCAGTTTTACACAGTGACAGACCTGTACCCACCAGTACTGTACCCCAGTGTTATACATGACAGACCTGTACCCACCAGTACAGTACCCCAGTGTTATGCAGTGACAGACCTGTACCCTCAGTACTGTACCCCAGTGTGACACAGTGACAGACCTGTACCCACCAGTACAGTACCCCAGTGTTACACAGTGACAGACTTGTACCCACCAGTACTGTACCCCTGTGTTACAAAGACAGACCTCTCCCCACCAGTTCTGTACCCAGTGTTATAAAGTGACAGACCTGTACCCACCAGTACTGTACCCCAGAGTTATACAGACAGACCTGTACCCACCAGTACTGTACCCCAGTGTTATACAGACAGACCTGTGTCCACCAGTACTGTACCCCAGTGTTATACAGTGACAGACCTGTACCCACCAGTACTGTACCCCAGTGTAATACAGTGACAGACCTGTACCCACCAGTACTGTACCCCAGAGTTATACAGTGACAGACCTGTACGCACCAGTACTGTACCCCAGAGTTATAGTGACAGACCTGTACCCACCAGTACTGTACCCCAGAGTTATAGTGACAGACCTGTACCCACCAGTACTGTACCACAGTGTTATACAGTGACAGACCTGTACCCACCAGTACTGTACCCCAGTGTTATACTGTGACAGACTTGTACCCACAAGTACTGTACCCCAGTGTTATACAGTGACAGACCTGTACCCACCAGTACTGTACCCCAGTGTTATACTGTGACAGACTTGTACCCACCAGTACTGTACCCGTGTTATACAGTGACAGACCTGTACCCAGCAGTACTGTACCCCAGTGTTATACACTGACAGACCTGTAGCTAACAGTACTGTACACCAGAGTTATACAGTGACAGACCTGTACCCACCAGTACTGTACCCGTGTTATACAGTGACAGACCTGTACCCACCAGTACTGTACCCGTGTTATACAGTGACAGACCTGTACCCACCAGTACTGTACACCAGTGTTGTACAGTGACAGACCTGTACCCACCAGTACTGTACCCCAGTGTTATACTGTGACAGACTTGTACCCACCAGTACTGTACCCGTGTTATACAGTGACAGACCTGTACCCACCAGTACTGTAACCCAGTGTTGTACAGTGACACACCTGTACCCACCAGAAATGTACCCCAGTGTTATACAGTGACAGACCTGTACCCACCAGCACTCTACCCCAGAGTTATAGTGACAGACCTGTAGCCACCAGTACTGTACCCCAGAGTTATAGTGACAGACCTGTACCCACCAGTACTGTACCCCAGTGTTATACAATGACCTGTACCCACCAGTACTGTACCCCAGTGTTATAGTGACAGACCTGTACCCACCAGTACTGTACCCCAGTGTTATACAGCGACACACCTGTACCCACCAGTACTGTACCCCAGAGTTATAGTGACAGACCTGTACCCACCAGTCCTGTACCCCAGTGTTATACAGTGACAGACCTGTACCCACCAGTACTGTACCCCAGTGTTATACAGTGACAGACCTGTACCCACCAGTACTGTACCCCAGTGTTATACAGTGACAGACCTGTCCCCACCAGTACTGTACCCCAGTGTTATACAGTGACAGACCTGTACCCACCAGTACTGTACCCCAGTGTTATACAGTGACAGACCTGTACCCACCAGTACTGTACCCCAGTGTTAGTGACAGACCTGTACCCACCAGTACTGTACCCCAGAGTTATACAGTGACAGACCTGTACCCACCAGTACTGTACCCCAGTGTTATACAGTGACAGACCTGAACCCTCAGTACTGTACCCCAGTGTTACACAGTGACAGACCTGTACCCAGCAGTACTGTACCCCAGTGTTACACACTGACAGACTTGTACCCACCAGTACTGTACCCCAGTGTTACAAAGACAGGCCTCTCCCCACCAGTACTGTACCCCAGAGTTATAAAGTGACAGACCTGTACCCACCAGTACTGTACCCCAGTGTTATACAGTGACAGACCTGTACCCTCAGTGCTGTACCCCAGTGTTACACAGTGACAGACCTGTACCCACCAGTACAGTACCCCAGTGTCATACAGTGACAGACCTGTACCCACCAGTACTGTACCCCAGTGTTAGTGACAGACCTGTACCCACCAGTACTGTACCCCAAAGTTATACACTGACAGACCTGTACCCACCAGTACGGTACCCAAGAGTTATAGTGACAGACCTGTACCCACCAGTACTGTACCCCAGTGTTATACAGTGACAGACCTGTACCCACCAGAACTGTACCCCAGTGTTATACAGTGACAGACCTGTACCCACCAGTACTGTACCCCAGTGTTATACAGTGACAGACCTGTACCCCCAATACTGTACCCCAGTTTTACACAGTGACAGACCTGTACCCACCAGTACTGTACCCCAGTGTTATACATGACAGACCTGTACCCACCAGTACAGTACCCCAGTGTTATGCAGTGACAGACCTGTACCCTCAGTACTGTACCCCAGTGTGACACAGTGACAGACCTGTACCCACCAGTACAGTACCCCAGTGTTACACAGTGACAGACTTGTACCCACCAGTACTGTACCCCTGTGTTACAAAGACAGACCTCTCCCCCACCAGTTCTGTACCCAGTGTTATAAAGTGACAGACCTGTACCCACCAGTACTGTACCCCAGAGTTATACAGACAGACCTGTACCCACCAGTACTGTACCCAGTGTTATACAGACAGACCTGTGTCCACCAGTACTGTACCCCAGTGTTATACAGTGACAGACCCTGTACCCACCAGTACTGTACCCCAGTGTAATACAGTGACAGACCTGTACCCACCAGTACTGTACCCAGAGTTATACAGTGACAGACCTGTACGCACCAGTACTGTACCCCAGAGTTATAGTGACAGACCTGTACCCACCAGTACTGTACCCCAGAGTTATAGTGACAGACCTGTACCCACCAGTACTGTACCACAGTGTTATACAGTGACAGACCTGCACCCACCAGTACTGTACCCCAGTGTTATACTGTGACAGACTTGTACCCACAAGTACTGTACCCCAGTGTTATACAGTGACAGACCTGTACCCACCAGTACTGTACCCCAGTGTTATACTGTGACAGACTTGTACCCACCAGTACTGTACCCGTGTTATACAGTGACAGACCTGTACCCAGCAGTACTGTACCCCAGTGTTATACACTGACAGACCTGTAGCTAACAGTACTGTACACCAGAGTTATACAGTGACAGACCTGTACCCACCAGTACTGTACCCGTGTTATACAGTGACAGACCTGTACCCACCAGTACTGTACCCGTGTTATACAGTGACAGACCTGTACCCACCAGTACTGTACACCAGTGTTGTACAGTGACAGACCTGTACCCACCAGTACTGTACCCCAGTGTTATACTGTGACAGACTTGTACCCACCAGTACTGTACCCCAGTGTTAGTGACAGACCTGTACCCACCAGTACTGTAACCCAGTGTTGTACAGTGACACACCTGTACCCACCAGAAATGTACCCCAGTGTTATACAGTGACAGACCTGTACCCACCAGCACTCTACCCCAGAGTTATAGTGACAGACCTGTAGCCACCAGTACTGTACCCCAGAGTTATAGTGACAGACCTGTACCCACCAGTACTGTACCCCAGTGTTATACAATGACCTGTACCCACCAGTACTGTACCCCAGTGTTATAGTGACAGACCTGCACCCACCAGTACTGTACCCCAGTGTTATACAGCGACACACCTGTACCCACCAGTACTGTACCCCAGAGTTATAGTGACAGACCTGTACCCACCAGTCCTGTACCCCAGTGTTATACAGTGACAGACCTGTACCCACCAGTACTGTACCCCAGTGTTATACAGTGACAGACCTGTACCCACCAGTACTGTACCCCAGTGTTATACAGTGACAGACCTGTCCCCACCAGTACTGTACCCCAGTGTTATACAGTGACAGACCTGTACCCACCAGTACTGTACCCCAGTGTTATACAGTGACAGACCTGTACCCACCAGTACTGTACCCCAGTGTTAGTGACAGACCTGTACCCACCAGTACTGTACCCCAGAGTTATACAGTGACAGACCTGTACCCACCAGTACTGTACCCCAGTGTTATACAGTGACAGACCTGAACCCTCAGTACTGTACCCCAGTGTTACACAGTGACAGACCTGTACCCACCAGTACTGTACCCCAGTGTTACACACTGACAGACTTGTACCCACCAGTACTGTACCCCAGTGTTACAAAGACAGGCCTCTCCCCACCAGTACTGTACCCCAGAGTTATACAGTGACAGACCTGTACCCACCAGTACTGTACCCCAGTGTTATACAGTGACAGACCTGTACCCTCAGTGCTGTACCCCAGTGTTACACAGTGACAGACCTGTACCCACCAGTACAGTACCCCAGTGTCATACAGTGACAGACCTGTACCCACCAGTACTGTACCCCAGTGTTAGTGACAGACCTGTACCCACCAGTACTGTACCCCAAAGTTATACAGTGACAGACATGTACCCACCAGTACGGTACCCAAGAGTTATAGTGACAGACCTGTACCCACCAGTACTGTACCCCAGTGTTATACAGTGACAGACCTGTACCCACCAGAACTGTACCCCAGTGTTATACAGTGACAGACCTGTACCCACCAGTACTGTACCCCAGTGTTATACAGTGACAGACCTGTACCCCCAATACTGTACCCCAGTTTTACACAGTGACAGACCTGTACCCACCAGTACTGTACCCCAGTGTTATACATGACAGACCTGTACCCACCAGTACAGTACCCAGTGTTATGCAGTGACAGACCTGTACCCTCAGTACTGTACCCCAGTGTGACACAGTGACAGACCTGTACCCACCAGTACAGTACCCCAGTGTTACACAGTGACAGACTTGTACCCACCAGTACTGTACCCCTGTGTTACAAAGACAGACCTCTCCCCACCAGTTCTGTACCCAGTGTTATAAAGTGACAGACCTATACCCACCAGTACTGTACCCCAGAGTTATACAGACAGACCTGTACCCACCAGTACTGTACCCCAGTGTTATACAGACAGACCTGTGTCCACCAGTACTGTACCCCAGTGTTATACAGTGACAGACCTGTACCCACCAGTACTGTACCCCAGTGTAATACAGTGACAGACCTGTACCCACCAGTACTGTACCACAGAGTTATAGTGACAGACCTGTACGCACCAGTACTGTACCCCAGAGTTATAGTGACAGACCTGTACCCACCAGTACTGTACCCCAGAGTTATAGTGACAGACCTGTACCCACCAGTACTGTACCACAGTGTTATACAGTGACAGACCTGTACCCACCAGTACTGTACCCCAGTGTTATACTGTGACAGACTTGTACCCACAGGTACTGTACCCCAGTGTTATACAGTGACAGACCTGTACCCACCAGTACTGTACCCCAGTGTTATACTGTGACAGACTTGTACCCACCAGTACTGTACCCGTGTTATACAGTGACAGACCTGTACCCAACAGTACTGTACCCCAGTGTTATACACTGACAGACCTGTAGCTAACAGTACTGTACACCAGAGTTATACAGTGACAGACCTGTACCCACCAGTACTGTACCCGTGTTATAAAGTGACAGACCTGTACCCACCAGTACTGTACCCGTGTTATACAGTGACAGACCTGTACCCACCAGTACTGTACACCAGTGTTGTACAGTGACAGACCTGTACCCACCAGTACTGTAACCCAGTGTTGTACAGTGACACACCTGTACCCACCAGAAATGTACCCCAGTGTTATACAGTGACAGACCTGTACCCACCAGCACTCTACCCCAGAGTTATAGTGACAGACCTGTAGCCACCAGTACTGTACCCCAGAGTTATAGTGACAGACCTGTACCCACCAGTACTGTACCCCAGAGTTATAGTGACAGACCTGTACCCACCAGTACTGTACCCCAGTGTTATACACTGACCTGTACCCACCAGTACTGTACCCCAGTGTTATAGTGACAGACCTGTACCCACCAGTACTGTACCCCAGTGTTATACAGCGACACACCTGTACCCACCAGTACTGTACCCCAGAGTTATAGTGACAGACCTGTACCCACCAGTCCTGTACCCCAGTGTTATACAGTGACAGACCTGTACCCACCAGTACTGTACCCCAGTGTTATACAGTGACAGACCTGTACCCACCAGTACTGTACTGTACCCCAGTGTTATACAGTGACAGACCTGTACCCACCAGTACTGTACCCCAGTGTTATACAGTGACAGACCTGTACCCACCAGTACTGTACCCCAGTGTTATACAGTGACAGACCTGTACCCACCAGTACTGTACCCCAGTGTTAGTGACAGACCTGTACCCACCAGTACTGTACCCCAGAGTTATACAGTGACAGACCTGTACCCACCAGTACTGTACCCCAGTGTTATACAGTGACAGACCTGAACCCTCAGTACTGTACCCCAGTGTTACACAGTGACAGACCTGTACCCAGCAGTACTGTACCCCAGTGTTACACACTGACAGACTTGTACCCACCAGTACTGTACCCCAGTGTTACAAAGACAGGCCTCTCCCCACCAGTACTGTACCCCAGAGTTATAAAGTGACAGACCTGTACCCACCAGTACTGTACCCCAGTGTTATACAGTGACAGACCTGTACCCTCAGTGCTGTACCCCAGTGTTACACAGTGACAGACCTGTACCCACCAGTACAGTACCCCAGTGTCATACAGTGACAGACCTGTACCCACCAGTACTGTACCCCAGTGTTAGTGACAGACCTGTACCCACCAGTACTGTACCCCAAAGTTATACACTGACAGACCTGTACCCACCAGTACGGTACCCAAGAGTTATAGTGACAGACCTGTACCCACCAGTACTGTACCCCAGTGTTATACAGTGACAGACCTGTACCCACCAGAACTGTACCCCAGTGTTATACAGTGACAGACCTGTACCCACCAGTACTGTACCCAGTGTTATACAGTGACAGACCTGTACCCCCAATACTGTACCCCAGTTTTACACAGTGACAGACCTGTACCCACCAGTACTGTACCCCAGTGTTATACATGACAGACCTGTACCCACCAGTACAGTACCCCAGTGTTATGCAGTGACAGACCTGTACCCTCAGTACTGTACCCCAGTGTGACACAGTGACAGACCTGTACCCACCAGTACAGTACCCCAGTGTTACACAGTGACAGACTTGTACCCACCAGTACTGTACCCCTGTGTTACAAAGACAGACCTCTCCCCACCAGTTCTGTACCCAGTGTTATAAAGTGACAGACCTGTACCCACCAGTACTGTACCCCAGAGTTATACAGACAGACCTGTACCCACCAGTACTGTACCCCAGTGTTATACAGACAGACCTGTGTCCACCAGTACTGTTCCCCAGTGTTATACAGTGACAGACCTGTACCCACCAGTACTGTACCCCAGTGTAATACAGTGACAGACCTGTACCCACCAGTACTGTACCCCAGAGTTATACAGTGACAGACCTGTACGCACCAGTACTGTACCCCAGAGTTATAGTGACAGACCTGTACCCACCAGTACTGTACCCCAGAGTTATAGTGACAGACCTGTACCCACCAGTACTGTACCACAGTGTTATACAGTGACAGACCTGTACCCACCAGTACTGTACCCCAGTGTTATACTGTGACAGACTTGTACCCACAAGTACTGTACCCCAGTGTTATACAGTGACAGACCTGTACCCACCAGTACTGTACCCCAGTGTTATACTGTGACAGACTTGTACCCACCAGTACTGTACCCGTGTTATACAGTGACAGACCTGTACCCAGCAGTACTGTACCCCAGTGTTATACACTGACAGACCTGTAGCTAACAGTACTGTACACCAGAGTTATACAGTGACAGACCTGTACCCACCAGTAACTGTACCCGTGTTATACAGTGACAGACCTGTACCCACCAGTACTGTACCCGTGTTATACAGTGACAGACCTGTACCCACCAGTACTGTACACCAGTGTTGTACAGTGACAGACCTGTACCCACCAGTACTGTACCCCAGTGTTATACTGTGACAGACTTGTACCCACCAGTACTGTACCCCAGTGTTAGTGACAGACCTGTACCCACCAGTACTGTAACCCAGTGTTGTACAGTGACACACCTGTACCCACCAGAAATGTACCCCAGTGTTATACAGTGACAGACCTGTACCCACCAGCACTCTACCCCAGAGTTATAGTGACAGACCTGTAGCCACCAGTACTGTACCCCAGTGTTATACAATGACCTGTACCCACCAGTACTGTACCCCAGTGTTATAGTGACAGACCTGTACCCACCAGTACTGTACCCCAGTGTTATACAGCGACACACCTGTACCCACCAGTACTGTACCCCAGAGTTATAGTGACAGACCTGTACCCACCAGTCCTGTACCCCAGTGTTATACAGTGACAGACCTGTACCCACCAGTACTGTACCCCAGTGTTATACAGTGACAGACCTGTACCCACCAGTACTGTACCCCAGTGTTATACAGTGACAGACCTGTCCCCACCAGTACTGTACCCCAGTGTTATACAGTGACAGACCTGTACCCACCAGTACTGTACCCCAGTGTTATACAGTGACAGACCTGTACCCACCAGTACTGTACCCCAGTGTTAGTGACAGACCTGTACCCACCAGTACTGTACCCCAGAGTTATACAGTGACAGACCTGTACCCACCAGTACTGTACCCCAGTGTTATACAGTGACAGACCTGAACCCTCAGTACTGTACCCCAGTGTTACACAGTGACAGACCTGTACCCACCAGTACTGTACCCCAGTGTTACACACTGACAGACTTGTACCCACCAGTACTGTACCCCAGTGTTACAAAGACAGGCCTCTCCCCACCAGTACTGTACCCCAGAGTTATACAGTGACAGACCTGTACCCACCAGTACTGTACCCCAGTGTTATACAGTGACAGACCTGTACCCTCAGTGCTGTACCCCAGTGTTACACAGTGACAGACCTGTACCCACCAGTACAGTACCCCAGTGTCATACAGTGACAGACCTGTACCCACCAGTACTGTACCCCAGTGTTAGTGACAGACCTGTACCACCAGTACTGTACCCCAAAGTTATACAGTGACAGACATGTACCCACCAGTACGGTACCCAAGAGTTATAGTGACAGACCTGTACCCACCAGTACTGTACCCCAGTGTTATACAGTGACAGACCTGTACCCACCAGAACTGTACCCCAGTGTTATACAGTGACAGACCTGTACCCACCAGTACTGTACCCCAGTGTTATACAGTGACAGACCTGTACCCCCAATACTGTACCCCAGTTTTACACAGTGACAGACCTGTACCCACCAGTACTGTACCCCAGTGTTATACATGACAGACCTGTACCCACCAGTACAGTACCCAGTGTTATGCAGTGACAGACCTGTACCCTCAGTACTGTACCCCAGTGTGACACAGTGACAGACCTGTACCCACCAGTACAGTACCCCAGTGTTACACAGTGACAGACTTGTACCCACCAGTACTGTACCCCTGTGTTACAAAGACAGACCTCTCCCCACCAGTTCTGTACCCAGTGTTATAAAGTGACAGACCTATACCCACCAGTACTGTACCCCAGAGTTATACAGACAGACTGTACCCACCAGTACTGTACCCCCAGTGTTATACAGACAGACCTGTGTCCACCAGTACTGTACCCCAGTGTTATACAGTGACAGACCTGTACCCACCAGTACTGTACCCCAGTGTAATACAGTGACAGACCTGTACCCACCAGTACTGTACCACAGAGTTATAGTGACAGACCTGTACGCACCAGTACTGTACCCCAGAGTTATAGTGACAGACCTGTACCCACCAGTACTGTACCCCAGAGTTATAGTGACAGACCTGTACCCACCAGTACTGTACCACAGTGTTATACAGTGACAGACCTGTACCCACCAGTACTGTACCCCAGTGTTATACTGTGACAGACTTGTACCCACAGGTACTGTACCCCAGTGTTATACAGTGACAGACCTGTACCCACCAGTACTGTACCCCAGTGTTATACTGTGACAGACTTGTACCCACCAGTACTGTACCCGTGTTATACAGTGACAGACCTGTACCCAACAGTACTGTACCCCAGTGTTATACACTGACAGACCTGTAGCTAACAGTACTGTACACCAGAGTTATACAGTGACAGACCTGTACCCACCAGTACTGTACCCGTGTTATACAGTGACAGACCTGTACCCACCAGTACTGTACCCGTGTTATACAGTGACAGACCTGTACCCACCAGTACTGTACACCAGTGTTGTACAGTGACAGACTTGTACCCACCAGTACTGTAACCCAGTGTTGTACAGTGACACACCTGTACCCACCAGTACTGTACCCCAGTGTTATACAGTGACAGACCTGTACCCACCAGCACTCTACCCCAGAGTTATAGTGACAGACCTGTAGCCACCAGTACTGTACCCCAGTGTTATACACTGACCTGTACCCACCAGTACTGTACCCCAGTGTTATAGTGACAGACCTGTACCCACCAGTACTGTACCCCAGTGTTATACAGTGACAGACCTGTACCCACCAGTACTGTACCCCAGTGTTAGACAGTGACAGACCTGTAACCCCAATACAGTACCCCAGTGTTACACAGTGACAGACCTGTACCCACCAGAAATGTACCCCAGTGTTATACAGTGACAGACCTGTACCCACCAGTACTGTACCCCAGTGTTAGTGACAGACCTATACCCACCAGTACTGTACCCCAGTGTTATACAGTGACAGACCTGTACCCACCAGTACTGTACCCCAGTGTTAGTGACAGACCTATACCCACCAGTACTGTACCCCAGTGTTATACAGTGACAGACCTGTACCCACCAGTACTGTACCCCAGTGTTAGTGACAGACCTATACCCACCAGTACTGTACCCCAGTGTTACACAGTGACAGACCTGTACCCACTAGTACTGTACCCCAGTGTTACACACTGACAGACTTGTACCCACCAGTACTGTACACCAGTGTTACAAAGACAGGCCTCTCCCCACCAGTACTGTACCCCAGAGTTATACAGTGACAGACCTGTACCCACCAGTACTGTACCCCAGTGTTATACAGTGACAGACCTGTACCCACCAGTACTGTACCCCAGTGTTATACAGTGACAGACCTGTACCCACCAGTACTGTACCCCAGTGTTATACAGTGACAGACCTGTACCCCCAGTACTGTACACCAGTGTTACACAGTGACAGACCTGTACCCACCAGTACTGTACCCCAGTGTTATACAGAAAGACCTGTACCCACCTGTACTGTACCCCGGTGTTATACAGGGACAGACCTGCAGCCACCAGTACTGTACCCCAGAGTTATACAGTGACAGACCTGTACCCACCAGTACTGTACCCCAGAGTTATACAGTGACAGACCTGTACCCACCAGTACTGTACCCCAGTGTTACACAGTGACAGACCTGTACCCACCAGTACTGTACCCGTGTTATACAGTGAAGACCTGTACCCACCAGTACTGTACCCCAGTGTTACACAGAGAGACCTGTACCCACCAGTACTGTACCTGTGTTATGCAGTGAAGAACTGTACCCCGCAGTACTCTACCCCAGTGTTATACAGTGACAGACCTGTACCAACCAGTTACTGCACCCCAGTGTATTACAGTGACAGACCTGTACCCACAGTACTGCACCCAGTGTTATACAGTGACAGACCTGTACAAACCAGTACTGTACCCCAGTGTTATACAGTGACAGACCTGTACCCACCAGTACTGTACCCCAGTGATACACAGTGACAGACCTGTACCCACCAGTACTGTACCCCAGTGTTATACAGTGACAGACCTGTACCCACCATACTGTACCCCAGTGTTATACAGAAAGACCTGTACCCACCTGTACTGTACCCCGGTGTTATACAGGGACAGACCTGCAGCCACCAGTACTGTACCCCAGAGTTATACAGTGACAGACCTGTACCCACCAGTACTGTACCCCAGAGTTATACAGTGACAGACCTGTACCCACCAGTACTGTACCCAGTGTTACACAGTGACAGACCTGTACCCACCAGTACTGTACCCGTGTTATACAGTGAAGACCTGTACCCACCAGTACTGCACCCCAGTGTTACACGGTGACAGACCTGTACCCACCAGTACTGGACCTGTGTTATACAAGTGAAGACCTGTACCCACCAGTACTGTACCCCACTTTTATACAGTGACAGACCTGTACCCACCAGGACTGCACCCCAGTGTTATGCAGTGACAGGCCTGAACCCACCAGTACTGTACCCGTGTTATACAGTGACAGACCTGTACCCACCAGTACTTTACCCGTGTTCCACAGAGACAGACCTGTACCCACCAGTACTGTACCCGTGTTATCAGTGACAGTCCAGTACCCACCAGTACTGTACCCAGTGTTATACAGTGACAGACCTGTACCCACCAGTACTGTACCCAGTGTTA
>JASTWF010000666.1:0-250148 GCA_030390025.1 Squalus acanthias | reverse complement strand
CAGAGTCCCAG
The DNA here is from genome assembly GCA_030390025.1 of Squalus acanthias. Classification (NCBI taxonomy): domain Eukaryota; kingdom Metazoa; phylum Chordata; class Chondrichthyes; order Squaliformes; family Squalidae; genus Squalus; species Squalus acanthias. Next base: position 250,137 of record JASTWF010000666.1, on the reverse strand, counting down.
AAAGAGGCAGAGTCCAGAAAGAGGCAGAGTCCCAGAAAGAGGCAGAGTCCCAGAAAGAGGCAGAGTCCCAGAAAGAGCAGAGTCCAGAAAGAGGCAGAAGTCCCAGAAAGAGGCAGAGTCCCAGAAAGAGGCAGAGTCCCAGAAAGAGGCAGAGTCCCAGAAAGAGGCAGAGTCCAGAAAGAGGCAGAGTCCCAGAAAGAGGCAGAGTCCCAGAAAGAGGCAGAGTCCCAGAAAGAGGCAGAGTCCCAGAAAGAGGCAGAGTCCAGAAAGAGGCAGAGTCCCAGAAAGAGGCAGAGTCCCAGAAAGAGGCAGAGTCCCAGAAAGAGGCAGAGTCCCAGAAAGAGGCAGAGTCCCAGAAAGAGGCAGAGTCCCAGAAAGAGGCAGAGTCCCAGAAAGAGGCAGAGTCCAGAAAGAGGCAGAGTCCCAGAGAACAGAGTCCCAGAAAGAGGCAGAGTCCCAGAAAGAGGCAGAGTCCCAAGAGACAGAGTCCCAGAAAGAGGCAGAGTCCCAGAAAGAGGCAGAGTCCCAGAAAGAGGCAGAGTCCCAGAAGAGGCAGAGTCCCAGAAAGACAGAGTCCCAGAAGAGAGGCAGAGTCCCAGAAAGAGGCAGAGTCCCAGAAAGAGGCAGAGTCCCAGAAAGAGGCAGAGTCCCAGAAAGAGGCAGAGTCCCAGAAAGAGGCAGAGTCCCAGAAAGAGGCAGAGTCCCAGAAAGAGGCAGAGTCCCAGAAAGAGGCAGAGTCCCAGAAAGAGGCAGAGTCCCAGAAAGAGGCAGAGTCCCAGAAAGAGGCAGAGTCCCAGAAAGAGGCAGAGTCCCAGAAAGAGGCAGAGTCCCAGAAAGAGGCAGAGTCCCAGAAAGAGGCAGAGTCCCAGAAAGAGGCAGAGTCCCAGAAAGAGGCAGAGTCCCAGAAAGAGGCAGAGTCCCAGAAAGACAGAGTCCCAGAAAGAGGCAGAGTCCCAGAAAGAGGCAGAGTCCCAGAGAGGCAGAGTCCAGAAAGAGGCAGAGTCCCAGAAAGAGGCAGAGTCCCAGAAAGAGGCAGAGTCCCAGAAAGAGGCAGAGTCCCAGAAAGAGGCAGAGTCCCAGAAAGAGGCAGAGTCCCAGAAAGAGGCAGAGTCCCAGAAAGAGGCAGAGTCCCAGAAAGAGGCAGAGTCCCAGAAAGAGGCAGAGTCCCAGAAAGAGGCAGAGTCCCAGAAAGAGGCAGAGTCCCAGAAAGAGGCAGAGTCCCAGAAAGAGGCAGAGTCCCAGAAAGAGGCAGAGTCCCAGAAAGAGGCAGAGTCCCAGAAAGAGGCAGAGTCCCAGAAAGAGGCAGAGTCCCAGAAAGAGGCAGAGTCCCAGAAAGAGGCAGAGTCCCAGAAAGAGGCAGAGTCCCAGAAAGAGGCAGAGTCCCAGAAAGAGGCAGAGTCCCAGAAAGAGGCAGAGTCCCAGAAAGAGGCAGAGTCCCAGAAAGAGGCAGAGTCCCAGAAAGAGGCAGAGTCCCAGAAAGAGGCAGAGTCCCAGAAAGAGGCAGAGTCCCAGAAAGAGGCAGAGTCCCAGAAAGAGGCAGAGTCCCAGAAAGAGGCAGAGTCCCAGAAAGAGGCAGAGTCCCAGAAAGAGGCAGAGTCCCAGAAAGAGGCAGAGTCCCAGAAAGAGGCAGAGTCCCAGAAAGAGGCAGAGTCCCAGAAAGAGGCAGAGTCCCAGAAAGAGGCAGAGTCCCAGAAAGAGGCAGAGTCCCAGAAAGAGGCAGAGTCCCAGAAAGAGGCAGAGTCCCAGAAAGAGGCAGAGTCCCAGAAAGAGGCAGAGTCCCAGAAAGAGGCAGAGTCCCAGAAAGAGGCAGAGTCCCAGAAAGAGGCAGAGTCCCAGAAAGAGGCAGAGTCCCAGAAAGAGGCAGAGTCCCAGAAAGAGGCAGAGTCCCAGAAAGAGGCAGAGTCCCAGAAAGAGGCAGAGTCCCAGAAAGAGGCAGAGTCCCAGAAAGAGGCAGAGTCCCAGAAAGAGGCAGAGTCCCAGAAAGAGGCAGAGTCCCAGAAAGAGGCAGAGTCCCAGAAAGAGGCAGAGTCCCAGAAAGAGGCAGAGTCCCAGAAAGAGGCAGAGTCCCAGAAAGAGGCAGAGTCCCAGAAAGAGGCAGAGTCCCAGAAAGAGGCAGAGTCCCAGAAAGAGGCAGAGTCCCAGAAAGAGGCAGAGTCCCAGAAAGAGGCAGAGTCCCAGAAAGAGGCAGAGTCCCAGAAAGAGGCAGAGTCCCAGAAAGAGGCAGAGTCCCAGAAAGAGGCAGAGTCCCAGAAAGAGGCAGAGTCCCAGAAAGAGGCAGAGTCCCAGAAAGAGGCAGAGTCCCAGAAAGAGGCAGAGTCCCAGAAAGAGGCAGAGTCCCAGAAAGAGGCAGAGTCCCAGAAAGAGGCAGAGTCCCAGAAAGAGGCAGAGTCCCAGAAAGAGGCAGAGTCCCAGAAAGAGGCAGAGTCCCAGAAAGAGGCAGAGTCCCAGAAAGAGGCAGAGTCCCAGAAAGAGGCAGAGTCCCAGAAAGAGGCAGAGTCCCAGAAAGAGGCAGAGTCCCAGAAAGAGGCAGAGTCCCAGAAAGAGGCAGAGTCCCAGAAAGAGGCAGAGTCCCAGAAAGAGGCAGAGTCCCAGAAAGAGGCAGAGTCCCAGAAAGAGGCAGAGTCCCAGAAAGAGGCAGAGTCCCAGAAAGAGGCAGAGTCCCAGAAAGAGGCAGAGTCCCAGAAAGAGGCAGAGTCCCAGAAAGAGGCAGAGTCCCAGAAAGAGGCAGAGTCCCAGAAAGAGGCAGAGTCCCAGAAAGAGGCAGAGTCCCAGAAAGAGGCAGAGTCCCAGAAAGAGGCAGAGTCCCAGAAAGAGGCAGAGTCCCAGAAAGAGGCAGAGTCCCAGAAAGAGGCAGAGTCCCAGAAAGAGGCAGAGTCCCAGAAAGAGGCAGAGTCCCAGAAAGAGGCAGAGTCCCAGAAAGAGGCAGAGTCCCAGAAAGAGGCAGAGTCCCAGAAAGAGGCAGAGTCCCAGAAAGAGGCAGAGTCCCAGAAAGAGGCAGAGTCCCAGAAAGAGGCAGAGTCCCAGAAAGAGGCAGAGTCCCAGAAAGAGGCAGAGTCCCAGAAAGAGGCAGAGTCCCAGAAAGAGGCAGAGTCCCAGAAAGAGGCAGAGTCCCAGAAAGAGGCAGAGTCCCAGAAAGAGGCAGAGTCCCAGAAAGAGGCAGAGTCCCAGAAAGAGGCAGAGTCCCAGAAAGAGGCAGAGTCCCAGAAAGAGGCAGAGTCCCAGAAAGAGGCAGAGTCCCAGAAAGAGGCAGAGTCCCAGAAAGAGGCAGAGTCCCAGAAAGAGGCAGAGTCCCAGAAAGAGGCAGAGTCCCAGAAAGAGGCAGAGTCCCAGAAAGAGGCAGAGTCCCAGAAAGAGGCAGAGTCCCAGAAAGAGGCAGAGTCCCAGAAAGAGGCAGTCCCAGAAAGAGGCAGAGTCCCAGAAAGAGGCAGAGTCCCAGAAAGAGGCAGAGTCCCAGAAAGAGGCAGAGTCCCAGAAAGAGGCAGAGTCCCAGAAAGAGGCAGAGTCCCAGAAAGAGGCAGAGTCCCAGAAAGAGGCAGAGTCCCAGAAAGAGGCAGAGTCCCAGAAAGAGGCAGAGTCCCAGAAAGAGGCAGAGTCCCAGAAAGAGGCAGAGTCCCAGAAAGAGGCAGAGTCCCAGAAAGAGGCAGAGTCCCAGAAAGAGGCAGAGTCCCAGAAAGAGGCAGAGTCCCAGAAAGAGGCAGAGTCCCAGAAAGAGGCAGAGTCCCAGAAAGAGGCAGAGTCCCAGAAAGAGGCAGAGTCCCAGAAAGAGGCAGAGTCCCAGAAAGAGGCAGAGTCCCAGAAAGAGGCAGAGTCCCAGAAAGAGGCAGAGTCCCAGAAAGAGGCAGAGTCCCAGAAAGAGGCAGAGTCCCAGAAAGAGGCAGAGTCCCAGAAAGAGGCAGAGTCCCAGAAAGAGGCAGAGTCCCAGAAAGAGGCAGAGTCCCAGAAAGAGGCAGAGTCCCAGAAAGAGGCAGAGTCCCAGAAAGAGGCAGAGTCCCAGAAAGAGGCAGAGTCCCAGAAAGAGGCAGAGTCCCAGAAAGAGGCAGAGTCCCAGAAAGAGGCAGAGTCCCAGAAAGAGGCAGAGTCCCAGAAAGAGGCAGAGTCCCAGAAAGAGGCAGAGTCCCAGAAAGAGGCAGAGTCCCAGAAAGAGGCAGAGTCCCAGAAAGAGGCAGAGTCCCAGAAAGAGGCAGAGTCCCAGAAAGAGGCAGAGTCCCAGAAAGAGGCAGAGTCCCAGAAAGAGGCAGAGTCCCAGAAAGAGGCAGAGTCCCAGAAAGAGGCAGAGTCCCAGAAAGAGGCAGAGTCCCAGAAAGAGGCAGAGTCCCAGAAAGAGGCAGAGTCCCAGAAAGAGGCAGAGTCCCAGAAAGAGGCAGAGTCCCAGAAAGAGGCAGAGTCCCAGAAAGAGGCAGAGTCCCAGAAAGAGGCAGAGTCCCAGAAAGAGGCAGAGTCCCAGAAAGAGGCAGAGTCCCAGAAAGAGGCAGAGTCCCAGAAAGAGGCAGAGTCCCAGAAAGAGGCAGAGTCCCAGAAAGAGGCAGAGTCCCAGAAAGAGGCAGAGTCCCAGAAAGAGGCAGAGTCCCAGAAAGAGGCAGAGTCCCAGAAAGAGGCAGAGTCCCAGAAAGAGGCAGAGTCCCAGAAAGAGGCAGAGTCCCAGAAAGAGGCAGAGTCCCAGAAAGAGGCAGAGTCCCAGAAAGAGGCAGAGTCCCAGAAAGAGGCAGAGTCCCAGAAAGAGGCAGAGTCCCAGAAAGAGGCAGAGTCCCAGAAAGAGGCAGAGTCCCAGAAAGAGGCAGAGTCCCAGAAAGAGGCAGAGTCCCAGAAAGAGGCAGAGTCCCAGAAAGAGGCAGAGTCCCAGAAAGAGGCAGAGTCCCAGAAAGAGGCAGAGTCCCAGAAAGAGGCAGAGTCCCAGAAAGAGGCAGAGTCCCAGAAAGAGGCAGAGTCCCAGAAAGAGGCAGAGTCCCAGAAAGAGGCAGAGTCCCAGAAAGAGGCAGAGTCCCAGAAAGAGGCAGAGTCCCAGAAAGAGGCAGAGTCCCAGAAAGAGGCAGAGTCCCAGAAAGAGGCAGAGTCCCAGAAAGAGGCAGAGTCCCAGAAAGAGGCAGAGTCCCAGAAAGAGGCAGAGTCCCAGAAAGAGGCAGAGTCCCAGAAAGAGGCAGAGTCCCAGAAAGAGGCAGAGTCCCAGAAAGAGGCAGAGTCCCAGAAAGAGGCAGAGTCCCAGAAAGAGGCAGAGTCCCAGAAAGAGGCAGAGTCCCAGAAAGAGGCAGAGTCCCAGAAAGAGGCAGAGTCCCAGAAAGAGGCAGAGTCCCAGAAAGAGGCAGAGTCCCAGAAAGAGGCAGAGTCCCAGAAAGAGGCAGAGTCCCAGAAAGAGGCAGAGTCCCAGAAAGAGGCAGAGTCCCAGAAAGAGGCAGAGTCCCAGAAAGAGGCAGAGTCCCAGAAAGAGGCAGAGTCCCAGAAAGAGGCAGAGTCCCAGAAAGAGGCAGAGTCCCAGAAAGAGGCAGAGTCCCAGAAAGAGGCAGAGTCCCAGAAAGAGGCAGAGTCCCAGAAAGAGGCAGAGTCCCAGAAAGAGGCAGAGTCCCAGAAAGAGGCAGAGTCCCAGAAAGAGGCAGAGTCCCAGAAAGAGGCAGAGTCCCACAGGCAGTAGTCCCAAGAAGACAGAGTCCAGAGAGAGGCAGAGTCCCAGAGAGAGGCAGAGTCCCCAGAGAGACAGAGTCCCAGAAAGAAGCAGAGTCCCAGAAAGAGGCAGACGTCCCAGAAAGAGGCAGAGTCCCAGAAAGAGGCAGAGTCCAAGAAGAGGCAGAGTCCAGAAAGAGGCAGAGTCCCAGAAGAGGCAGAGTCCCAGAAAGAGGCAGAGTCCCAGAAAGAGGCCGAGTCCCAGACAGAGGCAGAGTCCCAGAAAGAGGCAGAGTCACAGAAAGAGGCAGTCGTCCCAGAAAGAGGCAGACCCAGAAAGAGGCCAGAGTCCCAGAAGAGGCAAAGCCCCAGAAAGAGGCAGAGTCCAAGAAAGAGGCAGTCGTCCCAGAAAGAGGCAGAGTCCCAGAAAGAGGCAGAGTCCCAGAAAGAGGCAGAGTCCCAGAAAGAGGCAGAGTCCCAGAAAGAGGCAGAGTCCCAGAAAGAGGTAGAGTCCCAGAAAGAGGCAGAGTCCCAGAAAGAGGCAGAGTCCCAGAAAGAGGCAGAGTCCCAGAAAGAGGCAGAGTCCCAGAAAGAGGCAGAGTCCCAGAAAGAGCAGAGTCCCAGAAAGAGGCAGAGTCCCAGAAAGAGGCAGAGTCCCAGAAAGAGGCAGAGTCCCAGAAAGAGGCAGAGTCCCAGAAAGAGGCAGAGTCCCAGAAAGAGGCAGAGTCCCAGAAAGAGGCAGAGTCCCAGAAAGAGGCAGAGTCCCAGAAAGAGGCAGAGTCCCAGAAAGAGGCAGAGTCCCAGAAAGAGGCAGAGTCCCAGAAAGAGGCAGAGTCCCAGAAAGAGGCAGAGTCCCAGAAAGAGGCAGAGTCCCAGAAAGAGGCAGAGTCCCAGAAAGAGGCAGAGTCCCAGAAAGAGGCAGAGTCCCAGAAAGAGGCAGAGTCCCAGAAAGAGGCAGAGTCCCAGAAAGAGGCAGAGTCCCAGAAAGAGGCAGAGTCCCAGAAAGAGGCAGAGTCCCAGAAAGAGGCAGAGTCCCAGAAAGAGGCAGAGTCCCAGAAAGAGGCAGAGTCCCAGAAAGAGGCAGAGTCCCAGAAAGAGGCAGAGTCCCAGAAAGAGGCAGAGTCCCAGAAAGAGGCAGAGTCCAGAAAGAGGCAGAGTCCCAGAAAGAGGCAGAGTCCCAGAAAGAGCAGAGTCCCAGAAAGAGGCAGAGTCCCAGAAAGAGGCAGAGTCCCAGAAAGAGGCAGAGTCCCAGAAAGAGGCAGAGTCCCAGAAAGAGGCATAGTCCCAGAAAGAGGCAGAGTCCCAGAAAGAGGCAGAGTCCCAGAAAGAGGCAGAGTCCCAGAAAGAGGCAGAGTCCCAGAAAGAGGCAGAGTCCCAGAAAGAGGCAGAGGTCCCAGAAAGAGGCAGAGTCCCAGAAAGAGGCAGAGTCCCAGAAAGAGGCAGAGTCCCAGAAAGAGGCAGAGTCCCAGAAAGAGGCAGAGTCCCAGAAAGAGGCAGAGTCCCAGAAAGAGGCAGAGTCCCAGAAAGAGGCAGAGTCCCAGAAAGAGGCAGAGTCCCAGAAAGAGGCAGAGTCCCAGAAAGAGGCAGAGTCCCAGAAAGAGGCAGAGTCCCAGAAAGAGGCAGAGTCCCAGAAAGAGGCAGAGTCCCAGAAAGAGGCAGAGTCCCAGAAAGAGGCAGAGTCCCAGAAAGAGGCAGAGTCCCAGAAAGAGGCAGAGTCCCAGAAAGAGGCAGAGTCCCAGAAAGAGGCAGAGTCCCAGAAAGAGGCAGAGTCCCAGAAAGAGGCAGAGTCCCAGAAAGAGGCAGAGTCCAGAAAGAGGCAGAGTCCCAGAAAGAGGCAGAGTCCAGAAAGAGGCAGAGTCCCAGAAAGAGGCAGAGTCCCAGAAAGAGGCAGAGTCCCAGAAAGAGGCAGAGTCCCAGAAAGAGGCAGAGTCCCAGAAAGAGGCAGAGTCCCAGAAAGAGGCAGAGTCCCAGAAAGAGGCAGAGTCCCAGAAAGAGGCAGAGTCCCAGAAAGAGGCAGAGTCCCAGAAAGAGGCAGAGTCCCAGAAAGAGGCAGAGTCCCAGAAAGAGGCAGAGTCCCAGAAAGAGGCAGAGTCCCAGAAAGAGGCAGAGTCCCAGAAAGAGGCAGAGTCCCAGAAAGAGGCAGAGTCCCAGAAAGAGGCAGAGTCCCAGAAAGAGGCAGAGTCCCAGAAAGAGGCAGAGTCCCAGAAAGAGGCAGAGTCCCAGAAAGAGGCAGAGTCCCAGAAAGAGGCAGAGTCCCAGAAGAGGCAGAGTCCCAGAAAGAGGCAGAGTCCCAGAAAGAGGCAGAGTCCCAGAAAGAGGCAGAGTCCCAGAAAGAGGCAGAGTCCCAGAAAGAGGCAGAGTCCCAGAAAGAGGCAGAGTCCCAGAAAGAGGCAGAGTCCCAGAAAGAGGCAGAGTCCCAGAAAGAGGCAGAGTCCCAGAAAGAGGCAGAGTCCCAGAAAGAGGCAGAGTCCCAGAAAGAGGCAGAGTCCCAGAAAGAGGCAGAGTCCCAGAAAGAGGCAGAGTCCCAGAAAGAGGCAGAGTCCCAGAAAGAGGCAGAGTCCCAGAAAGAGGCAGAGTCCCAGAAAGAGGCAGAGTCCCAGAAAGAGGCAGAGTCCCAGAAAGAGGCAGAGTCCCAGAAAGAGGCAGAGTCCCAGAAAGAGTCAGAGTCCCAGAAAGAGGCAGAGTCCCAGAAAGAGGCAGAGTCCCAGAAAGAGGCAGAGTCCCAGAAAGAGGCAGAGGTCCCAGAAAGAGGCAGAGTCCCAGAAAGAGGCAGAGTCCCAGAAAGAGGCAGAGTCCCAGAAAGAGGCAGAGTCCCAGAAAGAGGCAGAGTCCCAGAAAGAGGCAGAGTCCCAGAAAGAGGCAGAGTCCCAGAAAGAGGCAGAGTCCCAGAAAGAGGCAGAGTCCCAGAAAGAGCAGAGTCCCAGAAAGAGGCAGAGTCCCAGAAAGAGGCAGAGTCCAGAAAGAGGCAGAGTCCCAGAAAGAGGCAGAGTCCCAGAAGAGGTAGAGTCCCAGAAAGAGGCAGAGTCCCAGAAAGAGGCAGAGTCCCAGAAAGAGGCAGAGTCCCAGAAAGAGGCAGAGTCCCAGAAAGAGGTAGAGTCCCAGAAAGAGGCAGAGTCCCAGAAAGAGGCAGAGTCCAGAAAGAGGCAGAGTCCCAGAAAGAGGCAGAGTCCCAGAAAGAGGCAGAGTCCCAGAAAGAGGCAGAGTCCCAGAAAGAGGCAGAGTCCAAGAAAGAGGCAGAGTCCCAGAAAGAGGCAGAGTCCCAGAAAGAGGCAGAGTCCCAGAAAGAGGCAGAGTCCCAGAAAGAGCAGAGTCCCAGAAAGAGGCAGAGTCCCAGAAAGAGGCAGAGTCCAGAAAGAGGCAGAGTCCCAGAAAGAGGCAGAGTCCCAGAAAGAGGCAGAGTCCCAGAAAGAGGCAGAGTCCCAGAAAGAGGCAGAGTCCCAGAAAGAGGTAGAGTCCCAGAAAGAGGCAGAGTCCCAGAAAGAGGCAGAGTCCCAGAAAGAGGCAGAGTCCCAGAAAGAGGCAGAGTCCCAGAAAGAGGTAGAGTCCCAGAAAGAGGCAGAGTCCCAGAAAGAGGCAGAGTCCCAGAAAGAGGCAGAGTCCCAGAAAGAGGCAGAGTCCCAGAAAGAGGCAGAGTCCCAGAAAGAGGCAGAGTCCCAGAAAGAGGCAGAGTCCCAGAAGAGGCAGAGTCCCAGAAAGAGGCTGAGTCCCAGAAAGAGGCAGAGTCCCAGAAGAGCAGAGTCCCAGAAAGAGGCAGAGTCCCAGAAAGAGACAGAGTCCCAGAAAGAGGCAGAGTCCCAGAAAGAGGCAGAGTCGCAGAAGAGGCAGAGTCCCAGAAAGAGGCAGAGTCCCAGAAAGAGGCAGAGTCCCAGAAATAGGCAGAGTCCCAGAAAGAGGCAGATTCCCAGAAAGAGGCAGAGTCCCAGAAAGAGGCAGAGTCCCAGAGAGACATAGTCCCAGAAAGAGGCAGCGTCCCAGAAAGAGGCAGAGTCCCAGAGAGAGGCAGAGTCCCAGAAAGAGGCAGAGTCCCAGAAAGAGGCAGAGTCCCAGAGAGAGGCAGAGTCCCAGAGAAGAGGCAGAGTCCCAGAGAGACAGAGTCCCAGAAAGAGGCAGAGTCCCAGAAAGAGGCAGAGTCCCAGAAAGAGGCAGAGTCCCAGAAAGAGGCAGAGTCCAGAAAGAGGCAGAGTCCCAGAAAGAGGCAGAGTCCCAGAAGAGGCAGAGTCCCAGAAAGAGGTAGAGTCCCAGAAAGAGGCAGAGTCCCAGAAAGAGGCAGAGTCCAGAAAGAGGCAGAGTCCCAGAAAGAGGCAGAGTCCCAGAAAGAGGCAGAGTCCCAGAAAGAGGCAGAGTCCCAGAAAGAGGCAGAGTCCCAGAAAGAGGCAGAGTCCCAGAAAGAGGCAGAGTCCCAGAAAGAGGCAAGTCCCAGAAAGAGGCAGAGTCCCAGAAAGAGGCAGAGTCCCAGAAAGAGGCAGAGTCCCAGAAAGAGGCAGAGTCCCAGAAAGAGGCAGAGTCCCAGAAAGAGGCAGAGTCCCAGAAAGAGGCAGAGTCCCAGAAAGAGGCAGAGTCCCAGAAAGAGGCAGAGTCCCAGAAAGAGGCAGAGTCCCAGAAAGAGGCAGAGTCCCAGAAAGAGGCAGAGTCCCAGAAAGAGGCAGAGTCCCAGAAAGAGGCAGAGTCCCAGAAAGAGGCAGAGTCCCAGAAAGAGGCAGAGTCCCAGAAAGAGGCAGAGTCCCAGAAAGAGGCAGAGTCCCAGAAAGAGGCAGAGTCCCAGAAAGAGGCAGAGTCCCAGAAAGAGGCAGAGTCCCAGAAAGAGGCAGAGTCCCAGAAAGAGGCAGAGTCCCAGAAAGAGGCAGAGTCCCAGAAAGAGGCAGAGTCCCAGAAAGAGGCAGAGTCCCAGAAAGAGGCAGAGTCCCAGAAAGAGGCAGAGTCCCAGAAAGAGGCAGAGTCCCAGAAAGAGGCAGAGTCCCAGAAAGAGGCAGAGTCCCAGAAAGAGGCAGAGTCCCAGAAAGAGGCAGAGTCCCAGAAAGAGGCAGAGTCCCAGAAAGAGGCAGAGTCCCAGAAAGAGGCAGAGTCCCAGAAAGAGGCAGAGTCCCAGAAAGAGGCAGAGTCCCAGAAAGAGGCAGAGTCCCAGAAAGAGGCAGAGTCCCAGAAGAGGCAGAGTCCCAGAAAGAGGCAGAGTCCCAGAAAGAGGCAGAGTCCCAGAAAGAGGCAGAGTCCCAGAAAGAGGCAGAGTCCCAGAAGAGGCAGAGTCCCAGAAAGAGGCAGAGTCCCAGAAAGAGGCAGAGTCCCAGAAAGAGGCAGAGTCCCAGAAAGAGGCAGAGTCCCAGAAAGAGGCAGAGTCCCAGAAAGAGGCAGAGTCCCAGAAGAGACAGAGTCCCAGAAAGAGGCAGAGTCCCAGAAAGAGGCAGAGTCCCAGAGAGGCAGAGTCCCAGAAAGAGGCAGAGTCCCAGAAAGAGGCAGAGTCCCAGAAAGAGGCAGAGTCCCAGAAAGAGGCAGAGTCCCAGAAAGAGGCAGAGTCCCAGAAAGAGGCAGAGTCCCAGAAAGAGGCAGAGTCCCAGAAAGAGGCAGAGTCCCAGAAAGAGGCAGAGTCCCAGAAAGAGGCAGAGTCCCAGAAAGAGGCAGAGTCCCAGAAGAGGCAGAGTCCCAGAAAGAGGCAGAGTCCCAGAAAGAGGCAGAGTCCCAGAAAGAGGCAGAGTCCCAGAAAGAGGCAGAGTCCCAGAAAGAGGCAGAGTCCCAGAAAGAGGCAGAGTCCCAGAAAGAGGCAGAGTCCCAGAAAGAGGCAGAGTCCCAGAAAGAGGCAGAGTCCCAGAAAGAGGCAGAGTCCCAGAAAGAGGCAGAGTCCCAGAAAGAGGCAGAGTCCCAGAAAGAGGCAGAGTCCCAGAAAGAGGCAGAGTCCCAGAAAGAGGCAGAGTCCCAGAAAGAGGCAGAGTCCCAGAAAGAGGCAGAGTCCCAGAAAGAGGCAGAGTCCCAGAAAGAGGCAGAGTCCCAGAAAGAGGCAGAGTCCCAGAAAGAGGCAGAGTCCCAGAAAGAGGCAGAGTCCCAGAAAGAGGCAGAGTCCCAGAAAGAGGCAGAGTCCCAGAAAGAGGCAGAGTCCCAGAAAGAGGCAGAGTCCCAGAAAGAGGCAGAGTCCCAGAAAGAGGCAGAGTCCCAGAAAGAGGCAGAGTCCCAGAAAGAGGCAGAGTCCCAGAAAGAGGCAGAGTCCCAGAAAGAGGCAGAGTCCCAGAAAGAGGCAGAGTCCCAGAAAGAGGCAGAGTCCCAGAAAGAGGCAGAGTCCCAGAAAGAGGCAGAGTCCCAGAAAGAGGCAGAGTCCCAGAAAGAGGCAGAGTCCCAGAAAGAGGCAGAGTCCCAGAAAGAGGCAGAGTCCCAGAAAGAGGCAGAGTCCCAGAAAGAGGCAGAGTCCCAGAAAGAGGCAGAGTCCCAGAAAGAGGCAGAGTCCCAGAAAGAGGCAGAGTCCCAGAAAGAGGCAGAGTCCCAGAAAGAGGCAGAGTCCCAGAAAGAGGCAGAGTCCAGAAAGAGGCAGAGTCCCAGAAAGAGGCAGAGTCCCAGAAAGAGGCAGAGTCCCAGAAAGAGGCAGAGTCCAGAAAGAGGCAGAGTCCCAGAAAGAGGCAGAGTCCCAGAAAGAGGCAGAGTCCCAGAAAGAGGCAGAGTCCCAGAAAGAGGCAGAGTCCCAGAAAGAGGCAGAGTCCCAGAAAGAGGCAGAGTCCCAGAAAGAGGCAGAGTCCCAGAAAGAGGCAGAGTCCCAGAAAGAGGCAGAGTCCCAGAAAGAGGCAGAGTCCCAGAAAGAGGCAGAGTCCCAGAAAGAGGCAGAGTCCCAGAAAGAGGCAGAGTCCCAGAAAGAGGCAGAGTCCCAGAAAGAGGCAGAGTCCCAGAAAGAGGCAGAGTCCCAGAAAGAGGCAGAGTCCCAGAAAGAGGCAGAGTCCCAGAAAGAGGCAGAGTCCCAGAAAGAGGCAGAGTCCCAGAAAGAGGCAGAGTCCCAGAAAGAGGCAGAGTCCCAGAAAGAGGCAGAGTCCCAGAAAGAGGCAGAGTCCCAGAAAGAGGCAGAGTCCCAGAAAGAGGCAGAGTCCCAGAAAGAGGCAGAGTCCCAGAAAGAGGCAGAGTCCCAGAAAGAGGCAGAGTCCCAGAAAGAGGCAGAGTCCCAGAAAGAGGCAGAGTCCCAGAAAGAGGCAGAGTCCCAGAAAGAGGCAGAGTCCCAGAAAGAGGCAGAGTCCCAGAAAGAGGCAGAGTCCCAGAAAGAGGCAGAGTCCCAGAAAGAGGCAGAGTCCCAGAAAGAGGCAGAGTCCCAGAAAGAGGCAGAGTCCCAGAAAGAGGCAGAGTCCCAGAAAGAGGCAGAGTCCCAGAAAGAGGCAGAGTCCCAGAAAGAGGCAGAGTCCCAGAAAGAGGCAGAGTCCCAGAAAGAGGCAGAGTCCCAGAAAGAGGCAGAGTCCCAGAAAGAGGCAGAGTCCCAGAAAGAGGCAGAGTCCCAGAAAGAGGCAGAGTCCCAGAAAGAGGCAGAGTCCCAGAAAGAGGCAGAGTCCCAGAAAGAGGCAGAGTCCCAGAAAGAGGCAGAGTCCCAGAAAGAGGCAGAGTCCCAGAAAGAGGCAGAGTCCCAGAAAGAGGCAGAGTCCCAGAAAGAGGCAGAGTCCAGAAAGAGGCAGAGTCCCAGAAAGAGGCAGAGTCCCAGAAAGAGGCAGAGTCCCAGAAAGAGGCAGAGTCCCAGAAAGAGGCAGAGTCCCAGAAAGAGGCAGAGTCCCAGAAAGAGGCAGAGTCCCAGAAAGAGGCAGAGTCCCAGAAAGAGGCAGAGTCCCAGAAAGAGGCAGAGTCCCAGAAAGAGGCAGAGTCCCAGAAAGAGGCAGAGTCCCAGAAAGAGGCAGAGTCCCAGAAAGAGGCAGAGTCCCAGAAAGAGGCAGAGTCCCAGAAAGAGGCAGAGTCCCAGAAAGAGGCAGAGTCCCAGAAAGAGGCAGAGTCCCAGAAAGAGGCAGAGTCCCAGAAAGAGGCAGAGTCCCAGAAAGAGGCAGAGTCCCAGAAGAGGCAGAGTCCCAGAAAGAGGCAGAGTCCCAGAAAGAGCAGAGTCCCAGAAAGAGGCAGAGTCCCAGAAAGAGGCAGAGTCCCAGAAGAGGCAGAGTCCCAGAAAGAGGCAGAGTCCCAGAAAGAGGCAGAGTCCCAGAAAGAGGCAGAGTCCCAGAAAGAGGCAGAGTCCCAGAAAGAGGCAGAGTCCCAGAAAGAGGCAGAGTCCCAGAAAGAGGCAGAGTCCCAGAAAGAGGCAGAGTCCCAGAAAGAGGCAGAGTCCCAGAAAGAGGCAGAGTCCCAGAAAGAGGCAGAGTCCCAGAAAGAGGCAGAGTCCCAGAAAGAGGCAGAGTCCCAGAAAGAGGCAGAGTCCCAGAAAGAGGCAGAGTCCCAGAAAGAGGCAGAGTCCCAGAAAGAGGCAGAGTCCCAGAAAGAGGCAGAGTCCCAGAAAGAGGCAGAGTCCCAGAAAGAGGCAGAGTCCCAGAAAGAGGCAGAGTCCCAGAAAGAGGCAGAGTCCCAGAAAGAGGCAGAGTCCCAGAAAGAGGCAGAGTCCCAGAAAGAGGCAGAGTCCCAGAAAGAGGCAGAGTCCCAGAAAGAGGCAGAGTCCCAGAAAGAGGCAGAGTCCCAGAAAGAGGCAGAGTCCCAGAAAGAGGCAGAGTCCCAGAAAGAGGCAGAGTCCCAGAAAGAGGCAGAGTCCCAGAAAGAGGCAGAGTCCCAGAAAGAGGCAGAGTCCCAGAAAGAGGCAGAGTCCCAGAAAGAGGCAGAGTCCCAGAAAGAGGCAGAGTCCCAGAAAGAGGCAGAGTCCCAGAAAGAGGCAGAGTCCCAGAAAGAGGCAGAGTCCCAGAAAGAGGCAGAGTCCCAGAAAGAGGCAGAGTCCCAGAAAGAGGCAGAGTCCCAGAAAGAGGCAGAGTCCCAGAAAGAGGCAGAGTCCCAGAAAGAGGCAGAGTCCCAGAAAGAGGCAGAGTCCCAGAAGAGGCAGAGTCCCAGAAAGAGGCAGAGTCCCAGAAAGAGGCAGAGTCCCAGAAGAGGCAGAGTCCCAGAAAGAGGCAGAGTCCCAGAAAGAGGCAGAGTCCCAGAAGAGGCAGAGTCCCAGAAGAGGCAGAGTCCCAGAAAGAGGCAGAGTCCCAGAAAGAGGCAGAGTCCCAGAAAGAGGCAGAGTCCCAGAAAGAGGCAGAGTCCCAGAAAGAGGCAGAGTCCCAGAAAGAGGCAGAGTCCCAGAAAGAGGCAGAGTCCCAGAAAGAGGCAGAGTCCCAGAAAGAGGCAGAGTCCCAGAAAGAGGCAGAGTCCCAGAAAGAGGCAGAGTCCCAGAAAGAGGCAGAGTCCCAGAAAGAGGCAGAGTCCCAGAAAGAGGCAGAGTCCCAGAAAGAGGCAGAGTCCCAGAAAGAGGCAGAGTCCAGAAAGAGGCAGAGTCCCAGAAAGAGGCAGAGTCCCAGAAAGAGGCAGAGTCCCAGAAAGAGGCAGAGTCCCAGAAAGAGGCAGAGTCCCAGAAAGAGGCAGAGTCCCAGAAAGAGGCAGAGTCCCAGAAAGAGGCAGAGTCCCAGAAAGAGGCAGAGTCCCAGAAAGAGGCAGAGTCCCAGAAAGAGGCAGAGTCCCAGAAAGAGGCAGAGTCCCAGAAAGAGGCAGAGTCCCAGAAAGAGGCAGAGTCCCAGAAAGAGGCAGAGTCCCAGAAAGAGGCAGAGTCCCAGAAAGAGGCAGAGTCCCAGAAAGAGGCAGAGTCCCAGAAAGAGGCAGAGTCCCAGAAAGAGGCAGAGTCCCAGAAAGAGGCAGAGTCCCAGAAAGAGGCAGAGTCCCAGAAAGAGGCAGAGTCCCAGAAAGAGGCAGAGTCCCAGAAAGAGGCAGAGTCCCAGAAAGAGGCAGAGTCCCAGAAAGAGGCAGAGTCCCAGAAAGAGGCAGAGTCCCAGAAAGAGGCAGAGTCCAGAAAGAGGCAGAGTCCCAGAAAGAGGCAGAGTCCAGAAAGAGGCAGAGTCCCAGAAAGAGGCAGGTCCCAGAAAGAGGCAGAGTCCCAGAAAGAGGCAGAGTCCCAGAAAGAGGCAGTCCCAGAAAGAGGCAGAGTCCCAGAAAGAGGCAGAGTCCCAGAAAGAGGCAGAGTCCCAGAAAGAGGCAGAGTCCCAGAAAGAGGCAGAGTCCCAGAAAGAGGCAGAGTCCCAGAAGAGGCAGAGTCCCAGAAAGAGGCAGAGTCCCAGAAAGAGGCAGAGTCCAGAAGAGGCAGAGTCCCAGAAAGAGGCAGAGTCCCAGAAAGAGGCAGAGTCCCAGAAAGAGGCAGAGTCCCAGAAAGAGCAGAGTCCCAGAAAGAGGCAGAGTCCCAGAAAGAGGCAGAGTCCCAGAAAGAGGCAGAGTCCCAGAAAGAGGCAGAGTCCCAGAGAGACAGAGTCCCAGAAAGAGGCAGAGTCCCAGAAAGAGGCAGAGTCCCAGAAAGAGGCAGAGTCCCAGAAAGAGGCAGAGTCCCAGAAAGAGGCAGAGTCCCAGAAAGAGGCAGAGTCCCAGAAAGAGGCAGAGTCCCAGAAAGAGGCAGAGTCCCAGAAAGAGGCAGAGTCCCAGAAAGAGGCAGAGTCCCAGAAAGAGGCAGAGTCCCAGAAAGAGGCAGAGTCCCAGAAAGAGGCAGAGTCCCAGAAAGAGGCAGAGTCCCAGAAAGAGGCAGAGTCCCAGAAAGAGGCAGAGTCCCAGAAAGAGGCAGAGTCCCAGAAAGAGGCAGAGTCCCAGAAAGAGGCAGAGTCCCAGAAAGAGGCAGAGTCCCAGAAAGAGGCAGAGTCCCAGAAAGAGGCAGAGTCCCAGAAAGAGGCAGAGTCCCTGAAAGAGGCAGAGTCCCAGAAAGAGGCAGAACAGTTCTCCCTCAGTACTGCCCCATCGACAGTGCAACGCCAACTCATTACGAAGCCTCCGACAGAACAGCGCTCCCTCAGTACTGCCCCACCGACTGTCCCACGGTCCCTCAGTCCTTCCCCCCTGAGAGTGCAAGGCTTCCTCAGTTTAATAATCCGACAGTGCAGTTCTCCCTCAGGACTGCCACTCTGAAAATGAGGCACTCCTTCAATACTAACCCTCCGACAGTGCAACGCACCCTCATTACTGCTCCTCTGACAGGGCAGCGCTCCGTCAGTACTGCCCCTCCGACAGTGCAGCGCTCCCTCAGTACTGCCCCACTGACAGGGCAGCGCTCCGTCAGTACTGCCCCTCCGACAGTGCTGCGCTCCCTCAGTACTGCCCCTCTGAGAGAGCAAGGCTTCCTCAGTAATGGCAATCCGACAGTGCAGTTCTCCCTCAGTACTGCCACTCTGACAATCAGGCACTCCATCAATACTAACCCTCCGACAGTGCAACGCACGCTCATTACTGCCCCTCTGACAGGGCAGCGCTCCGTCAGTACTGCCCCGCCGACAGTGCAGCGCTCCCTCAGTACTGCCCCACTGACAGGGCAGCGCTCCGTCAGTACTGCCCCTCCGACAGTGCTGCGCTCCCTCAGTACTGACCCTCTGAGAGTGCAAGGCTTCCTCAGTAATGGCAATCCTACATTGCAGTTCTCCCTCAGTACTGCCACTCTGACAATGAGGCACTCCATCAATACTAACCCTCCGACAGTGCAGCGCTCCCTCAGTACTGCCCCTCTGACAGGGCAGCGCACCCTCAGTACTGCCCCTCCGACAGTGCAGCACTTCCTCAGTACTGCCCCTCTGAGAGCGCAAGGCTTCCTCAGTACTGCCAAACCGACATTGCAGTTCTCCCTCAGTACTGTCACTCTGACAATGAGGCACTCCATCAACACTAACCCTCCGAAAGTGCGGCGCTCCCTCTGTACTGCAATTCCAACAGTGCGGCATCCCTCAGTACTGCCCCTCTGACAGTGCAACGCTCCCTCAGTATGGACTCTCAGACAGTGCAGCGCTCGCTTCGTACTGCACCACCGACAATGCCGCGCTCCCTCAGTCCTGCCCCTCCGAATCTGCGGAGTTCCCTCAGCACCGCCCCTCCAACAGTGCAGCGCTCCATTAGTAAAGACCCTCTGACATTGCAGCTCCGTCAGTGACGCGCTTCCTCATTCCTGCCCCTCTGCAACTGCAGCTTTTCCTCAGTACTGCCAATCCGACAGTTCAGCATTCCCTCAATACTACCCATCCGACAGTGTGGCCTTTCCTCATTACTGCCCCTCCGATAGTGCGGCACTCCCTCAGTACTGCTCCTCCAACAATGCCGCGCTCCCTCATTCCTGCCCCTCAGACAGAGCAGCGCTGCCTCAGTACTGCCAACCCGACAGTTCAGCACTCCCTCAGTATTGTCCAATGCGACAGTGCAGCGCTCCCTCAGTACTGCACCTCTGACAGTTCAGCACTCCGTCAGTACTGCCACTCCGACAGGGCAGCACTCCCTCAGTACCGCCCTCCGACAATGCGGCGCTCCCTCAGTCCTGCCCCTCTGAGAGTGCAAGGATTCCTGAGTACTACCAATCCGACAGTGCAGTTCTCCCTCAGTACTGCCACGCTGAAAATGAGCCGCTCCATCAATACTAATAAGAGAAGTCGCACAACACCAGGTTATAGTCCAACAGTTTTATTTGAAATCACAAGCTTTCGGAGCTGTTGCTCCTTCGTCGGGTGAAGTAAAGAGATACAGAATCGCCAAAGCATATATAGATAGAGAACAATGCATATGTACCTTACAATGGTAGACGGCTCAATTTAATCATCCTGACTGTTTATCTGCCGAGGTGTGACAAAAGGCAATCAGGTCAGCCAGGAAGGACCCACATCAAAGACATAGCAAGATACAACTGAGACAATGAGGTGGAGTTACAGGGGGTCTAACATGTCAAAAGCTGCAGTCAGCATGTTAAACGATAAACTTTAAAATTTTTACTTTTTTACTTTTTTACTGGGAATCACATCTGTGAACAAGCCAACGACGACTCTCCAAGGCGGCCTTAGAAACACACGACAACGCAAAATCATCGAGCAGAAACTGATAGCCAAGTTCTGCACTCATGAGGACGGTCTCAACCGGGATCTTGGGTTTATGTCACGATACATGACGTGATCCAGACTCGAGTCGTCGTTTGCTTGTTCACAGATGTGATTCCCAGTAAAAAAGTAAAAATTTTAAAGTATATCGTTTTACATACTGACTGCAGCTTTTGACACGTTAGACCCCCTGTAACTCCACCTCATTGTCTCAGTTGTATCTTGCTATGTCTTTGATGTGGGACCTTCCTGGCTGACCTGATTGCCTTTTGTCACACATCGGCAGATAAACAGTCAGGATGATTAAATTTAGTCGTCTACCATTGTAAGGTACACATGCATTGTTCTCTATCTATATATGCTTTGGCGATTCTGTATCTCTTTACTTCACCCGACGAAGCAGCAACAGCTCCTAAAGCTTGTGAGTTCAAATAAAACTGTTGGACTATAACCTGGTGTTGGCGACTTCTCATTTTTGTCCACCCCAGTCCAAAACCGGCATCTCCACATCATGATCAATACTAATACTCCGACAGTGCGGCGCTCCCTCAGTGCTGCCCTTCCAACAGTGCGGCATCCCTCAGTACTGCCCCTCTGATAGTGCAAGTGTCCCTCAGTACGGACCCTCCGACAGTGCAGTGCTCCCTCAGTAAAGATCCTCTGACAGTGCGGCGTTCCCGAAGTAAATCCCCTCCGACAATGCGGCGCTCCCTCACTACTGCCCCTCCGACAGTGCGGCACTCCCTCAGTACTTCCTCTCAGACAGAGCGGCGCTCCCTCAGTACTGCCCCTCCGACAGGGCAGCGCTCCCTCAGTATCGCAACTCTGACAGTGTAGGGTGCCCTCAGTACCACTCCTCCGACAGTGCGGCACTCGCATAATACTTCCTTTCAGACAGTGCAGCGCTCCCTCTGTAACTCCCCTTCGACAGACCGTTGCTCCCTCAGTAGTGCCACTCCGACAGTGCGGCACTCGCTTAGTACTTCCCCTCAGAAAGTGCAGCGCTCCCTCTGTAACTCCCCTCCGACAGAGCGGCGCTCCCTCAGTACTTACCCTCCGACAGTGCAGCGCTCCCTCAGTGCGGCACCCCAACTGTGTAGCGCTCCCTCAGTACTGCCCCTTCGACCGTTCCACGCTCCCACAGTCCCGCCCCTCTGACAGTGCAGCGCTTCCTCCGTACTGCCATCCAACAGTGCAGCGCTTCCTCAGCACAGAACCTCCGACATTGAGGTACTCCGTTAGTACAGACCCTCCGACAGTGCTGTGCTCCCTCAGCAAAGACCCTCTGACAGTGCGGCAATCCTTCAGCACTGCCCCTCCGAAAGTGCAGCACTCCGTCAGTTCAGAACTTCTGACAGTGTAGCGCTCACTCAGTACTTCCCCTCCGAGAGTGCTGCCTTCCCTCAGCACCACCCCTCCTACAGTGCGGCGCTCCCTTAGTACAGAACCCCTGACAGTGCAGCACTCCCTCAATACTGCACCTCCGACAGTGCGGCACACCCACAGTACAGCCACACCTACAGTGCCGCGTTCCCTCAGACCTGACCGTCTGACAGGGCAGCACTTCCTCAGTACTGCCAATCTGACAGTCCAGTGCACCCTCAGTCCTCCCGTCCAAAAGCGGCACTCCCTCATTACTTGCAATCCGACAGTGCAGCGCTCCCTCAGTATTAACCCTCCGACAGTACCGCACCATCTCTGTACTTCCCTTCCAACAGTGCAGCGCTCCCTCAGTACGGACCAACCAACAGTGCAGCGCTTCCTTAGTACTGCCAATCCGACAGTGCAGTGCTCCCTCAATACTAACCCTCCGACAATGAGGCACTCCCTCAATATTGCCCCTCCGACACTGCTGCGCTCGCTCAGTACTGCCCATCCGACAGGGCCCCGCTTCCTCAGTATTGCCCCTCTGACGGTGCAGCGTTCCCGCAGTATTGCCCCTCTGACAGTGTTGGCTTCCCTCATAACCGCCCCTCCGACAGTGCGGCGCCCCCTCAGTACTGCCCATCCAACAGTGCGGCACACCCATAGTACTGCCCCTCAGAGAGTGCAGCGCTCCCTCAGTACTGCACCACAAACAGTGCGGCAGGCTCTCAGTACTGCGCCACGGACAGTGCCGCGCTCCCTCAGTCCTACACCTCTGACAATGCAGCACTTCCTAAGTACTGACAATGTGACAGTGCAGAGCTCCCACAGTCCTGCCCCTCCAACAGCAGCACTTCCTCATTACAGGCAATCCGACAGTGCAGCGCTCCCTCAGTACTGTCCACGCAGTTAGTATCAGCGATCCGTCAGAACTGTTCCTACTACAGTGCAGCGCTCCCTCATTACTGTCCCTCCTACAGTGCAGCGCTTACTCAGTACAGCCGCTCCGACAGTGCAGCGCTCCCTCATTACTGCCCCTCCGACACTGCAGCGCTCACTCAGTACAGCCGCTCCGACAGTGCAGCGCTCCCTCATTACTGCCCCTCCGACACTGCAGCGCTACCTCAGTCATGCCCCTCCGACAGTGCAGTTCTCCCTCAGTGCTGCCCCTATGACACTGAGGAGCTTCATCAATACAGCACCTCCGAAAGTTCAGCGCTCCCTCAGTACAGCCCCTCCTTCACTGCGGCGCTACCTCAGTACTGGCAGTCCGACAGTGCAGCGCTCCCTCAGTGCGGTGCCTCCGAAAGGGCAGCGATCCGTCAGTACTGCCCCACAGAAACTGCTGTGCTCCCTCAGTACGGTGCCTCCGGCTGTGCGCCGCTCCCTCATTACTGCCCCTCCGACAGTGCGGTGCTCCCTCAGTACAGCCCCTCTGAGAGTGCAACACTCCCGCAGTACGGATCCTCCGACAGTGCCGCGCCCACCCAGTCCTACACCTCCGACAGTGACGAAATCGCTCACTCCTGCCCCTCCGACAGAGTGGCACTCCCTCATTACTGGGAATTCGACAGTGCAGCGCTCTCTCAGTACTGTCCCTCCGGCTGTGCGGCGCTCCCTCAGTACTCTACCTCCGACAGTGCAGTGCTCTCTCAGTGCTGCACCTCCGAATGTGCATGGCTGCTCTGTACAGTCGAATCTGGCAGTGCAGCGCTCAATCAGTACTGTCCCTTCGACAGTGTAGCGCTCCCTCAGTACTTACACTACGACAGTGCAGCGCACAGTCAGTACAACAAAGCCGTCAGTGCAGCCCTCGCTCAGTAATGCCCCTCTGACGCTGCAGCGCTCCCTTAGTACTGCGCCTCCTACAGTGCAGTGTTACATCAGTATTGCTCCTCTAACAATGAGGCGCTCCATTAATACTGACCCTCCGACAGGGCAGCGCTTTGTCAGCACAGCAAATCCAAAAGTGTGACAGTCCCTCAGTACTGCCCCTCCGACAGTGCGGCACTCCCTCAGTACTGCTCCTCTGATAAGTACAGCGCTCCCTTAGTACAGACCATCTGGCAGTGCAGCGCTCCCTCAGTACTGCCCCACCGACAATGCCGCGCTCCCTCAGTCCTGTTGCTCTTACACTGCAGTGCTCCCTCAATACTGCCCTCCGACAGTGCGGCGCTCCCTCAGTGCAGCCCTTCTGAGAGTGCAGCACTCCCACATTACGGATCCTCCGACAGTGCCGCGCCCACCCAGTCCTACCCCTCCAACAGTGACGAAATCGCTCACTCCTGCCCCTCCGACAGAGTGGCACTCCCTCATTACTGGCAATCCGACAGTGCAGCGCTCTCTCAGTACTGTCCCTCCGGCTGTGCGGCGCTCCCTCAGTACTCTACCTCCGACAGTGCAGTGCTCTCTCAGTGCTGCACCTCCGAATGTGCATGGCTGCTCTGTACAGTCGAATCTGGCAGTGCAGCGCTCCATCAGTACTGTCTCTTCGACAGTGTAGCGCTCCCTCAGTACTTACACTACGACAGTGCAGCGCACAGTCAGTACAACAAAGCCGTCAGTGCAGCCCTCCCTCAGTATGCCCCTCCGACGCTGCAGCGCTCCCTTAGATCTGCGCCTCCTACAGTGCAGTGTTACATCAGTATTGCTCCTCTAACAATGAGGCGCTCCATCAATACTGCCCGTCCGACAGGGCAGCGCTTCGTCAGCACAGCAAATCCGAAAGTGTGACAGTCCCTCAGTACTGCCCCTCCGACAGTGCGGCACTCCCTCAGTACTGCTCCTCTGATAAGTACAGCGCTCCCTTAGTACAGACCATCTGGCAGTGCAGCGCTCCCTCAGTACTGCCCCACCGACAATGCCGCGCTCCCTCAGTCCTGTTGCTCTTACACTGCAGCGCTCCCTCAATACTGCCCTCCGACAGTGCGGCGCTCCCTCAGTGCAGCCCTTCTGAGAGTGCAGCACTCCCACAGTACGGATCCTCCGACAGTGCCGTGCCCACCCAGTCTACCCCTCCAACAGTGACGAAATCGCTCACTCCTGCCCCTCGACAGAGTGGCACTCCCTCATTACTGGCAATCCGACAGTGCAGCGCTCCCTCAGTACTGTCCCTCCGGCTGTGCGGCGCTCCTCAGTACTCTACCTCCGACAGTGCAGTGCTCTCTCAGTACTGCACCTCCGAATGTGCATGGCTGCTCTGTACAGTCGAATCTGGCAGTGCAGCGCTCCGTCAGTACTGTCTCTTCGACAGTGTAGCGCTCCCTCAGTACTTACACTACGACAGTGCAGCGCACAGTCAGTACAACAACGCCGTCAGTGCAGCCCTCCCTCAGTATTGCCCCTCCGACGCTGCAGCGCTCCCTTAGTATTGCGCCTCCTACAGTGCAGTGTTACATCAGTATTGCTCCTCTAACAATGAGGCGCTCCATCAATACTGCCCCTCCGACAGGGCAGCACTTCGTCAGCACAGCAAATCCGAAATTGTGGCAGTCCCTCAGTACTGTCTCTCCGATATTACAGCTCTCCCTCAGTACAGACCCTCCGAAAGTGCAGCGCTCTCTCATTCCTGCCCCTCCGAGAATACACTGCTGCCTCTGTACGGAAACTCCAACAGTGCATCGATCCCTCAGTACTAACCCACCGACTGTGCCGCGCTCCCTCAGTGCTGGCTCTCCCACAGAGCGGCGCTCACACATCACTGGCAATGCGACAGTGCATCGCTCCCGCATTACTGTCCATCTGGCTGTGTGGCGCTCCCTCATTAATCTCTCTCTGACAGTGAAGAGCTCTCTCAGTGCTGCCCCTCCGACAGTGCAGCTTTCCCTCTGTACTTTCCACTCGGACAGTGCAGCGCCCCATCAGTACTGTCCCTCCGACAGTGCAGCGTTCATTCAGTACAGCCACTCAAAAGTGCAGCGCTCCCTCAATACTGACCCTCCGACACTGCAGCGCACCCTCAGTACTGCCCCTCCATCAGTGCAGTGATCCCACAGAAATGCCTCTCTGACAATGAGGCGCTCCATCAATACTGTCCCTCCGACAGTTCAGCGCTCCCTCAATAATGAACATCCGACATTGCAGCGCACTCTCATTACTGTCACTTCATCACTGCAATGTTCCCTCAGTACCGCCCCTCTGACAATGAGGTGCTCCATCAATACTGCCCATCCATCAGTGTAGCGATCACTCATTACTGCCCCTCTGAAAGGGCAGCGCTCCCTCATTACCGCCCCTCCGATGGTGCAGCATTCCCTCACTAAAGCCCCTCCGATAGTGCCGCGTTCCCTCAGTACCGCCCTTCAGATAGTGCGGTGGTCCCTCAATACTACCCCTTAAACCGTGCAGCACTCCCTCAGTATTGTCCCTCCGACAGTGCAGCACTCCCTCAGTACGGACCCTCCGACAGAGCAGCGTTCCCTCAGTCCAGCCCCTCTGACAGTACAGCGCTTTGTCAGAACTGCCAATCCGACAGTGCGGCACTCCCTCAGTTCTGCTACTCCGACAGTGCTGCGCTCCCTCAGTCCCGCCCGTCTGACAGAGCAGCGCTCTCTCAGTGCTGTCAATCCGAAAGTGCAGCGCTCTCTCAGTACTGCCACCCCGACAGTGCGGCATACTCATTGCACTGCTCCTGCAATAGTGCGGCACTCCCTCAGTGCAGCCCCTCCGACAGTGCAGTGCTCCCTCAGTACTGCCCCTCCGACAGTGCAACTCTCCCTCAGTTTTGCCCCTCTGACCGTGCAGCGATTCCTCAGTAATGACCCTCCCACAGTGCGGCACTCCCTCAGTGCTGCTCCTCTGACAGTGCCGCACTCCCTCAGTCCTTCCCCTCAAACATTGCATCGCTTCCTCAGTACTGCCAATCCAAATGTGCAGCCCTCTATCAGTACTGCCCCTTCGAAATTGCGGCGTCCGCTCAGCACCGCCCCTCCGACAGTGCGTCGCTCCCTCAGTACAGTCCCTCTGACAGTGCGGCACGCCCTCAGTACTTTCCCTCCGACAGTGCAACGCTCCCTCAGTACGGGGCCTCCGACAGTGCAGCATTCTCTCAGTAATGCCCACCGACAGTGCCCCGCTCCCTCAGTTCTTCCCCTCTGACAGGACAGCGATCCCGCTGTACTGACCCTCCGACAGTGCGGCAGTCCCTCAATAATCCCCCTCCATCAGTGCGGCACTCCCTCTGTACTGCCAATCCGACAGTGCTGCGCTCCCTCAGTACTTCCGATCTGACAGTGCAGCGCTCTCTCAGTACTGCCCGTCTGACATCGCAGCGTTCCCTCAGCACTGCCCCTCCAATAGTGCGGCGCTCTATCAGTAAAGCACCTCCGACAGTACAGTGCTCCCTCAGTATTGCCCCTCCGACATTGCAGCAAATCCTCAGTAATGACTCTCCGACAGTGCAACTCTCCCTCAATCCTGCCCCACTGACAGTGCAGCGATTCCTCAGTAATGCCCCTCCCACAGTGCGGCACTCCCTCAGTGATGCTCCTCTGATAAGTACAGCGCTCCCTTAGTACAGACCATCTGGCAGTGCAGCGCTCCCTCAGTACTGCCACACCGACAATGCCGCGCTCCCTCAGTCCTGTTGCTCTTACACTGCAGTGCTCCCTCAATACTGCCCTCCGACAGTGCGGCGCTCCCTCAGTGCAGCCCTTCTGAGAGTGCAGCACTCCCACATTACGGATCCTCCGACAGTGCCGCGCCCACCCAGTCCTACCCCTCCAACAGTGACGAAATCGCTCACTCCTGCCCCTCCGACAGAGTGGCACTCCCTCATTACTGGCAATCCGACAGTGCAGCGCTCTCTCAGTACTGTCCCTCCGGCTGTGCGGCGCTCCCTCAGTACTCTACCTCCGACAGTGCAGTGCTCTCTCAGTGCTGCACCTCCGAATGTGCATGGCTGCTCTGTACAGTCGAATCTGGCAGTGCAGCGCTCCATCAGTACTGTCCCTTCGACAGTGTAGCGCTCCCTCAGTACTTACACTACGACAGTGCAGCGCACAGTCAGTACAACAAAGCCGTCAGTGCAGCCCTCCCTCAGTATGCCCCTCCGACGCTGCAGCGCTCCCTTAGATCTGCGCCTCCTACAGTGCAGTGTTACATCAGTATTGCTCCTCTAACAATGAGGCGCTCCATCAATACTGCCCGTCCGACAGGGCAGCGCTTCGTCAGCACAGCAAATCCGAAAGTGTGACAGTCCCTCAGTACTGCCCCTCCGACAGTGCGGCACTCCCTCAGTACTGCTCCTCTGATAAGTACAGCGCTCCCTTAGTACAGACCATCTGGCAGTGCAGCGCTCCCTCAGTACTGCCCCACCGACAATGCCGCGCTCCCTCAGTCCTGTTGCTCTTACACTGCAGCGCTCCCTCAATACTGCCCTCCGACAGTGCGGCGCTCCCTCAGTGCAGCCCTTCTGAGAGTGCAGCACTCCCACAGTACGGATCCTCCGACAGTGCCGTGCCCACCCAGTCCTACCCCTCCAACAGTGACGAAATCGCTCACTCCTGCCCCTCCGACAGAGTGGCACTCCCTCATTACTGGCAATCCGACAGTGCAGCGCTCCCTCAGTACTGTCCCTCCGGCTGTGCGGCGCTCCTCAGTACTCTACCTCCGACAGTGCAGTGCTCTCTCAGTACTGCACCTCCGAATGTGCATGGCTGCTCTGTACAGTCGAATCTGGCAGTGCAGCGCTCCGTCAGTACTGTCTCTTCGACAGTGTAGCGCTCCCTCAGTACTTACACTACGACAGTGCAGCGCACAGTCAGTACAACAACGCCGTCAGTGCAGCCCTCCCTCAGTATTGCCCCTCCGACGCTGCAGCGCTCCCTTAGTATTGCGCCTCCTACAGTGCAGTGTTACATCAGTATTGCTCCTCTAACAATGAGGCGCTCCATCAATACTGCCCCTCCGACAGGGCAGCGCTTCGTCAGCACAGCAAATCCGAAATTGTGGCAGTCCCTCAGTACTGTCTCTCCGATATTACAGCTCTCCCTCAGTACAGACCCTCCGAAAGTGCAGCGCTCTCTCATTCCTGCCCCTCCGAGAATACACTGCTGCCTCTGTACGGAAACTCCAACAGTGCATCGATCCCTCAGTACTAACCCACGACTGTGCCGCGCTCCCTCAGTGCTGGCTCTCCCACAGAGCGGCGCTCACACATCACTGGCAATGCGACAGTGCATCGCTCCCGCATTACTGTCCATCTGGCTGTGTGGCGCTCCCTCATTAATCTCTCTCTGACAGTGAAGAGCTCTCTCAGTGCTGCCCCTCCGACAGTGCAGCTTTCCCTCTGTACTTTCCACTCGGACAGTGCAGCGCCCCATCAGTACTGTCCCTCCGACAGTGCAGCGCTCATTCAGTACAGCCACTCAAAAGTGCAGCGCTCCCTCAATACTGACCCTCCGACACTGCAGCGCACCCTCAGTACTGCCCCTCCATCAGTGCAGTGATCCCTCAGAAATGCCTCTCTGACAATGAGGCGCTCCATCAATACTGTCCCTCCGACAGTTCAGCGCTCCCTCAATAATGAACATCCGACATTGCAGCGCACTCTCATTACTGTCACTTCATCAGTGCAATGTTCCCTCAGTACCGCCCCTCTGACAATGAGGTGCTCCATCAATACTGCCCATCCATCAGTGTAGCGATCACTCATTACTGCCCCTCTGAAAGGGCAGCGCTCCCTCATTACCGCCCCTCCGATGGTGCAGCATTCCCTCACTAAAGCCCCTCCGATAGTGCCGCGTTCCCTCAGTACCGCCCTTCAGATAGTGCGGTGGTCCCTCAATACTACCCCTTAAACCGTGCAGCACTCCCTCAGTATTGCCCCTCCGACAGTGCAGCACTCCCTCAGTACGGACCCTCCGACAGAGCAGCGTTCCCTCAGTCCAGCCCCTCTGACAGTACAGCGCTTTGTCAGAACTGCCAATCCGACAGTGCGGCACTCCCTCAGTTCTGCTACTCCGACAGTGCTGCGCTCCCTCAGTCCCGCCCGTCTGACAGAGCAGCGCTCTCTCAGTGCTGTCAATCCGAAAGTGCAGCGCTCTCTCAGTACTGCCACCCCGACAGTGCGGCATACTCATTGCACTGCTCCTGCAATAGTGCGGCACTCCCTCAGTGCAGCCCCTCCGACAGTGCAGTGCTCCCTCAGTACTGCCCCTCCGACAGTGCAACTCTCCCTCAGTTTTGCCCCTCTGACCGTGCAGCGATTCCTCAGTAATGACCCTCCCACAGTGCGGCACTCCCTCAGTGCTGCTCCTCTGACAGTGCCGCACTCCCTCAGTCCTTCCCCTCAAACATTGCATCGCTTCCTCAGTACTGCCAATCCAAATGTGCAGCCCTCTATCAGTACTGCCCCTTCGAAATTGCGGCGTCCCCTCAGCACCGCCCCTCCGACAGTGCGTCGCTCCCTCAGTACAGTCCCTCTGACAGTGCGGCACGCCCTCAGTACTTTCCCTCCGACAGTGCAACGCTCCCTCAGTACGGGGCCTCCGACAGTGCAGCATTCTCTCAGTAATGCCCACCGACAGTGCCCCGCTCCCTCAGTTCTTCCCCTCTGACAGGGCAGCGATCCCGCTGTACTGACCCTCCGACAGTGCGGCAGTCCCTCAATAATCCCCCTCCATCAGTGCGGCACTCCCTCTGTACTGCCAATCCGACAGTGCTGCGCTCCCTCAGTACTTCCGATCTGACAGTGCAGCGCTCTCTCAGTACTGCCCGTCTGACATCGCAGCGTTCCCTCAGCACTGCCCCTCCAATAGTGCGGCGCTCTATCAGTAAAGCACCTCCGACAGTACAGTGCTCCCTCAGTATTGCCCCTCCGACATTGCAGCAAATCCTCAGTAATGACTCTCCGACAGTGCAACTCTCCCTCAATCCTGCCCCACTGACAGTGCAGCGATTCCTCAGTAATGCCCCTCCCACAGTGCGGCACTCCCTCAGTGATGCTCCTCTGACAGTGCCGCACTCCCTCAGTCCTTCCCCTCAAACAATGCATCGCTTCCGCAGTACTGTCAATCCAAATGTGCAGCCCTCTATCATACTGTCCCTCCAACAATGCGGCGTCCCCTCAGCACCGCCCCTCCGACAGTGCGGCGTTCCCTCAGCACTGCCCCTCTGACAGTGCGGAGCTCCCTCGGTACTGCCCCTCTGAAAGTGCAGCGAGCTATGAATACGGACCTTCCAACAGTACAGCGCTCGCTCAGTACTGCCCATACGACTGTGCCGCGCTCCCTCAGTTGTGTTTAGGGACAGTCCCTAACTATCAGATATACGTGAAAGGAGCTGATTGAGGTGAGTGTGTGTTTAGCGATCGTCACTAACTATCAGTTGCACGTGTAAGGGAGTTAATTGAGGAGAGTATTTGTTTAGGGACTGTCCCTAACTATCAAGTATATTTGTAAGGGAGCTGTCTGAGGAGAATGTGTGCTTATTGACAGACATCTGTGTAAGGGAGCTGTTTGAGGAGAGTGTGTTGAGTTATGAACTGTCCCTATCTATCAGGTACATGTGCAAGGGAGCAGATTGAGGAGTGTCAGTTTGTTTAGGCACGGTCCCTAACTATCAGGTTCATGTGAAGGTGATGTAAGGGTTTTGTCTCTCAACCTGTGAGATTCGTGTGGCTCTGTGCAGCCTGGATGCTAGTGCGAGTTTAGGCCTTATTGCCTGTTCTGGTCTCCAGCCAGTCTGGGAGCACTAGACACCTGTGAGTGGTTCGACCCACTCGCCCTTACGGTCCTGACACTGGACTTAGATGCGAGAGCAGTAATGGAGATGAAACTCAGGTAGACTCGGTTGAATGGTACGAAATGGAAAATCTTTATTGCATATTATCTAAGATTACGAAATACATGTCATAAGCACAGATTAATTACAGTACAATCTTACACGCAGTTATGTACTTAATTTCAGGGAAACGAGGAACGAACGACACATCGTAAATGGGGGCACACATTACAATTATCCTTAATACTTAAAACCCTCCCCTATCAATATCTGTCCTAAGCTAGATTCGTAGGATCGAGACTCATGCTCACCACTCGTGATAACTCGGAGAATTCCGAAAACTCTGATCGGATGTTTTTCACCGCAGCACCCAAGTGTCGATCAGGGGGTCTCCTGGCCCCACTTGTTTACTCGTTTCTGCTCCGGCTAGCAGGCTGGAACGTCTGCTGTCATGAAGATCTGTGTTGTCCTCGGAGTTCCGACACTACTCAAAAAAGAGTCTTCCTGTGCCCTCGCACTGATGCGATAAAATTCGAAGAATAGTCTTCCTGCCAGTTGGGTAGCAGTTACCGATTTATCGAGCGCGGTCGGGGCTTACTGACCGTGACGAGATGTATTGTCTTCTTCTCTTCTCATCTCATCTCGGGCCTTCGGTTCCAACACCA
This sequence comes from Squalus acanthias, assembly GCA_030390025.1. Classification (NCBI taxonomy): domain Eukaryota; kingdom Metazoa; phylum Chordata; class Chondrichthyes; order Squaliformes; family Squalidae; genus Squalus; species Squalus acanthias. The sequence continues at coordinate 219,869 of JASTWF010000666.1, read as the reverse complement.
TTTACCGACTTATCGGGATGGTGCGCCCGCTTCAAGGCTTCAGAGCCCAGTTCTACACAGGTCTTCGCGACACGACACGAGGTAGATCCGAGCGGATCATAAATTTCAACAGTCTTTTGAAAAGAGACATGAGGCAAGCAGGAACAAGACGGCGAGTCAAGAGCAGCCACGAGGATAAACGCCAGCAGGATCAGAGGATAAGAGTCGAGAGAGAGATGGACGGTTTGGAGCTTGTAGTTATAGTGCAAAATCTTCCTTTTCCCGCCCAACCTTAATGTCTTTTCTTTTGTTAGGGTTTGGCGCTCAAATGTCTTGTATAGGGTGATCTTCGTTTTAATGGGTTTCGGGGCTACTCGTAATTGTCTGAGTACCTGTTAATATTTCTCCCATTGTTTAATCGGTCAGTGTTCTCCCTGGAGGGGTTTTGGGGCTTCCAAGTGTCCTCTGTAACTACCCGCTAACGACTCTCTCATCGTAGAGTCGTTGGGATTTTACATATTAATGTCTTTGGATGGGTTCTTGATTACTTGGTACAATAGCCCTTGTTCGCACCTGGGAGACCGATTTCAGTATTTATGTGTATACTGTAAACCCATGATGTCTCGTGTATTATCTTAAATGTGCTGAGTCTTGGTCGATCTTGCACAAATGTTTATTGGAACGCCATCTTGTCTGCCTGTCGAAAAGTCTGGAATGTTCTGCCACGAGGCGAGGCGGCCATTTTACAAGCTGCTTGTGTCCACTTTGAAAACCTGACAGCATTCTGCTGAAATAAAAGCTGTTTGAACGAAACTCTGTGTTCTTCTCCTTATTAATAAAATCGCGATATATTGCGAATTCTACAGTCCCTCCTGTTGATGCGAATAACTCCGCTTATCGTATCAAAAATATGGTGGTGAGCAATATTATCTCGATTTTCTCCGAATCCAGAAAATTTAATCCCATAACTTAAACTATCTAGGGTCTTTGCGTCGTCCTTATTTCCCAAGAAAATTACATTTTATATCACCGTAGGCATTATTTGCCTTTAAACTTACACCACTTGTTTTCCTTCCAGGCGTAACCAGGCCGATGCCTCTCGTATCACCTGTACATTCATATTTTTTTATTTAGGGAAAGGAAAATCAAAACAAAACCAAAACAATCACTTTTAAACTACAACACCATCACCAAAATAATCAACACCAACTCTTAAAACATGTCGAGTTCCAAACGTATTTACAGTTTCCGAAAAATCACGATCGAGTACGACTTCCGCGGCGCACGTGGCAAACGGGAGTGACGCCATTTTCCGATTACACGGTGCTTTCATCGTGCACGTGCACGTAACGTTCTCGCCACTCTCCCGTGTTTTCGTGTTTGGTGAGGCGTTTGCCTCTCTTACAATGTACGATCAATAGGTACACTACAATAAAAACTTGGCATACAACTAAAATGTGGGAGGCTATTCTGATCCATGAAGGCACTTCAATATTGGTGAACAGATTCCACCACGGTGGAATTACTATATCCAGAATGTCTGTCCCTATTTCGACAGTTTTCTGCTCTAGTGTGTAAAAATGTTTTTGTGACACCGCGACGGCTCTTAAAAGCTTGGTGAGGTGTTCAGGGAGAGGGGGAATGAGGTATCCGAAATGCGCGACGAATCGCTGCAAGTCGGTGAAATTCTCTTTTACTGTTAGATGAACCGTGGATGGTTCAGGGATTGGGACAATTCGCTGTTGTGCTACTTGAACTTCCGCCCTGGGTTTGAAACAGAAACTGCTGTCACTCACCGGACACCTGCTACGGTTTCCATGCTGGTAGTGTTGCGCTGCAGTGGTAACACAATATGTTCCACCCCCGATGTATGCTACCTGCGGAGGCACATGATCTTGTGCCATTGCCTCCATGGTGCAATTCATGGACTTGGCGCCAGCCGTTCTGAACCCGCACTGTGGTGTTAAAAAGGCATTCAAGTGCTGGGGACACAGTATTATGTGTGCTCCCCTGCCACGACAACCAGAGAGATCTGTACCTGTCATCGTTTGCTCCCAGCGGATGACGTAGGGTGGAACCGCTGCATAGCGAATGTGGGCTCCCCCCTGAATGACACCAATGTTCTCTACCCGATACACCGGGGCGGGCTTTGCTGTGTCGCCCAAAACCGGCATACGTAGTACTATACCCATGATAGTATGGTTTGATCGTCCGCAGTCCACGGGGACTGGGTATGCTTCTGAAGCTAACCTGAGCTTGCACGGGCTTAATGCGTTCTGAAAAGGGTAGAGCGCCCGCAGGTGTTTGTTACTTATCCAGGACGGGACCAAACCTTGTTTTAAATCCTCCAAATTACTGCGGCCCTCGCCCAGTAACCACGCCCCGTAAAGCACGCACACCTCATTCTGCGCAGCTTGATCGGATGCATTCCGATCTTCCCTAATCAGGGCATTTACCGTTCTCGCGTGTTTCTCTAGCTCTGCTATAATTTCTTTTAAATGGAGAGTCATGGCTTGGTCCTCGTGTAAACCCGACCCAACCACCTTATTTTCATCTGTGAGAATGTCTTTTAATTGCGTTTTTAAACCATTAATCTGGGTCTGCAGCTCCACACTGTCTAGAGCGTTGACCACAGATGTTCCTGTGTTAAAAGCAGTGAACGCGTCGTTTACTACACCACTTCTTTGCCTCCCCACTTGATCAAAAACTTCATGTGGTGCAGTGTACAAACTTGTTTTATCAATTTCCGCGAAATCGAATTCGTAAAATTGTCTGAACATCTTGGTCAACAGGACCTGATATAACTGTTCCGTCTTTTTGGGGCACCACTCTGGTAACCGCACCTCGGTGAGATTTAAAATCACCGAGGCCACCGCGTAATGTACCCCCTGAAATAGTATCTGGTCTGTGGGGACCAGTACCAAACCATTCCCGGGTCCCTTACTAGTTTTAGGGCACCCTTCCTCTTTAGCTAGAACCACCGGAATCGTGGGCGGGGCTTTGCGTGGGCGCGTAATGAGTTCAGTGGCATTTACCGGGATCGAAGTGTATGGGGCTCCGCACCCCCTGGTGCTCGCATCCCACCTCATCCCCTGTCCGTTATCCTGCCATTGATTAATGAAAAATATGGAGATGCCTTTGGAGCACGCGTACTTTGACCCCCACATGCATACATAAATTCCCTCATCCGGTTCCCACCATTTGTCCCAACAGACTCTCACTTGTCCGTTTGTCCCCGTAATTGTCCGATGGGTATTATTACCCAGTCGTTCCCACTCGACCGAAGAGTTCCTCATGTTTTTGCTCAGCTTTCGCAGCCACCACCATCGGCTCAATGGGACATTCCCATTACAAGTTAAACAAATCCGTTTGCCGACGGTGACGCTGATCCTGGGTGCGATGATTCTTACTTTGGGGCACATTAAAGAAGTCTCTTGGTAGGCAAACCCCGATGTGCTGGAATACTCCGTTGAGTTTGTTCCCAGCCATCCTGGCCACCTTCCCTTGTGGAAATAGGTGGTGGTCTCCTCAGCCTCCCGTCTTCCGGTCCCATCCACCGCGATGGGGAGCGTGTCCCCGGAGCATCCAAACACCACGACATCCTTGGTGCGGCCTCGATAGGCCAATCCACATCCGATTGCCGCGAGCAATACTAGAATTCGTTCCATCCTTCCTTGGTTCCTGTGATCAGATAGAATGAGGTAGCCAGCCTCGCAAGAGTCTCTGGCTTTTGTGAAGGGTGAGCGGGTCCCCTGACCTCGCCTCACGTAAACTTCAATGTTCACTAAATAAACTTTAACTAAACCTATCTAAAGCTCCCATCATTTTACCATTTTCTGTTAAAATTAAACTACAAACTTAAACCGATTTTAAAACTGTAAACTTATTCTTAACCTTAAACTATAAACTTATTCTTAACCTTAAACTATAAACTTATTCTTAACCTTAAACTATAAACTTAGAAAACTTATCCTTAAACTATTACTGTACAGCGCCGCCCGTTGTTAGGGCGGCCCCTTTAAATTCTGAGAAGGCTGCTGCGAGCTCTTCCCGACGGTGGGAGGGCACTGACCCCTTCCTTTGATCTGCCGCAGCCTGTTGCTGCTGCGATGGGACTGGGCCCTACCTGGGCTGCCTTAACCTTAAGCCTGCGCCTTGGGGCAGTCTGTGGACATGACCACATTTTCCTGGGCTGGGGTGCTCGACTTGACCGACGAGGAGTTGTCGGGGGCAGGAATCCCAGGACCGACGGACCGGATTCCGAGACTTCCACCGGGATGACCTGTGGTCCCACCACAGTCGCTGGCTCCACCTCCCCTTACTCCGCCTCCCTGACCTCGGGACTTGCAGCTTATGGCACCGCCCTGCTCGGCCCAGCAGGCGGCCCTTCACTCGCAATCCCTACCTCCCCCGAGGGCAGGACGTTCAAGGCGGGCGGCTCGGGCTCTGAGGTTTTGACCGTCACGCCCTGTGGTCCCACAGTGGCTGGCTCCGCCTCCCCTAGGTCCTCCCTCCTGTGTTCGGGACCTGCAGCCTCGGTGTCCACCCTGTGTGGATCTCTATCTGCAGCCCCTGTCCTCCCTATACCTGAATCGGGGGCGACCCTTGCGTCCTCCGATTCCCAGTCGTCCTCATCACTATCCTCATCTGACTCGAGTTCCTGGAACTCTCCCTCATCTGACTCCCAACCCCACAAAAATGTTTCACAATTTTCCAGGATGTCTCCTTCCCTGATGCAAGCTGCTTTGCCTGCCTGTGTGCCTTGTGGTCCTACCTGGGGCTGCGAGTCCCCACTCGCAGGTTTTGCCCATGTGGTTTTCCCTTGTGCACCTGGCTTGTACAGTTTGCACTTGTTTAAATCCCTGCTTCTGGCTACCTGGTAGGCTGCTTTTAATTCTCTAAGCTGCCCTTCCAGCCCATCTATTTTCCCTATTAAGCGGGCGTTCTCCTCCCGCAAGGCCTGCTCTTTCAACCTGGCTTCCTCACAGGAGACCTCCTCCTGTGCGTGTCTTTTAAAAGGACACAGGTAGGCAGGCTGCGTGAGCTCTACTCATTGGGTATTGTTAGACGGGCCTGTGGCACCTACGGGGCCGGTAGCAACCGCCACTTTTCCATGCGCACTCATGAAGTTGCGCATGGCTCCCAACACTGTTTCGAGGTCGTCGGGAGGGGTGGGTGCACTAGCTTCCCTAACAGAGACAGGCATCTGGGCTCGGGCTGCGGGATTTTTATCCCTGGAATCCTTCCAAGGGTTCCTGCAGTTCTTGCGCCAGTGCCCTGTCTTCCCACACCCGTAACAAGCATTACTTGCCTGCGGGGCGCGGTTACCCTCCTGATGCCACTCCCTTTGAGCCGGGGTTGCGGGTCGTACCTCATGTACCTTTCCTTTAAGGGGACGTGTTCCCATACCCGTGATATTACGGTATCCTACCGTGAGTCGATTTAATACCAACTCTTCCGTAATGTTGGGGTCAGTGGGATCAAACCACGCTTTTGCCTGCTCTCTGACGGCTGGCAAACTGTTGGCTACTATACACCTGAGCCAATGAGTTAAACCGACGCCGTCCACAGCGTCGCGATATGGCGCACCTGGGCAGCTGCGCTGATATACTGGCCACAGCCTGTCGGCGAAAACCTTCGGGGGTTCTCCCTCCATCTGCACTGTCTGTCCCACTCTAACAAACGGACCTTCATCGTCCGTCCCCAACACTTCTAGGACCTCATTTTTTAATGCCTCATAGTTCTTGGTTCCCCTCTTGCTCTCGTCCGAGAGACACTGAAGGATTGAACTGCCTAACGAAAATAACAGCATCTTTGCTGTTTCCCCATCGTCGCAGCCGTTAATGGCTGCGGTTTGCTCAACTTCTCTAAAATGCACGGAAGGGTCGTCTGACTCGGTCAGTTTCGTACGTGATTTATCATAACTCTCAGCTGGTGTGAGCTGTGAGGCAACACAAGCTGGTTGAGGAGATCCCCTTCTTCCCCACCGTTTCTGCTTGGGCCCCTTTTTATACCCGTAACTGGACACAACGGTCCCTTTTCCACTTCTCCCTCAGTGGGCTCTTTCGTTTCTCCTACTACTTCCTCCCTCACCCAGGTTTCCGAATAGCTGGGTGGCGCGGAGTGCGTAGTGGCTAATAGTTCCTTTGCTTTACTTGGTGGGAATTTCTGAAACTCCTCATCTACTAGCGGCTGGTGTGCTGACGGACTGATAAGGCACACCATGCCGTGCGCTTTGTTCACGGCCCTTTTAAGGTGCTCTATCTCATTTTGGCAGACGCTATGATCGGCCCCCTGAAATTTATCCTCAAGGGCCATCTTATATGCCGCCCTAACCCCCGTTAAGCTCTCTTCCTGGGCTCTTATTTGGGCAGCTTGGCGGGCACATCGTTCCTTTAGTCTGCCCTCACTTAACTTTGCCTCAGTGACCTGGCACTCGAGGTAATCTATTTTTGCTTTATGGTGACTGGTGATTTCCTGGCGTTCTCGGTGCAGCGCACTTAAATTCCTAATGAGCAACTCCCCTCCAGCGACCTTCTCATCCATTTCCTCCTCTAAATGCCTGATCCGAGCTGTTTGCGCTGTAATGACCTGGTTTGAAATCTGGACCTGCCTTTTGTAACACATTAACCAGACTGCTTTCTCGACTGTCTTTTTATGTTCCTTACTATCTGTCCACCTCTCGGCTGCCTCTAGTGGACACTTATCCGCTAACAGGTCACTTATCCATTTCTTAGTTAAATTTACCTTTCCGAATACATAATCTGCTATCTTTTCCTGCATGACAAATCGTACATTCACACCAAAGTCTAACACACTACCCTCTCGCTGCCAGTTTCCTGCCGCGGTCGCCATTTTCTGTAAGGGTTTTGTCTCTCAACCTGTGAGATTCGTGTGGCTCTGTGCAGCCTGGATGCTAGTGCGAGTTTAGGCCTTATTGCCTGTTCTGGTCTCCAGCCAGTCTGGGAGCACTAGACACCTGTGAGTGGTTCGACCCACTCGCCCTTACGGTCCTGACACTGGACTTAGATGCGAGAGCAGTAATGGAGATGAAACTCAGGTAGACTCGGTTGAATGGTACAAAATGGAAAATCTTTATTGCATATTATCTAAGATTACGAAATACATGTCATAAGCACAGATTAATTACAGTACAATCTTACACGCAGTTATGTACTTAATTTCAGGGAAACGAGGAACGAACGACACATCGTAAATGGGGGCACACATTACAATTATCCTTAATACTTAAAACCCTCCCCTATCAATATCTGTCCTAAGCTAGATTCGTAGGATCGAGACTCATGCTCACCACTCGTGATAACTCGGAGAATTCCGAAAACATGAGGCAAGCAGGAACAAGACGGCGAGTTGATAAGGAAAGGATTAAAACCGCGATACTCAAAGAACGACTTCACACAGAGATTTCGTGCATAGAAAAGCAACAGATTTACCAGGACGTTGCCTGTGTCCGAGGGGCTCCAGACATCAAGGGCTGCGAGCTATTCATTTTACTATCGCCTAATGTTAAGTATTGATTACGCAGTAAGCTTAATAAATCTGATCTATTGCTCAAACTTACTGGCTGCTGCCTATTTGTGTCTTGTCAAAGATCTCTGAGAGGTCACTTGACTGACTCACAACTGGCACCCCAGATGGGACAAGACAAAGCGGCTAGGATTGTGTAATATACCAGACCTCGAGAGTAGCCTCCTGATCAACTGCTGCTCTTGGGGAGGGATTAACCCTTCGTGGGGAGTGCCCGTGAATTCTGCACCAATAGTTATTGATGTTAGAGGTCTGTTAAGAAATCTACAAAATGACTAGCAAATGTTTTGCTAACTAATATGAGAGTAAGTTAGACAGAGGTGCCTGTGAGGAGGAAGTACAGGTACTATTGACAGAATGTTTAGGCAAAGGAGACCGAATCAGCATTTGAAGAAGTGATAAACTTTATTCAGGAACGTGTAGATCTAAAAAAGGTTAAAAGTCATAAGGCGACTGGGCTACTCGCCTATGCTGTATTTTACTGTGCTCAAAGAAATGATGAGTTTTGTCAGAAACAAAGTAAAGAGATAGAAGAGCTAAGAGCACAACCCAATGAGTCAAAATAAAAATATTGCCGGGAGGTGGGAGATTTGCAAAAGCCAATTACTGACTGAGCGAGCCAGACCTCTCAAGCTGCGGGAGTTCTGCAGACAGGAGGCGGTTTTCGTGAACTAGAAGAAATCAAACAGTCGCTACAATGTAGGGTGATAGAGAGGGAGAATCTTACGCGCGATTTATAAGGTGCCAGAGGCTCCTTGACGGAAGCTCTCCAGCGCCCTTATAGTGAGACGGATCACACTCAGTGCAGGTTGAAGATATACGAACTAGAGGGAAAGCTGGGAAAACGGGAGGTTGTTGTGGCTGCTGTTATTGCCAGATCGTATGATTCAGAAGTGGGAGCAGCAGGAGGAGGAGAAATGATAGACTGGGGTACACAAGAAGGCAAGACATATCAGCAAGGCCCTCATGATGGTTGGAGAGACCCCAGGGGTGCCCTCCATCCATGAGGAGAGGCTGTCGGCCCCTGTGAGTGTCATAGTTAGAACCCAGGCCTAAGATGACAAGGGGGAGAAAACCTCATCCGAGTAGCGCTCCGGTCCGCTCAGCGCTGCCGAATTACAAGCTTGTGTAAATGAGATCGGCCCGATAACAATATCCGAGTGCCCCATCGACGTTTAAGTTCGATGGAAGGCTTGGACGCGGGGACACATCGAATTAGAGGTCATCGATTTGAAACGCGTCCTCCTCGCTGCCACCGACCACAAGATACGGCAAAATCTTTTGTTCACGGTTTATAATATTGCCACTACCTCGGCAGTAGTCATGGAGTCCAATCAGGAAGAGTTAGGCATTAAGAGCATGGATATGGCTAAGCAATTATATCAAACAACACAGGAACCAGTAGAATCACCCACTGTTTGCAATCATGGGCTCTACACGGTTTTTGGTGGAACCGAAGGGGTTGCGCATGGCTCCGATAACGAAGGGAAGGAACAGGTATCATTTAAGAAACAATTCTTGAATGGCTTGCAAAACTCATTGAGGCGCGCTCTAGGACACACGGTCTCACCTGCGACTGGGTGGGCTGACGTACTCCAGGCCACCAATCAGACTTGGAATTTTGCAGGGAGGAGTGTAGACCAAAAAAACCTGTTAGTGTGGTAGAAGAGCCAGTTATGCACAGTGCACCCCCTACACACGTCGATTCGAATGATATTATTACAACTGTGGGAGAGCTGGGTACTATTCTAAATTTTGTAAGAAACCTCGAAAACAGGGACAACGGTCCCCTCACTTTCGAGGAAATCCACCCCCACACTCGATAATGTCCGGGAATCCTCTGGAGACCAAGGTAGATCAATAGTCCGGAGAAATGTGCAAATTAACAGCCATACTGAGCACTCATATTGCTACAAGTTCTAATCCGGTGGCGGCAGTCTCCGATCCGGCTGGACAACAGCCACAGGGATCCCAGGCGACGGCCCAATGAAGAGGAGAGGCCCCCTCTTGTTCGGAATTGAGGTTCCGGTGTGATGATAAAGGGCGACCAGAAATGTTGGTTGCTCTATCGGTGGGCCGAAAACAAATTATACTTATACACACATCCTCATCCGTCACCATCGTCAATAGCGAACACCCTGAACGCCATGCTGCGGCGGGCAAGGGCTGCTTGACGTTACAAGGCTTTGATGGGAGGTCCACCTCTGCTTTTAAGGGAGAAATGATGACTATGGGCAAAAACGGGATTGATTTGAATGTTGATGACCCTGTCGTGATGACAACTCCTGATGGAAGGGACATATTGGGAAGTGATATTTTGGAAAGTTACGGGACAATTATTGATTACAACCAGAGGTGTATTTGGATCGGGACAGTAGGTAGTGAATTAGTCGAAATATCGGATGCTCATTCCGTATTTGCGATTAAGAGGACTTCCTTGTACGAGGCACCAGATCAGATAGATGAGCGAGTCAAATTATTAATTCAAACGCACTCACTCGCATTCGCCACTAGTAAGCATGACTGCGGTCGAATGGAGGGTGAGGAGACGATTAACGGCCCGCCCCGCTCCTTTGTTAAACAGTACCCAATTCCCAAAGAAAGTATCCCTATATTCGAGATGTCATGGACTCCCTCTTAAAACAGGGCATTCTGAGAATTGGCACTTTCACGATCAATTCACCAGCTTGGCCGGTTCGGAAGCCGGACGATAGCTGGAGGCTCACTATTGATACCGAAGTCTGAACAAATTTACGCCCAAGAGCGCCCGTATTGTTAAGGATGCGCCGAGCTTATTATCAGAACTCCCAAAAGACTCTGAATACTACTCCACCCTAGACATTGCGAACGGTTTTTGGAGTATTCCCGGCAGAACAGAGCATCAATATAAATTTGCCTTCACCTTTGAGGACCAGAGGGACACGTGGACGTGCCGACCCCAAGGCTTCCACAACGCCCGACCATCCTCCATACCAGAATGCGACGGATACTGAAAGCTTTTTCTAAGCCCCAGAGCCTGCTTCAGTATGTCAACAACTTGCTACTGGCAACTAGTACAATCGAGCAACAATTTGAACTGTTAGATTAACTTTTAACACTGTTCAGCAGTGCAGGTTTGAAAATTAACTCTCGAAATGCTCAGCTTTTGGAGCAACTGGTCACCTATTTGAGAGTGACAATCTCACCGTAGGGTCTAAGTCCCGACGAGCATAAGATAGAGGTCATTCAACGACTCCAGCTTCCTGTATCCAGGACAGCGCTCCGATCGTTTTTGGGACTAGTGGGATACCAGCGTAGTATTTTTCCTGGATTTGCCGAACTCACAAAACCCCTCTATGAACTGTTAAAAGGAAAAGAGGATCACATGTCCTCCTTGTGGGGGCCAGATCACACCGCTGTAGTTAGAAATTGAAATATCCTGTTATGCAGGCTACCTGTTTGATATCACCCGACTCGACACAACCATTCCATCTGCAGGCCCCATTAACCGACCATAGTCTGACTGCGGTCCTTTGTCAAGAACGACTGGACAGGTTACAACCAATCGCATATGCCTCACGGGTTTTGCAGGGGGCAGAACGGACTTCTTCACCGTGTGAGCTCCACCTACTGGCGACGTTCTTGGCCAGTCAACACTTTACCTGCATTACGGGCTTACAGAGGATCATCTTGCATTCCCCTCACACCCAACTGAACTTCCTTATCAAACCAGGCAATTCTTTGATCTCATCCCAACAAATCAATAAATGGAATTTAGAACTATTACAACGGGACATTGATATAAGCTCCAAACAGATTGCTCATTTACCATTGATCCTTGCGCACGAGGGACACCCTCACAAGAGTCCGCTGCCTTTTATAGACTTTGAGTCCCATCCTGATTTGCGATCACCAACAGAAGGAGCCTCTGAAGTATACGTCGATGGCTCCTCCTGCCACGTACAGGGCTCACCTCATACCGGATGTGTTGTGGTCCTCCCGGAGAAGACTCTTAAGTTTAAAAGTAACAAACAGTCATGCAAATATGCAGAGATTTTGGCTCTTCTCATCGCCGTTCAAGAAACTTCTGGCTACCTGACAAACATTTGGTCTGACAGTGCCTATGCCATCAATGCCTTGCTGTCCCTTCCCCTGTATCAAAAGAATTCCTACTTCTCATCAGACGGTAAACCCCTAACCCATGGACCATGGTTACGTCTCATATGGGAGACCCTAAAGGCACGACAAAAGCCTTGACACGTTGGTAAGGTTAATGCCCACAAGAGAGAACAGTCCGCTCACGCCCTGGGAAATAATGCGGCAGATGTAGCTGCTAAAGAAGCAGCCCTGACCGGTGATCCTCTCCCTCTACCACTTGAGGAGGTAATCCCAGTTGCTGCAGCTAGCAAAGCTCTCGATTTGAATTCCCTTCAAACTGAGTATAGCCCCTCTCAGATAGTCATCAATTGGCATGACCAAGGTGAACCCTTACCGGCACACACCGCATGGCCCTCCAAGACCCTTCTTACTACAAAGGGTTCACAACCATTACTTATGTATCAAAATGCCACAGATAAGTACCCGGTTATATGCATTCCCCAACACCTGGCAGAAGAACTCTTGGTCCTCTTCTACTCCCACCCTGTAGGAGGTGATTACGCAGCAGAAATCACTTTCACAAAGATTGCCTCCACAGCCTGGTGGCCTAATATGAAGGAAACTGTAAATTTATATGTTTCCCGATGCATACCGTGTTTGCAGCAGAACCCGTACCCTTGTTCCAACAGTGCCCTCCTTCGAAGTCACCAGGCCCTGATGGGCCCTGGACTCATGTTCAAATTGATTTTATTGGTCCCCTCCCACCTTCACAGGGCAATAATAAATACGCCCTCGTTGTTTTCGATCAGTTCACAAAATGGATCGAGGCCTTCCCCTCCCGATCCAACACTGCACTTACCGCGGCCAGATTGTTATTTAATGAGGTGTTCTGTAGATGGGGACTGCCACTTCAAGTTGATAGTGATCAGGGCACCAACTTCAGTGGTGAAGTTTTTCCAAATTACAGGAAATTATGATAATTAAATTTAAGCTACATATAGCTCATCATCCCCAATCATCCGGGCTTGTGGAAAGAGGGAATCGCATACTGAAATCCATGTTGGGAAAATTGTGTAAGGAACACCCCAGACAATGGGTCAATATATTACTCATGTGTTTAATGGCAATTCGGTCCACGCCAAATAGGACCACGGGGAGATCACCTTTCCAAGCAATGACTGGAGGTTGATGAGGACTCCAGGTCACCTAACTTTGACTGGCGCTACCCCACTCACGCAACAACCATGTAACCACTCGTGGTTGGAGCTAACAGTAGAGCATATTGATGAAGTTAAGGGACACGTGGCAAAGAATTTAGGGAAATCTAAAAAGCAAATCAAGAAATACTTTGACCAGAAGGTTCGGCAATTTGAATATCAGATAAAGTCATGGTACTAAATTATTGGAAAAAGGAAAATGCTTTTGAACCCAAATGGAAGGGAACCCGACTCGATAGTGGATAAATTGAATCCAGCCGTATATCTGTTTCAGTATCCTAAAGGCTGAGTGGATAAGGCAAAAGTAACTGAATGGTACCATATCAATCAGTTAAAGACTGTGAAATAATAAATGCTGCACTGTTTTTGCTCCAGCTGGCACAAAATGGCAGGACTCAGACGATTAGTGGGAATTCTGATGCTTGTTGGTATCGACCAGACTTCGAATTTTAGCATCATCCAGAAAGGAGTCAAGATGCCAACCGACGATACGTCATCATTGGAATGGGGAGCGGCTTCAGGAGATGGACGCGATATGACTGTGTACTGTGATTATTGTGAACCCGATAATACGACCGATAGGACCCCTTGTTTACCGGCCAGGGAGGGTGAAGGGATTAAAATAGAGTGTCTATGTAACAAAGACAATGTCCAAGTAACCCCAAAGTTTCTGTTAGGTATAGGAAAGTTTGTAGATCTAGGGTTCAGATTCGACGAATAGTGTGGGGATCCCATATCTGGCACAGAGTTTGAAAACACTGAATTGGCCCAAAATAGGTAAAAGACATAGAGAAATGATAGGTTGTTTCAATGTGGAGCACAAAGAAAGACCCAGGCAAAGACAAATACTACAGATGGAAATCAGAGGAAGAGCAGAGGAGTTAAGGTACCAAGGGAAAAGCGACAACCATAAAAATAAGAGATGCCCATTAATAACAAGAGGAACATCAAACGGATTGGTTGTCACCTCTACCTATAAACAATTGTATAGTGATGTTCGTTACGAAATTATCCCGGTAATCTTTAATTTTACATGTATTCCCTTTCTCGGAAATTTATGTCCTACAGGACACCTCGGATATTATGACCACTTGGTGAGGAAAATGGTAAAGGATTTTTTAGATAAGAACCATGCCCAAGACAGATGAGGTTCGTGGGATGTAGAAAAGACTTACGTAATGGTCAACATTTCAGGTCATAATAGTAGTCACTTGAGAACAAAGAGCGGCCTGGGAGAATGGTTAGGGATAGGAGCCACCGCAGGAACCGCTGCCTTGAACAGGGTAGATATAGAAATTATGTGGGAACATGACGAGGTAATGAGGAGACAGTTGAAAGGCCTTCTATTTAACACGAATAAGGGAGATTCAGACACCATACAGGAATTGGAGAATATGCTGATAACCACACGAGACGAAACAGAAATATACAGACAAATTCAGGATCATTTTCACAATGCGACAAGAGGGATTAGTAAAACAGAACAAGACATCTCAAGGGCTATGGTATGTTCAATTTATGGGAGTTACATGATGGACCAAGTGATGGCAGGGTTAAGCGAAATAGAACGTAACCGAATCCCCTCATTTTCAATGATTCCATAATTAGGAAGTGGGTCCATTATGATAAGGACTATAATGTAAAAGAGGCAAGAAAACAGGGATTAGTATACTTAGTGAGAGGAAATGGGAATTCTGACAGTCAGCCAATCGTCCCTGTCGTACTGTGGCTGCCGCAGGCACACAAGATCAGACCTTGGGAAGTATTTAAGCTGGAATCGATAGGGATTCTGGAAGGAAGGTTCCTTAAGTCTTTTGCATTACCCCTCCCCCCACACCTTGATTAAACGAAATAATACCTGGGACTGTCCAAATATGGGGTGTTGCACCGAATATAGTGGGGTGTACATGTGCAGGTGCGATGTCAGGACACCAATTCGGTCCGCCTGTGGGTTCACACTAGACTCAGACTCACCCCTCTTTAGTATGAATGCGCAGAGGTGGGGATTAGACCAGGTAAACTATGTTCATCTACAAATGGGCACCTATTGCGTCACCATTCGTGCTAAATCATAGCAGCATGGGCAAGATGTTTGCCCAGTAGACTATCCTACCTTTTGCTTTAAACCCACACAAATGGCCCGAATTGGCAGCCAAACCCTCCTACCTGTAATAATTCACAATATTACCGAACTAAGAGTGAACTTTTCAATGCAAGCAGAAGCCCTGAGAGCAGTGATTAACTTTGGACATCCAATTCCACCCCTAACCCTAAATCTTAAAACCATTATAGAGAGAACTTCAACTTCACAAATACACTTGCTCCAGATGCAACAACGCAATGAAAGAACCAAGAGAGAGATTATGACCCTAGGGAGTAGCAGTTGGTGGGAAACCACATATAACATGGGACAACATCAACTGTACTTAATGATTTATATGGCAATCTTACCCATCCAAATGATATTAACGTTTACTGTATTGATTATGATATGTTAGCTCTGTAGGGTAATCCGTAGAGTTTCTAGGCGTGCTATGACTATTCATAACTTCGACTTAGAGCAATGTTTGGCAGAAAGTAGATTAAGATAGGCGAGGAATCAATGTGGTAAACACTTCATACTCGAGGTGGGGACTTGTAGGAAAGGCTGATATTTAAAGATATTTAGTAGACGAGAATCATATACATATAAATTCAAGTGTAGACATTGACTAAATAATATTGCCCATAATTACTTATGGATAACTAAAAAGCTAAGACTAGCTCAAAATGCAGCAGCGAAGGACAGTCAACAGCAGCTTTGAATACGTTTTGATAACAAACAGCCACAGACTGCGAGTGAATGTCAAATCATTAAATTGCTAAGAGAAACATATTATATTGCTGAATGGAACTTATAATTCGCTTACCAAAACTAATTGCAACAATAATTAAAGGACAGTTAGTATAAATTCCAATAAAATGAGAGAGATCATGGAAGCTAAGGTATTTATCTGGTAGATTAAAGTGCGATAGTCTGGATACCTCAAGACAAGTGAGACAGCAGAGTGATATGGGCCTTTGATATAAAGGCCTTGTACCAGGAGGCAATGAAATTAAAGAGATATGGTGAATTCCAATGGGGTGAAAAGCTATAAACAAGGTAACACGACAACGGAACAGAGTTAATGGAAATATACTGGAAAGGCGGGATGCTACCTTATCCTGAGTGACAATGGTATTTTGACCATAAGATACAATTAAAAAAGGTGATTTTCTTAAAGACCATATATGGAGACTGGCAAAACGAACTGTTGGTAAGGAACGGTTTAAAAACTCGATAATCAAAGGACAGCTTCACACAGAGATTGGCTGTGAAGAGAAGGAACAGACTTACGACGACGTTGCCTGTGTCCGAAAGGCTCCAGAGACCAAGGGCTGCGAGAGATTCGTTTGACTATCGCCTAATCTTAAGTATAAATTACGCTGTAAGCTTAATAAATCTGATCTATTGCTCAAACATACTGCCTGCTGCCTATTTGTGTCTTGTCCAAGAACTCTGAGTGGTCACTTGACTGACTCAAAGTGGGGAGACCAAAATTGTACACAATACTCTAGGTGTGTTCTCCAATTGGCCCAATATAATTGCCGTAAGACATCTTTATTCTTATACTCAGATCCTCTTGTAGTAAAGGCCAACATAGCATTTGCTTCCTTATTTGCTTGCTGTCGCTGCATGTTAACTTTCATTGATTCGTGTACAAGGACACCCACACCCCTCTGAACACCAACATGTCCCAATCTCTCACCATTTAAAAATAATCTGCTTTTCCATTTTTCGTACCAAAGTGGATAACTTCACATTCACCACATTATATTCCACTTTACATGTTCTTGCCCACTCAATTCGCCTGTCTGTATTCCCTTGAAGCCTCCTTGCATCCTCCTCACAGCTTACATTCCCACCTAGCTATGTATCATCAGCAAACTTGGTTATATTACATTTGGTCCTCGGATCCAAATAATTGATGTAAATTGTGAATAGCTGAGGCCCAAGCACTGATCCTAGGGGTACACCACTAGTTACAGCCTGCCAACCCGAAAATGAATCATTTATTCCTACTCTCTGTTTTCCATCCGTGAACCAATCCTCAATCCATGCAAGTATATTACCCCAATCCCATGAGCCCTAATTTTGTTTAATAACCTCTTATGTCGCATCTTATCGAATGCCTTCTGAAATCCAAATAAAACGCATCCACCGGCTCCCACTGATCTATTCTGCTAGTTACAAACTCAAACAACTCTAACAGATTCGGCAAACATGATTTCCGTTTCTTAAATCCGTGTTGACTATGCCCAATCCTATTATTATTTTCCAAGTGCCCTGTTACCACGTACTTACTGATAGATTCTATCATTTCCCTGCTGCTGATGTCAGGCTAACTGGTCTGTAGTTCCCATTTTTCTCTCTTCCTTCCAATCCGCGGGTAACTTTCTAGAATCAACGGTGTTTTGGATGATAACAAGCAATGCATTTAGTATCTCTATATCCACCTGTTACAAAACCCTAGCATGTAAGCCATACGGTCCAGGTGATTTATCGATTTTGAGTCCCATTAATTTCTCCAGAACTATTTTTTTTACTAAAACTAATTTCTTTCAGTACCATATTCTCGCTAGAACCTTGGTTCTCCATTATATAGGGGAGGGTTTTTGTGTATTCTTCCATGAAGTCAGACACAGAGTATTTGCTTAATTTTTCACCCATTTCCTTATTCCCCATTTTAATTTCGCCTGTCTCAGCCTGTAAGGGACACACATTTACTTTCGCCAATCTTTTCCTTTTTACATATCTATAGAAGCATTTACAGTCTGTTTTATTTCTCTCGCTAGTTTACTCTCATTTTCTATTTTCTCTTTCTTAATCAATTTCTTGTTCCTTCTTTGCAATCCTCAGGAGCAATGCTCTTTTTGACAACATTATAAGCTTCTTCCTTCGATCTAATACTATTTTTAACTTCTCTTGTTAGTCACAGTTAGACCAATTTTCCTCTGTTGTTTTTGTGCCTTAAAAGAATGTAGGTTTGTTGTAAATTATGTATTCATTTTGTTTAATGCTATTCATTGCTTGACTACCGTCATACCTTTTAATGTATTTTCCCAATCTACCTGAGCTAACTTGTCCCTCATACCTACGTAGTTTGCTTTGTTTAGATTTAAAACCCTAGTTTCGGATTCATCTAAGTCACTTTCAAACTTAATATAACATTCTATCATTTTATGGTCACTCTTCCCTAAAGTCCCCTTTACTACAAGGTTATTAATTAACCCTTTCTCATTTCACAATACTAGATCTAAAATAGCCTGATCCCTATTTGCTTCCCAACATTCAGATCTGGGAAACTATCTGTATCCATTCCATGAATTCGTCCTCCACACTATTACTGCAAATTTGGTTTGCCCAATCTATATGTAGATTAACCATAATTACTGTAGTACCCTTGTTACATGCGACTCTGATATCCTGATTTATTCTCTGCCCTACATTATTGTTTGGAGTCCTATAACCAATTCCCAACAATGATTTCTGCCCTTGCTGTTTCTCAGCTAAACCCAAATTGATTCCATGTCTTGATTTTAGGAGCTAAGATCCTTTGTCTCTGCTGACTTTATCCCATCCTTTATTATCAGGGCTACCACTCCTCCTTTTCTATTTTGCCTATCTGTTCCAAAGTTTAAGTATCCTGGAATATATAGTTCCCAAACTTGGCCACGTTGCAAACAGGTCTCCGTAATGGCTATTAGATAATATCTATCAATTTATATCTCTGCTATTAATTCATCTATTTTGTTCTGAATGCTTTGCGCATTCAGATATAGCGCCTCTAGCTTTGACTTATTTCTATTTTTCCCTGATGTTACTTTAGTCACTAATGCCTTATTACCTTTGTTACTCTCTTTGTCCCTTCCTGACCCACTATGCTTATTATACATAATCGTCTGCTCTGCTCTAGAGCCTTGACAGTTCTCTCACTACTTTTAAATTTACTCTTTCCTGACTCATTCTACCCGCTCACTTCATTAGTTTAAATCTCTCTCTACTGCCCTAGTTATTCGATTCGTCAGGACACTAATCCCAGCCCGGTTTTCGTTGGAGCCCTTCCCAATGGAACAGCTTCCTCTTTCCCCAGGTCTGGTGTCAGTGTCCCATGAACTGAAACCCCTTCCTCACACACCACAATTTCAGACACGCATTTACACCTCTAATCTGTTTGCCCCGATGCCATTTTAAGCGTGGCTGAGGTAACGATCCTGAAATTATTACCTTTGAGGTTCTGCTTTCTAATTTGATCACGAGCTCCTCAAAATCCCTCAGCAGTAACTCATTGCTAGTTCAACCTTTGTCGTTGGTTCCTCCGTGGACCCCGAAAACTGGTTCCTCCCCCCCACCCCCACACCCCGTCTCCAAGTTCTACTCCAGCCGCGAGGGGATGTCTTGAACCCTGGCCCAAGACAGGCAACACAAGCTTCGGAAATCTCGGTCGCGTCTGCAGAGAACTGTATTTATCACCCTCACTATACTGTCCCCTATAACAACTAAATTTACTTTCACTCCCACAATTCAATGGCCTCCTGCACCATGGTCCATGGTCAGCTTGGTCATCCGTCCTGCAGACTTTTCCATCATACACACACACACAGCAAAACCTCATACGCGTTGTACAAGTGCAAAGTCTGAGGCTCCTCCAGCACTGCACATGGGTTCCACTTACCTGCCTGAGTTGGAGTTACACCCACCTGTCCCTGACCACTAACCAGACCTGTTCCACTACCTAATATATGGTGTGTGAATGCATCCTGGATAGAAGTGTGCATTTAACTCTCCCAATCCCTAATCCCTGCAAGGTCTGCAGCTCAGACAACAGCTGAAAAACTCTGAGCTGAAGTTCCTCAAGATGCAGGCACTTTCTGAAAACGTGGTTGTCTGTGTCGCAATGCTCTCCACAAAGTCCCACTTGGGTATGGTGCAAGGTTAGTGAATGAAAGGATGGTGTAGAGGGGTCTTTAATCTGAATATAACCCATGCTGTACCTGCAATGCGAGGATAACATGGGACAATGTAGAGGGAGCTTCACACTGTATATAATATTTATTTATTCTGCCCGGGGAGTGTGTGTACGGGAAAGTGAAGTGGGAGATTTACTCTGCATCTAACTTGAGCTTTACCTGCCCCGGCAGATTTTGTTGAGGCAGTGTAAAGGGAACTTTACTATGTATCTAACCCCGTTCTGTACCTGCTCTGGGAAAATGGAATGGGTCAGTTTAGATTGAACTTTAATCTATATCTAACACGTGTTGCACCTGCCCTGCGAGTGCCTAATATGACACTGTAAGAGGAACGTTACTCGCTACCTAACCTGCGCTCTACCAGCACTGGGAATGTTTGATGCAACAGTGTAGAGTGAGCTTTAATCTGTATCCAACCCGCGCTGTCCCTGCCCTGGGAGTGTTTGATGGAACAGTGTAGAGGGAGCTTTACTCGTTATCTAACTCGTGATGTACCTGCCCTGGGAGTATTTGATTGGACAGTGTAGAAGGAGCTTTACTCTTTATCTAAATCGTGATGTACCTGCCCTGGGAGTGTTTGATTGGACAGTGTAGAGGGAGTTTTACTCTTTATCTAACTCGTGATGTATCTGCCCTAGGAGAGTTTGTTGGGACAGTGTGGAGGGAGATTTCCTCTGTATCTAACCCGTGCTGTACATGCCCCGAGAGTGTTTCATGGGACAGTGTAGAGGGTGCTCTACTCTGTAACAAACTCGTGTTTTACCTACCCTAGGAGTGTTTGATGCGACAGTGCAGACGGAGCTTTACACTGTATCTATCCCGTGCTGTATCTACTCTGGGAGTATTTGATGTGACAGTGTAGAGGGTGCTTTAATCTATGTCTAACCCGTACTGTCCCTGCCCTGGGAGGGTTTGATGGGGACAGTGTAGAGGTAACTTTACTCTATGTCTATCCAGCGCTGTTTGTGCCCTGGGAGTTTTTGATGTTACAGTGTAGAGGGAGCTTTACTGTGTATCTAACCCGTGCTGTACCTGCCCTGGGATTGTTTGTTGTAACATCGTGTCTTTTTGATGCTAACACAGTACTGGGAGATTTATTACAGTGCGCGACACACTGTACACAAGAACCCGGAATACAAAAATGATACAGCTCTCATATTTATTTTGAAACGCTGGTGGCTTTTTCTAAATCTACCTCACCCCCCGTCACCGACCTTCCCTCACATTGTCCGTCTTGCTACTTCCTGTATTTCTCTCTCTCGGTCTTTCTCTCCATGCTTATCTCTTTCTCCTCTTTAGTCTCTGTCGCTTTTCCCTGCTCCTTTTCTCTCACTCTCAGTCTTTCTCTCCATGTCTATCCCACTCTCTCTCTCCCATTCTCTCTGTCTCTTTTACCCTTCTCCCTATCCCTTACTCTTTGTCTCTCTGTCATTTATTTGTCTGTGTTCTCCCCTCTCTGTCTCTGTTTCCCACACATTATTTCTCGCAGACTGATTCTCCCTCACTCCCCTCTGTTTCTACTTCTCAATCTCCCTATTTTTCACCCTCCCTATCTCTCACGTTGTCTGTCTGTCTCTCTCACTCTATTTCTCAATTGCTTGTCTCTCTCTTTCACCTCTCTCCTCTTCTCTAAATCCCCGTTTCTCTCTCTCGTCCGCTGTTTTTTTCTTTCACTCTTCCTTTCCCTCACCCGAACTCACTCTCACTCTCCATCTGGTACTGTATGGCCCATGTGTATCACAGTAGCAATTCCTGTGTGTACAATAAACAGCGGATAAAAGATACAGTGAGTGAGAAAGAGAGACCAGGTGAGTGAGGGAGTATGAGAGAGAGAGCGAGAGAGAGAGAGAGAGAGAGAGAGAGAGAGAGAGAGAGAGAGAGAGAGAGAGCAGTGAGGCAGACCAAGCGAGCGAGTGAGTGAGGGAGAGACGTGGGCAGACAAACAGACATAGTGAGTTAGTTAGAAATAGAGAGAATGAGTGAGAGTGTGATGTGAGGCATGCCAGGCGAGAGAGTGAGTGAGATTTTTCGACAGGAAACCGATGAAAGTGTGTTGTTATGAACAATGTGTCTCTATACATGTGTTAATATTTATTGTGTGTTTTTGTGGAGAATGTCATTGCAGAAAGAATGTCTCTGCTAGTATTTTAATTTGTGCACGGTTTTCTGTGATTCAGTTAATATTGGCACGAGGGCTGAATATAACCCTGGGAGGTTTACATGGGGCAATGTAGAGGGAGCTTCACACTGTATATAACCCTTGCTGCATCTGCCCTGGAAGTGTTTGACAGGAAAGTGAAGTGGAAGCTTTACTCTGTATCTAACTTGTGCTGTACCTGACCCGGCAGATTTTGGTAGGACAGTGTAAAGGGAGCACTAATCTGCATCTAACCCATGCTGTAAGCGCTCTGAGAAAGTGGGATGTGTCAGTGTAGAGTGAACTTTAATCTATATCTAACACGTGTTAACCTGCTCTGGGAGTGCCTAATAGGACACTGTAAGAGGAATTTTACTCGTTATCTAACCTGTGCTCTACCTGCCCTGCGAGTGTTTGATGGGACAGTGTAGCGGGAGCTTTACTCTGGATCTAACATGTAATGTACCTGCCCTGGGAGTGTTTCATGGGATAGTGTAGAGGGAGCTTTACTCTGTGTCTAACCCGTGTTGTACCTGCTGTGGGAGTGTTTGATGACACAGTGCAGAGGGAGCTTTACTCTGTATCTAACCCGTGCTGTACCTGCCCTGGGAGTGTTTGATGGGACAGTTTCGAGGGAGCCCTATTCTGCAACTAACCCGTGCTTTACCTGCCCTGGGAATATGTGATGTAATGGTATAGATGGAGCTCTACCTATATCCAAGCCGTGCTGTACCTCCCATGGGTGTGTTTGATCGGGCTGTGTGGAGGGAGAATTAATCCATATCTAACAAGTGGTGCCCCTGCCCTGGGGCTGTTTTGATGTAACACCGTGTCTATTTGTTGTTAACACAGCACTGGGAGATTTATTACAGAGTCCGAATCAATGTACACAAGAAACCGGCATATAAAAATGTTACAGCTCTCGTCTTTATTTTTAAATGCTGTTGCCTTTTTAAAATCTGCCACCCGCCATCCCCGACCCTCCCTCACATTTTCTGTTTTACTACGTCCTGTATTTGTCACTCTCGGTCTCTCTCCATGCTCATCTCTCTCTCCTCATCAGTCTCTGCCGCTGTTCCCTGCTCCCTTTCTCTCACTAAATGTGTTTCTGTCCATGTCTCTTTCTCTCTGTCTTCCATTCTCTCTGTCACTTTTACCCTTCACCCCAACCCTCACTCTTTGTCTCCCTCTCATTTCTTTGTCTGTCTCTTCCCTTCTCTCTCTATCTCGATTTCCCACTCATTATTTCTCGCAGCCTGGCTTTCCCTCACTCCCCTTTGTTTCTACCTCTCACTCTCCCTATTTTTCACCCTCCCTATCTCTCACCTAGTATGTTTGTCTCTCTCTTTCGACCTCACTACATATCTCTCAATCCCTGTGTTTCTCTCTCGTCCGCTGTTTCTTGCATTCAGTCTCCCTTTCATCACCCTATTCACTCTTTCTTCCCGCCTGGTAATGTACAGCCCACGTGTATCTCAGCAGGCATTCCTGTGTATACATTAAACACCGGATAAAATATACAGTGAGTGACAAGAGAGACCAGGTGAGTGAGGGTGCGAGAGAGAAAGAGAGAGTTAGCGCGAGATAGAGAGAGATAGAGAGAGAGCAGTGAGGCAGGCCAGGCGAGTGACTGAGTGAGGGAGAGACGTGGGGCAGACTCGTAGACAGTTTGAGTAAGTTATAGATAGAGAAAGGATGAGACTGAGAGAGTGATGTGAGGCATGCCCGGTGAAATAATGATTGAGAATTTTCTACTGGAAACCGATGACAGTGTTTTATATGAAAAATGTGTCTCTAAGATTATGTTAATATTTATTGTGGATTTGTTGGAGAAAGTCATTGCACAAAGATTATCTCTGCTAGTATTTTCATGGGTGCACAGTGTTCTGTGATTCCGTTACTAATTGCAAAGGGGCTGGGTTAATATTTACAGGGGTTTCTATCCCTCTCATTGTAAATATGAGCAGGGATTCTGGTGGAGTATTTTGTTGATTTCTATCAGCGCTTGGCAATATAAAAGTACGGTAACAGTGTGTCAGTGAGTGTGTTAATACAAACCTGTAATCACTGTCAGTGTGTTAATATTTCTGAGGTCAGTCAGAGTAATTTTCAGTTAAAAGGATGTCTCTGACGCTGGGTTATGATGTACACAGTGTGTCAGTTAGTGTGCTAATACTAACATATATCACTGGCCCCGCGGTTGAGACTGGGTCAGAGAGGCGATTCGGCTGGATTAAGTTCTGATGCAGGAACTTGTTCAATTCTTCTCAGCATTTAATGAATTTTCAAATGAAAGTAAAGGGATATTTCACCTCATTTATCAACTGTTGACTAAACCTAGTCTGTGTCACGGCATAAATGCAAGTGTTTAGGACAGAAATGAGGGGGAATTTCTTCACTCAGAGGGTGGTGAACCTGTGGAACTCATTGCCACAGAGGGCAGTGTACGCCAGCTCATTAAATATATTTAAGAGGGAATTAGATATATTTCTACAGGCAAAAGGGGCTAAGGGTTACGGAGAGAAGGCGGGGACGGGATACTGAATTGGAGGATCAGCCATGATCTCATTAAATGGCGGAGCAGGCTCGAAGGGCCGGATGGCCTACTCCTGCTCCTATCTTCTATGTATCTATGTATCTATGTAACTCAGGAGCTGGAGCATTTGTCCCAAATCTGGAAAATCTGTAGGTAGAGATACAAAATAATCTACAAATCGCCACACCCGGTTATATATAGAATACACCATAAGCACTGACCATAACAGGATGAAATTGCACGAAATAGCAAACAGTAAAATGATGGATTTCCTTCTGCCCTCCATCTCTGGGTCAATGGGACTATCCCCACTGCTGGGACCCCGGAGCCTCCTGCGGGCTCTGCTGGACACTAAAATGTGTCTGACGTTGACAGCATTGAACAGAAGAATCAGAACAAATGGGACTCCCGGGGTGAAAATATAATGAAGGAGCTCGATTACAGACCCGTGAAAGCTGAACATCGAATGTTACATCACAAAACGAGGGCACGCTCGCTGGCACATATTCATCTGTCAACATAAAATACCAGAACACGTTCTTTAAACAGCTCAGCACAGTCACTGTTCCAAGAACCACAAGCGCCGTTTCCTTGGTGCAATATTTCGTTTTCAGCTTCTGGCAACAAATGGCCACAAAGCGATCAAATGTGAAAGTTACAGTGAACCAGATAGAACAGTCTGTGACTGCATAAAGCAGGACGGCGTGGATATTACACACGGGGATATAATACACAGGAGCAAGCGGTTTCTTATAAGACATCGGAATCTGCCTTAATATCAGATCGATGATAACGACCAGTAGATCCGCCGCTGCCATGGCCACCAGGTAGCGAGTGACACATGTGGAGAGACCGCACTTTCCCCGAGACAGGATCACAATGGTCACTAAGTTAACTGTGCGGAAGGGAAATAAACAGTGAAGTTTTACATCAGGCTAGCAGCAAAGACAGCAGTTTGATGGATATAATCGAATTATATTAATTTTGAAGCTGTGAATCTTTATTGTAAGAATAATTGATCAATAAATGAAATGAGAATAAATACATGAAAGTAACAGAAGTTTACTCACTGGGAGATGACATGATTGATCTACCTTTAGCCCAGCATATAAAAAGCAACAGCTGAGGTACCAGGGATACAAATGACCAGAACATCTCAGGAATAGATTGGGAAAAGCAGATTAGCACATTTCAGAAAAGTAGTTAATTTATTGAGTGTGTTCGGGATAGTGATCTGTAACAATAGGTTCTATAACCAACAAAGGGCATGCCATGTTAGATTTAGTAATGAATAATCAGCCAGATTTACTTAACAGCCTAATGGTTTGGAACATCTTTCTAATAGTGATCAGAACATGATCGAGTTCAATGAAAGAAAAGCGAAACAGCTCCTAAGATTTTAGGTTTGGTAAGGCCGAATTCAACGGGATGAGGGAGAGAATGTCCACAATAAAATGGGCAAATCTGTTAATGGGTAAAACAAAAGATAATCAGTGGGGCTGTTCAAAAAATAATTTAAGCTGATACAGAACCAGTTTATACCCCTGAGGGGCAAGAGGTCTATTTGTCAAAAACAGGCCTGAACGACTAAAGAGGTAAGGGACAGCATGGAAAGAAAAGACAAAGCCTATAAAAAATGCAAACAGTAGCACAGATATGGCAAATGGGAAAGATACAAAGAACAGCAAAGGGTCACAGAACAGATATTAAGAGCTACAAAAGGGAGTATGAAAAGTAACTTGTGAGAGATATCAAAATCAATACAAATAATTTTTATAATTATATTTGGAAAATGGGTTAGTCAGGATTAATGCTGAACCCTTAAAAACTGAAAGCGATGATATTTTCAATGATAATAAGGAAATGGCGGACAGGTTGAATGCAGACTTTGTTTCAGTATTTACAGTAGAGGAAGAAGCATGCCGGAAATCCCAAGGAAACTGATACTGTATCAGAGACAGGGACTCAATAAAATTAACATCAATAAAACAACAGTAACAGTTAAAATAAAAACTCTAAAGAGTGACACATTCCCAGGACCAGATGGGGCCTCAAATATTCACAGTTTTTAATAACGATGTAGATGATGGCATAGAATGTCATTTATCCAAATTTGCGGATGACAGAAAGTTAGGCAGCAATGTAGGCAGTGTAGATGAAAGCATGAAATTACAAAGGAATATCGATAGATTAAGTGAATTGACAAACATGTGGCAAATGGATTTTAACGAAGGCAAATGTTAGGTTTTCCAATTAAACCTAAAAAGGATAGAACAGGATACGTTCTAAATGGTGAAAAGCTCAAAAGAGTGGCGGTCCAAACAGATCGGGGTACATCTATATATATCAATAAAATGTTATCGATAGGTACGGAAAATAATTAAAAACGCTAATGGAATGCTGGCCTTTATATCTAAAGCACGAGAACACAAGGAGGTAGACGTTATTCTGAAGCTATAGAAAGCCCTGGTTAGACCACACCTGGAGTAATGAGAGCATTCCTGAGCACCACACCTTAGGAAGGATATATTGGACTTCGAGGAAGTGCAGCGGAGGTTTATCAGAATGACATCCGGACACCAAGGGTTAAGTTATGGGGAGAAATTATAGAAATTAGGATTGCATTCATTAGAATTTAGATGGTTAAGGGGTTACTGATCGAAATTTTGTTAATTTTAAATCTGAGATTGATGGATTATTGTTAACCAAGGTTATTAGGGGATATGGGGCTTAGTCGGGTATATGGAGTTAAGTCGCAGATCAGCCAGGATCTCATTAAATGGTGAATCAGGCTTGAATGGCTAAATAGTTTACTCATATTCCTATGTTCCGATGTCTTTTACTCTTACAAAATTTCGTGTCCCGGGATCAGTCAACATTTTGAGCGCTGCAGTTCGCTTCTGTTCCCTGTGTTCGGGATGTGGAAATCCCGCTTGGATTCCTGATCTTATTTTGAATATCCTTTATATATAGAGCAGCAAAGGAATGCAACAGCAACATATAGAGAAACTGCAACCTTGGCGTGCAATAATTACAGGCAATTGTATTTAAAATGGACGGATGTAATACGACAATGTTAAGATAAATACAAGTGAACTGCAGTTATAAAGACAACCAGGATGTCAGAAATGCTTTGAAGATTGAGTTTACCGCATTTTTGTTGCAATACACAAAATCTAGCTCATTGAAAGGAAGATTTTCCAAATAACATTGCAAAGAATGGACGTTGAATTACAATAAATAGGTGTATTTGACAGTGAATGTGTCACTAAATGTATTTATCAACATCGATTTCAGACGAGTTATCCAACAGGCAAAGTACTGTCGAACGCTTTTGTAAAGTATCTGAACACAAATGGAAGAGAATTAACCTTGTACTTTTTACATGTTGATTACCAACTTCCTGCAGAGAATATTAGACGAGAAAATATCAAAGGATTGACTTAACCTCAGCTGGCATTGTTTATCCTGAAGTACAGCAGGAGGCAATAGAGACCCATCCTGGGTCTCACTGAGAGATCCACTGAACTGTGCCAGACGGGTATGTGCCTCAATTGTAAATCCAAAACAAAGATTGCAAATAACTGTATTGAAATCTGGCTAAAGAACATTTTATGAGAATGTAAATTATCCTTGTAATCCTATTCTAACCTTCTGAAGCAGTGCCACTAATGCAGAACTGGAGATGGTGGAAAATTAGACCGTGACTGTAACTGGATGATTAGCGGATAATTCACATGTTTAAAGTTATGTATATGACCTGCAAGGATTTATCTTCCTGTGACTTGTTTCAATAACCATACTGAGCATTAATCGAAAACAAAAGCATAATAGTGCGGATAATGGAAATCTGATATAAAAGCAGAAAATGTTGTAAATACTCAGCAGGTGAGGCAGCATCTGTGAAGAGAGAGAAACAGAGTTAACGTTTCAGGTAGATGACCTTTGCCATTAGGTGAACAGTCTCCTAAACCAAAAAAACATTTTTTCTGATCTGTTAGAAATGTTCAGTGTGGATAGCAGACGGCAATTCGTTAACTAAACAGTCTGCGTACAATATCTTTGCTTGAAATGAAAATAGAATATTGCAATCTTGGTAACACCGTATTACGTTCAGAATCACTAGCGTACAGCGGCGCGGAAAACATGAGGAATGACAAGGAATATGCGAGGAAGGAGAGAAATAAAGTTAAGCATTAGTTACAGAATTAAAAGCTGGATACAGAGACTTACCTGGGACTCCAACAGCAGTGAGGGTTGCCGTGGTGGGGGAGTAAATTACAAGAACAGTAATTCTGTTTAACATAATTTACAGAATTAATTATTAGATATAGTGTCTTAAGAGGAGCACCAACTGTAGCGAGGCTGTTCGAGTATTTTGTATACAACAATCCATGAATTAACAACGAAATAAAGAAAGACAGACTTGCACTTATACGATTTAGATGATGCAACAATTTGAAACACAGAATACCATTAATAAAAGAATATCCCACTGTAAATAGCAATAATAATATTATAGTGTAACATGATTTATGGAATTTATAACTGGGTATTGATACTTAATCGGAACACCAACAGCAGCGAGGAGGGGATAGTAGATCTTTCCGATTTCATAAAATAAGTATACCAGCCGCAAATCTTCACGCCAATTATCAGTTAGGGGCGGGGGAGGGGGCACAACCCTTTTGTGAGTCATTGGTGGTATTTGTGCTGTAGGCAACGCGCTGACTGTGTGAGGTGACACATTGAAGGGAATTCCTTCTTTATAGCAGAGAGAAATCCCCGAGTGACATCATTAGTCCTCCCTGTCGCTGTCATTATATGCACTCATTGAACAAACAGACTCATTGACCCACTGTCATCACAACACTTTTCTCCAACACAATCAAGCTAGCCATATTGTACAAGGTTAGAAATTAAAAGTGAGCGAATACAGAATATTTCACCCGACCATAAAATACTGAAACAGAACAAAGAGAATGGAGATTCTCCTCCTGTATTGAACCAAACCTGAGAACAAAAGACGAGAAAGTTACAGAAAATAGGATGAATAAAAGAAGAATGAAGGCTGGATTGCCCCAATCTTGTTATCTGATTTATTCAAACCCAGACCATCAGGGTAAAAACAGTCACCATCAACACACATTCCTAAACGGCATGATCTCAGAGATGAACCCAATGATGGAAAGATTGTAACCTCACATGACACTGTACCGGTCTCAAGCCAGGAATTACATTCCCTGGGCTGACTAGATTACACTGTATTTATTCCCCGGACCACTGGGATTACATTGTTGCTGCCTCAGTCCAGGAATATCATTCTCAGGCTGCCTAGATTACACTGTTCCCGCCTCAGTTCAGTAATTTCATTCCTAGTACCGGCTGGATTACATTGCTCCTGCCTCAATTCAGGAATTTCATTCCTAGGACCGGCTGGAATACATTGCTGCCACCACAATGCAAGAATGTTATTCCCCGGGCCGCCTAGAATACACTGCTCCCGCCTCAGTCCAGGATTTTAAATCTCAGCACCGCCGAGATTAGACTGCTCACGCCACAGTGCGGAAAAAAACATTGCCAGGGAGGCCTACATTACACTTCTCCTATGGGAGTTCAGGAATTTTATTCTCTGGACCAGTAGATTGCACTACACCCGCCTCAATCTAGTAATTTAATTCTCTGGGCCTCCTAGCTAACACAGATACCTCCTCAATCAAGGAATTCAGTTCTCCAGGCAGCCTACACTACACTTCTCCTGCCTCAGTCCAGACATTTCATTTTCAAGGCCGCCCAGATTAAACAGTTACCACCTGAATCCAGCAATGTAATTCCATGGACCGCCTATTTTTCACTGCTCCCGCCTCAGTCAAGGTATTTCAACTATAGGGCTGACTATATTACACTGCTCCTGCCTCAGTTCACGAATGTCAGCCCTGGACAGCGTAGATTTCGCTGCTTCCCCCTCCACAATCCTGGCATTTCAATGCCAGGGTGGTCAAGATATATTTAATTCGTTCCTGGGATGTTGGCGTCCCTGGCAAGGCCTGCATTCATTGCGCATCCTTAATTGTTCTTGAGAACGTGGTGGTGAGTCGCCTTATTGAACCGCTGCAGCCTGTATCGTGAAGGTACTCCCACAGTGCTGTTGGGGAGGGATTTCCAGGATTTTGACCCAGCAAAGATGAAGGAACGGAGATATATTTCCAAGTCAGGCTGGTGTGTGACTTGGAGGGGAACTTGAAGGTGATGGTGCTCCCATGACTCTACTGCACCTGTTCTTCTAGGTCTTAGAGTTCGTGTGTTACTCAGGTGCTGTCGAAGAAGCCTTGGCGAGTTCCTGCAGTGCATCTTGTAGATGGTACACACTGCTCCCACGGTACATCGGTGGTGGAGGGAGTGAATATTTAAGGTGGTGGATGGGGTGCCAATCAAGCAGTAACTTTGTCCTGGACGATGTAGAGCTTCTTGTGTGTTGTTGGCGCTGCACTCATCCATGCAAATGTAGGATTTTCCATCATACACATGAATTGTGCCTTGTAGATGGTGGAAAGTATTTCGGGAGTCAAGAGGTGAGACAGTCGCCCCAGAATAACCAGCCTCTGATCTCTGTTGTAGACACAGTATTTATGTGGCTGGTCCAGTAAGGTTTCTGATAAATGATGAATCCCCCCAGGTTGTTGATGGTGGCGGATTCGGCGTTGGTAATTCCGTTGAAGGTCAAGTTGCGGTGGTTAGACGCTCTCTTGTTGGTGATAGCCATTGCCTGGCTCTTGTGTGGCGCTAATGTTACTTACTACTTCTCAGCCCAGGCCTGAAGGTGATGCAGATTACACCGCTCCTGCCTTAGTCCAGGAATTCCATTCCTTGTTTCGCCCGAATTACACTGCTCCCGCCTCTGTCCGGGAACATAATTCCCTAGGACGCCTGGATAAGTCTGCTCCCATGTCAATCCAATAATTTAATTCCTAGTGGTGCCTACATTATAATGCTCCTCCCTCAGTCCAGTAATGTCATTCCCAGGGCTGCCTCATGTACTCTGCTACTGCTTCAATTCAGGAATTTCCTACTCGGGACAGCCTAATTTACATTGTCCCAACCGCAGTCCAGGAATGTCATCCCCATGGCGGCCTAAACTGCACTGTTCCCCCCTCAATCCAGTAATTTCATTCCCAGAGCTGCTTAAATTGCACTCGCCTCAGTCCAGGATTTTCATTCCCAAGCCAACCACCTTTAACATCTCCCATCTCAATCTAGATATTTTATTCCCAGTGTACGCCTACATTATGCTGCTCCCACCTCAGTGCAGGGATTTCAGGGGCGCCTAGTTTACAGTGTACTCGCTAAATTCAAAAAAATAATTCCCTGGGGGACCAATGTTGCACTGCTCCCTGCTCGGTCCATAAAATTCACTACCAGGGCTGTCTACATTACACTGCTCATCCCGCTGTCCAGAAATGTAATTCCCAGTGCCGCCTATATTGCAAAGCACCCACCTCAGTCCTGTTTCATTCCGAGAGCTGAATAGATTACACGGGTCCTGCCTCAGTCCAGGAATTTAATTCCCAGTGCGAACTCAATGGCACCGCACCGTCCCAATCCAGGAATTTCATTCCCAGGGTAGCCTAGATTATACAGTTGCTGCCTCACAACAGGAATATATTTCCCAAGGCCACCAGATTTACACTTCTCCCGTTTCAGCTCAGGTTCATTCCCAGAGCAGCATATATTACACTGGTCCTGCCTCAGTCCAGGAATTTTGTTTCCTGGGCCTCCTAGTTTACAGTGTTCCCGCATAAATCAAATACATTAATTCCCTGCATCGCCGAGATGGAACTGCGCCCGCCCCAATCCATGAATTTCGTTCCCAGGGCAGCCAAGATTATTCAGCTCTCGCCTCAGAGCAGGAATTACATTCCCAGGGTAGCCTCGTTTACACCTCTCCCGCCTTCGTCCAGGAATTGAAATCCCAGGGCCGCATATATTACAATGATCAGGCCTCAGGCCAGTTTCATTCCCAGACCTGCATATATTGCACTGCTGTCGCCCCAGTCCAGGAATTGCATTTGAAGGGCCAGCAAGATTATGCTGCTCATCCCTCAGTCCAGGAATTTATTTCCCAGCTAAGCCTAGATTTCACTGTTCACGCCTCAGTCCAGGAAAGGCATTGCCAGGCCTACTAGATTACACCACCCCGCCTCAGTTCAGTTTAATTCCCAGGGCCGCGTAGTTTATACCGCTCCCGCCTCAG
Source organism: Squalus acanthias (assembly GCA_030390025.1). Taxonomy (NCBI): domain Eukaryota; kingdom Metazoa; phylum Chordata; class Chondrichthyes; order Squaliformes; family Squalidae; genus Squalus; species Squalus acanthias. The sequence goes on along the minus strand of JASTWF010000666.1, from coordinate 187,074 downwards.
ACTTATAATTTAATTCCCAGAGACAACAGGATTGCAATGCCCACGCCTCAGTCCAGGAATTTCATCACCAAGGCCGCCTGAATTACACTGTTCCTACCTCAGACCAGGAATTTCGTTCCCTGGCCAACCTAGATTACACACCTCCCGCCTCAACCCAAGAATTGTATCCCAGGGCCTCCTAGTTTACACTGCTCCCGCCTCAATCCAGGAATTTAATTCCCAGGGCCACCTATATTGCACAGCATCCCATCTCAGACCAGTTTCCCTCCCAGGTTCACGTACATTACACTGCCCCCACTTTACACCAATAATTTAATTCCTTAGACCGCCAAGTTTGCAATGCCCACGCCTCATTTCAGGAATTTCATTCCCATTGCTGCGTATATTACACTGCTCCCGCCTCAGTTAAGTAATTTCATTTCTTGGGCTGACTAGTTTATATTGCTCCCATTGCAATCCTAGAATTTAATTCCCATGTTCACCAAGTTTGCAGTGCTCCCAACTCAGTCCAGGAATTCCATTGTCAGCGACGCCTCAGTACAAGTATTTCCGTCCAGTGAGGCCGAGATTAGATGCTCCCGCCTCAGTACACCAGCTTTCATTCCCAGGGCCACATACATACACGGCTTCTCCCTCAGTCCAGGAATTTCATACACAGAGGCACCTAGATTATATTGCTCCCGCCTCAGCTCAGGAATTTCACAAACAGGGACACCTAGATTACACTGCTCCCATCTCAATCCTGGAAATTCAATCCCGGGGCCGTATTAATTACACTGCCACCGCCTCAGCTCAGGAATTTCATACCCAGGGAAAACTAAATTAACCTGCGCCAAACTTAATCCAAGAATTCAATTCCCAGGGACACAGAGATTACACTGCTCCACCCTCAGTGCAGCAATTTAATTCCCAGGGCAGGCTAGATTAGAATGGACCGGCCTCAGTCCCGGAATTTCATTCCATGGACCGCCTAGATTACTTGCTCCCGCATCAGTCAACGTATTTCTTCCAGGGAGACGAGGTTAGACTGCTCCCGATTCTGACCAGGATTCTCAGTCCAGGACCGTCTGGATGACACTTCCCCGCCTCATTACGGGAATTTCATTGCAGGACCATAAAATTACACTCCTTCCGCCTCAGTTCAGGAATTCCATCCCCAGGGCAATGAACATGATACTGCTCCCGCCTCAGTACAGGAATTGCACTCTGAGGACTGCGTGGATTACACTGCTTCCGCCTCAGGCCAGGAATTGAATTCCTAGTGCTTCCTGGATTACACTCCTCCTACCTGAATACAGGAATGTAATTTCAGGGCGGTCTAGGTTACACTGCTCCCGCCTCATTCCTGGAATTTCATTCCATTGGTGGACTATTTTTCACTGCTCCCGTCTCAGTCCAGGAATACCATTCCCAGGGCCAACTAGATTAAATTGCATCTCCCAAACTCCAGCAATTTAATTTACAGTGCATAGTAAAGTACACTGCTCCCTTCTCAGTCCAGGAATTTCCCTTCCTGGACAGCCCAGATTTCACTGCTCCCACCTCATTTCATTAATTTGATTCTGACGACCGCCTAGATTACATTGCTCCCGGCTCAATCCTGGAATTCCATTGCCACGAACACGTAGATTACACTGCTCCACCGTCATTCCAGGTTTTTCCTTCCCGTGATGCCTAGATTAAACTGCACCCGCGTCGGTAGAGCATTTCCAGTCCCTGGATTGCCTAGTTTACACTGCTCCTCCCCCCGTCTGAGAATTTCATTGCCAGGGATGCCGGGAGTACACTGCTCCTATCTGAGTCGAGGAATTTCATTTTCTCGTCCAGCTAGAATACACTGCTCCGCCGACAATCCAGGAATTGCATTCCCAGGGCTGAAAAGATTAAGAGTGATGGGAACGCTGAAGATTCAGTCGAGATTCCCAGCCTTCCCTCAATTTAACCTTCAGAACAGCTGTAACTGCCTCTCTCAACATTGTTAATATTCCATGTTCCATTCCACATCCCTTTAGTTCATGCTTACAGCTCCCACATTTTAGCTTCCGCTTCTGCCCATTCCCACAGTAACTTTAAGTGCTTCTGAGCAAACTTCTCCCATTGCTTTCCTTTCTAACTGTTTCTTCATCAGTTGCTCAGTAACTACTCCTCGAGATTCTGGGGTGATGTGTTACTGTCTCTGGGGAGGGGGTCCCTTTTAACGAGGACCACCTCAAATTTGATTTGACCGGTGGAACCTGTGTCAATCGAAGATATTTCCCGCTGCCCTTCCGCATATGCCATGATAAGGGGACGGCCACCTCTATCCTGAAGTAAGGGTCCTAAACGAACGACTTGTGCGGTTGAGGCGCGGCCTCCGTATTGCCTTTCCGCCTCACTTGTGGAATCTACTCCCAACCTCACCAATGGATTACCGTCTGTGAATCTTGCTTCTTTTTCCCGATTCTTCAACTTTTCTTTTAACTTCTCTAATTCTTTAGCCAGACTATAACTGTCCTCTATCAACTGACGGGTCGGGACCAAGGCACCGACTGGTCCTACTCCCCTCATGCAACCGCTCCTGGGATTTATCCACTCAGGCCCTTCTGCCTTCCATCGCTGTAACCCCTGACTCACTTCCATGACTGGGATAACTGCAGCTCTCTGATACAAGCTTTCTAAACTCGCCAACCATTTATCAAAACGCCAGTGCTCGCCTCAAGCATCTACGTCCAGCACCAGTGAGGGAGGTAGTAGAGTCAAAATAATCTCTCTATGTGTATCATCCTCAGAATAAATGATATTAATCCAATTAGTTCCCAAACTTTTAAAAAGCCCTGAGTGAGCACCGAAGATCGCAATTATTATTCTACTGAGCCGAGACCTGGGGTTTGTTTCAAAACCAAACACTTGCCCCCGGTGATTCTCTCCTCCATAAGAATCGTGTTAACCCTCTGTATATTCGACAATCCCCTGATTGCTACCATCCCAGAATATTACTCCATCATTGGGAGAAATTATTAAGTTCCTGAAGCGGTGCAGGTCCCAGTTCACCGAGGATAGCTCTCATGTCCTGTAATTTATCCCAGTTTACTGATGATACAAAGCTAGGGGGGACAGTAAGCTGTGAGGAGTACTGAAAGATTCTGCAAAGGGATATAGATAGACCGGGATTGGTAAGTAGGTTGGCAGATGGAGTATTATGTAGGGAAATGTGAGGTTATTAACTTTGGTAGGAAGAAAAGAAAGACAGAATATGTTTTAAATGATGAGAAACTTTCAAATGTTGGTATTCAGAGTAATTTGGGTGTCCTCCTGCAAGAAACACAGAAAGCCAGCATGCAGGTACAACAAGCAATAAGGAAGGCAAATTGCATTTTGGCCTTTATTGCAAGGGGGTTGGTGTATAAGAGGAATGAATTCTTACTACAAATGCACAGGACCTTTTTGAGACCACACCTGGAGTACTGTGCATAATTTTCGTCTACTTATCTGAGGAAGGACTTACTTACCCTGGAGGCAGTGCAACGATGGTTCAGTAGATTGATTCCTGGGATGAGATGGCTGTCTATGATAAGAGATTGTGTTGAATGGGCCTATACTCTCTGGAGTTCAGAAGAATGAAAGGCGATCTCATTGAAACATTATGAAAAGCAGAATTTTATTATTGTGTGAAAGCCTCCATTTCCAGACCTGCGTCAATCACATCAACAATTGCTTTTTAAAAAATTCTGACCATTTTGAATGCTTTCTGGTGATTGCTTATTCGTTTTAGTGAAATTTAAGGGCACAATCACATTTCATTTTGAAAAGGTCCAGTCGAAATGGTTTTCGTCCAAACAGTTTGATCAGAGCAAAGTATTTTGGGGGAGACTTTTGTGTTAAAGGTAACTAACATCCCTCATCTTGTTTATTGAATTGTTCCCCGGAATATTTGCAGGAATAGAAGGTCTAATAAGAAGTTAGATGTTCATGATCAAATTGTATTGGATGGTAAATTTCTCCGGGGCTCATGAATGAGATGAATTGGTAATCAATGGGATTTTTTAAAAATCATTTTCCTTGGTGATTATGTGTGAATTTCAGGAACTCAAACAGGGGTTAGGAAAATATGTGTGAGTACATCCCTGATTAACAGGATACGTGAAAATATATCAATTTGTTATCGAGGTACATTCTATTGAATATCAGGGAAGTGTAACTGAGAATCATTAATTGAAAGGTTTCTCTTGGAGATGTTTGTGTCTTTGCCTATGTATTTGATAGCCTGACCACTACTCTAGGCATTGGAACCATGCAAGCCAAGATGAGAAACGACATTCGATTTTTGATAAGATAACTTCAGTGCCCAGTAATGACTTGTGTCTATGATATTGGGATAATGTTGTGTGTCCAAACGTGGCAAGTAGCATGCAGAAATGCATGGTGAAGATGCACAGAAGAACGGGTCTCAGACATGCTCAGTTATATGACAAGATGAATTGCTCCATGAGGCTGAAGGAGGTGAGACAGCTTTTTAAGGCACTGACACATATACCATAGCGAAACTGTCTATTTAATGAGACACATAGACTTACATATATGGGTAGCTATCAGAGGGATTAAATGTAAGGAGGGACTTAGAAATTGGGTTTCTAAATTAGGGTTCAATTCCTTTGAGTTAATAATGAAATTAGGATGACTGAAAGCAAGTAGGAAATGCTACATAGCAAGAATATCATAAGATGCATAATGGAAATGACAGCTGGAGAATCTTTTAAGTCCATGATTTCTTGATACCACAGTTCATAAGAACATAAGAACTTAAGAAATAGGAGCAGAAGTAGGCAATTCCGCCCATCGTGCCTGCTCCGCCATTCAATAAGATCATGGCTGATCTTCTATTTCAACTCCACTTTCCAGTACTGTCCCCATATCCCTTGATTCCCTTAATATCCAAAAATCTATCGATCTCTGTCTTGAATACACACAACAACTGAGCCTGCACAGCCTTCTGGGTAGAAAATTCCAAGGATTCACCACCCTCTGAGTGAATACATTTCTCCTCAACTCAGTCGTAAACGACCGAACTTTTATTCTGAGATTGTGACTACGGCTTCTAGACTCCCCAGCCAGGGAGAAACGTCCTTCCTCTATCTAACCTGCGAAGCCCTGCAAGAATTGTGTATGTTAAAATGAGATCACCTCTCATTCTTCTAAACTCCAGAGAACATAGGCCTAGTCTACTCAATCTCTCCTCATAGGAAAATCTCCCCATTCCAGGAACCAGTCTGGTGAACCTTCGTTACACCCCCTCTATGGGATGTTTATCATTCCTTATGTAAGGAGACCAAAACTAGAAACAATACTCCAGGTGTGGAGGTGTGGTCTCACATGGGCCCTATATAATTGCAGTAATTCTGCTTTACTCTTATATTCAATGTCTCTTGTAATAAAGGTGAACATACCTTTTGCTTTCTTAATTGTTCCTGTACCTGCATGTTAACTTTCAGTGATTCGTATACAAGGACACCCACATCCATCTGAACACCAACATTTCCCAATCTCTCACCATTTAAAAATAATCTGCTTTTCTAATTTTTCCTACCAAAGTGGGTAGCTTCACTTTTCTCCACATTATATTCAACTTGCCAGGATCTTGCCCAGTCACTTCGCCAGTCTATATTCTCTTGAAGCCTCCTCACAATTAACATTCACATCTAGCTATATATCATCAGCAAACTTGTTTATATTACATTTGCTCCCCGCATCCAAATAATTGATGTAGATTGTGAATAGCTGAGGTCCAAGCACTGATCCTTGGGTTTCTCCACTAGTTCCAGTCTGCCAACCCGAAAATGACCCGTTTATTCCTACTCTTTGTTTTCCATCCGTGAACCAATACATAAAATATGCAAGTATATTACCCCCAATCCCATGAGCCCTAATTGTGTTTAATAACCTCTTGTGTGGCATGTTATCGAATGCCTTCAGAAAGTCCAAGTACAACACATCCACTGGTTCCCACATATCTATTCTGCTACTTACAAACTGAAACAACACTAACAGATTCGTCAAACATGATTTCCCATTCATAAATCCGTGTTGATTATGCCCAATCCTATTAATATTTTCTAAGTTCCCTGTTACCACTGACTTAATGATAGATTCTAACATTTCCCTCATGCCGATGTCAAGTTAACTGGTCTGTAGTTGACATTATTCTCTCTTTCTCCTTTCTTAAATAGTGGGGTTACATTTGCTTCGTTCCATTACTTGGGAAATATTCTCGAAACAATGGTGTTTTGGATGATGACAATCAATGCATTCACTATCTCTATATCCACCTGTTACAAAACCATAGGATGTAAGCCATACGGTCCAGGGGATTTATCGGCTTTCAGTCCCATTAATTTCTCCAGTACTAAATTTTTACTAATACTAATTTCTTGCTCGACCCTTGCTTTTCCATTATATAGGTGAGGGTTTTTGCATATTCTTCCATGAAGACAGACACATTGTATTTGTTTAATTTCAAGCCATTTCCTTATTCCCCATTTTACTTCCGCCTGTCTCAGCCTATAAGGGAGCCACATTAACTTTCGCTAATCTTTTTCCTATTTACATAACTATAGAAGCATTTACAGTCTGTTTTATTTCTCTCGCTAGTTTACTCTCATATTCCATTTTTCTCTTTCTTTAACAATTTCTTTGTCCTGCTTTGCTTAATTCTAATATCCTCCTAATCCTCAGGCGTTCTGCTCTTTTTGATAACATTATAAGCCTCTTCCTTCGATATAATACTATTTTTAACTTCCCTTGTAAGTCACGGTTGGACCACTTTTTCTCTGGGGTTTTGTGCCTTAAAAAAATGTAAATTTGTTGTAAATTATGTATTTATTTCTTTAATGCTAGCCATTGCCTGTCTACCGTCATACCTTTTAATGTAGTTTCCCAATCAAACTCAGCAAGTAGCTCAGCAGCAATTCCTGTGTATACAATAAACAGCGATACAGTGAGTGCGAAAGAGAGACCAGGCGAGTTAGGGTGTGAGAGAGAGAGACCGAGAGTGACAGAGAGCGAGAGAGAGAGAGAGAGAGAGAGAGAGAGATAGCGCGAGATAGAGAGGGAGCAGTGATGCAGGCCAGGCGAGTGAGTGAGAGACGTGGGTTAGACCAGTAGACGGAGTGAGTAAGTTATATATAGAGAGAGAAAGAGAGTGAGAGAGTGATGTGAGGCATGCCAGGCGAGATAGTGAGTGAGATTTTTCTACAGGAGATCGATGACAGTGTGTTATTATGAACAATGTGTCTCTATACTTGTGTTAACATTTATTGTGGGATTGTTGGAGAATGTCATTGCACAAAGAAGGACTCTGCTAGTATGTTCATGTGTGCACGGTGTTCTGTGATTCAGTTAATAGTTGCACAAGGAGTGGGAAAATATTTACAGGGCGTTTCTATACCTGTCATTGTAAATATGATCACAGTGTCTGAGGCAGTATTTTGTTGATTATTGTCAGCGCTTGGCAGTATAACAGTACGGTCAGAAATTGTCAGTGATTCTGTTAATATAAACCTGTAATCACTGTCAGTGTGTTAATATTTCTGAGCTCAGTGAGAGTGTATTGCAGTTCAAAGGATGTCTCTGACGCTGGGTTATGATGTACACAGTGTGTCAGTGAGTGTGCTAATACTAACATATATCACTGGCCCCGCGGGTAAAACTGGTTCGGACAGAATATGAGGCGGGATTAAGTTCTGATACAGGAACCTCTTCAGTTCTTCTCATCCTTTAATGAATTTTACAATTAAAGTAAAGGGATATTTCACCACATTTATCAACTGCTGTCTAAACCTAGTCTGTGTCACGGCATAAATGCAAGTGTTTGTGCAGCAACTCAGGAGCTGTAGCATTTGTCCCAAATCTGGAAAATATATAGGTAGAGATACAACATAATCTACCAATCGCCACACCCGGTTATATATAGATTACACCATAAGCACTGACCATAACAGGATGAAATTGCACGAAATAGCAAACAGTAAAATGATGGATTTCCTTCTGCTCTCCATCTCTGGGTCTCTGGGACTCTCCCCACTGCTGGGACCCCGGAGTCTCCTGCGGGCTCTGCTGGCCACTAAAATGTGTCTGACGGTGACAGCATTGAGCAGCAGAATCAGAACAAATGGGACCCCCGGGGTGAGAATATGATGAAGGAACTCGATTGCTCCCCAGACCAGTGAATACTGAACATCGATTGTTACATAACAAAACCAGGGGAGGTTCGCATTGCCATATTCATCTGTCAACATAAAATACCAGAAAACGTTCTTTAAACAGCTCAGCACAGTCACTGTTCCTAGAACCACAGCCGCCGTTTTCTTGGAGCAATATTTTGTTTTCAGCTTCTGGCAACAAATGGCCACAAAGCGATCAAAGGTGAAAGTGACAGTGAACCAGACAGAACAGTCTGTGACTGCATAAAGCAGGACGGCGTGGATATTACACACGGGGATAGAATACACAGGAACACGCGGTTTCTTATAAGACATCGGAATCTGCCTTAATATCAGATCGATGATAACGACCAGTAGATCCGCCGCTGCCATGGCCACCAGGTAGCGAGTGACACATGTGGAGAGACCGCACATTCCCCGAGACAGGATCACAATGGTCACTAAGTTAACTGTGCGGAAGGGAAATAAACAGGGAAGTTTTACATCAGGCTGGCAGCAAAGGCAGCAGTTTGATGGAATTCGGGGTGAAATCTGCATTTAATTACCGACATTCATTGATACGATCTAATTATATTACCTTTAAGCTGTGAATCTTTATTGTAAGAATAATTAAACAATAAATGAAATGAGAATAAATACATGAAAGTAACAGATGTTTGCTCACTGAGAGATAAAATGATAGATCTATTTTTAGCACAGCATATAAGTAGCACCAGCCGAGGTACCAGGGCATCTCAGGAATAGTTAAGTAGATTAGCGCATTTCAGAAAGGTAGTGAATTTATTGAGTGCGTTCGGGATAGTCTTCTGTAACAATAGTTTATATAACCAACAAGGGGCATGCCGTGCTAGATTTAGTAATGAGTAATGAGCCAGATTTACTTAACAGCCTAAAGGTGTGGAACATTTTTCTAATAGTGATCATAACATGATCGAGTTCAATGAAGAGAAACGCGAAACCGCTACTAAGATTTTAGGTTTGGTAAGGCCGACTTCAACGGGATGAGGCAGAGACTGTCCACAGTAAACTGGGCAAACCTGTTAATGGGTAAAACAACAGACAATCAGTGGGGATGTTCAAAAAAGAATTGCAGCTCATAAAGAAAAAGTTTATACCCCTGAGGGGCAAGTGCTCTATTTGTCAAAAACAGCCCTGGACGATTAAAGAGGTATGGGACAGCATGGAAATAAAAGACAAAGCCTATAAAAATGCAAAAAGTAGCACAGATCCTGGCGAATGGGAAAGGAACATAGAACAGCAAAGAGTCACACAACAGATATATAGAGCTACAAAAGGGAGTATGAAAAGAAACTTGAAGGGATATCAAAATCAACAGAAATAATTTTTACAATTATATTATGAAAATAGGTTAGTCAGGTGTAATATTGGCCCAGAAATTAAACATGGTTGGTTCCTGCGGGGGTAAGGATTCCCTGCGAAATCGCACTCCATGCCTACCTTTTTGCTCCAGGCCCACACAAACTTTAGTTTCAAAGGCTCTCTCTGTTGGAACCGTGCAGTGCTTGCTTGACTCAGAGGCGCAATTATTTCGTGCGAGCTCTGGGATCACGTGATTCCGTTAGAGCCAATGGCAGCACACCATCTTTCATTCATAGTTTTGACGATAAGAGCAGTCAAAGCTATGAATACTACAAACCCCCAAAAGAACAGCTAAACCTCAATTAAATTTAAAAAAAGCCATCACATTAATAAAATAAGTATCGTTAAATAAATTAACCACTTTCAACAAGAAATCAAATTTTTGAAAAAATTTAAAATCTTTTTAAAAGTTATAAAATTAAAGTTACCTTTCTTTAAAGTCTCTAAAAAAGATAAACCAGTTGAAAAAAATTAAAATAACACTTAATTAACTACTTACCTTGTTAAAAGGGGGTCCTACACCTCCTTTCTTTGTGTGTAAAATCTTCACCACTTACCTGCGCGTTCAAGGCTGAATAAAAATTAAACAGCCTGTAGTGCGCACGCGGTTCACTTAGGAACCGCCCCCTTTTCAATTCACGAAGTGCCGGTTTCACGCGCATGCGCAGTGCATGCAGGAAACCGGCAATTCGGTTTCTAATACACGAGAGTACACAGTGCGTACTCTCGCGTATTCGGTTTAATTTTCGGGCCATTGAACCTTTTATAACTGAAAGCGGTGATATTGTCAATGATAATAAGGAAATGGCGGACAGGATGATAACAGACTTTGTTTCAATATTTACAGTAGAGGAAGAAGCATGCCGGAAATCCCATGGAAACTAATATTGTATGAAAGACAGGTACTCAATAAAATTAAATCAATAAAAAACAATAATAAACAAAATAATGACTCTAAAGAATGACACATTCCCAGGACCAGATGGGGCCTCAACTATTCACAGTTTTTATTAACGACGTAGATGATGGCACAGAAAGTCACATATCCAAATTTGCGGATGACACAAAGTTAGGCAGCAATGTAGGCAGTGCAGATGAAAGCATGGAATTACTAAGGGATATCGATAGATTAAGTGAATGGGAAAAAATTGGCAAATGGATTTTAACGTAGTCAAATGTGAGGTTTTCCAATTTGTACATAAAAAGGATAAAACAGGGTTCTTTCTAAATGGTGAATAGCTAAAAAGCGTGGCGGTCCAAAGAGACGGGGGTGCATCTATATAGATCATTAAAATATCATCGACAGGTACAGAAAATAATCAAAAACGCTAATGGAATGCTGGCCTTTATATCTAAAGCATGTGAACACAAGGGGGTAGACGTTATGCTGCAGCTATACAAAGCCCTGGTTAGACCACACCTGGCGTAATGTGAGCATTTCTGGGCACCACACCTTAGGAAGGATATATTGGCCTTGGAGGAAGTGCAGTGTAGGTTTCCCAGAATGACTCCAAGGGTTAAGTTATGGGGAGAAATTAAACAAATTAGAATTTCATTCCTTAGAAATTAGTAGGTTAAGGGGTGATCTGATCGAAGTTTTCAAGATATTAAGATGAACAGATTGGTAGATAGGTAGAGACTATTTCCCCTGGTTGGGGATTCTAGGACCAGGGAGTACCGTCTAAAAAGTAGAGCCAGACCTTTCAGGAGTGAAATTAGGAAACACTTCTAAACAAAAAGGATGGTAGAGGTTTGGAACTCTCTTCCGCAAACGGAATTTGATGCGAGATCAATTGTCAATTTTAAATCTGAGATTGATAGATTTTTGTTATCCAAGGTTATTAGGGGATATGGGGCAAAGTCATTTATATGGAGTTAGGTCGCCCATCAGACATGATCTCATTAAATGGCGAAACAGGCTTGAGGGGCTAAATGGGTTACTCCTCTTCCTATGTTCATATGTTACTTTACTGTTACAAAACTTCGTGTCCCGGGATCAGTCAGCATTTTGAGCAGTGCAGTTCGCTTCTGTGCCCTGTGTTCGGGATTTGGAAATCCCGTTTGGAATCCTGATCTTGGCTTGAATATCCTTTATATACAGAACAGTAAATGAATGCCACAGCAACATACAGAAACTGCAACCTTGGCGTGCATTAATTACAGGCAATTGTATTTAAAATGTACGGATGTAATAGCACAATGTTAAGTTAATTACCAGTGAACTGCATTTATAAAGACAACTAGGCTGTCAGACGTGCTTTGAAGCTTGAGTTTACCGCATTTTTCTCGAAATATACAAATTGTAGTTAATTGAAAGGAAGATTTTCCAAATAACATTGCAAAGAATGGACTCTGAATTATAATACATTGTTATCATTGACAGTGAATGCCTCAGTAAATGTATTAATCCAAATCGAATTCAGGCGAATTATCCAACAGGCAAAGTGCTGCCGAATGCGTTTTAAAAATATCTGAACACAAATGGATGAGAATTATCCTTGTACTTTTCACATGTTGGTTTCCAACTTTGTGCAGAGAATATTAGAGGAGAAAATATCAAAGGATTGTCTTTACCTCAGCTGGGATTGTTTATCCTGAAGTACAGCAGGAGGCAATAGAGAACTACTCTGGGTCTCACTGAGAGATCCACTGAACTGTGCCAGACGGGTATGTGACTCAATTGTAAATTCAAAACAAAGATTGCAAATAACTGTATTGAAATCTGGCTGAATGAGCATTTTATGAGAATGAAAATTTTCCTTGTAATTCTATTCGAACCAACAAAAGCAGTGCTCTAATGCAGAACTGGAGATGGTGGAAAAGGAGTCAGTGACTGGAACTGAATGATTAGCGGATATTTCACACATTTAAAGATATGTATATGACCTGCCAGGATTTGTCCCTGTGACTCTATTTAAGTAACCATACCGAGCATTAATCGAAAACAAAAGCAAAATACTGCGGACACTGGAAATCTGAAATGAAAGCATAAAATGTTGTAAATACTTAGCAGGTGAGGCAGCATCTGTGGAGAGAGTGAAACAGAGTTAACGTTTCAAGTCGATGACCTTTGCCATTAGATGAAAAGTCTCCTAAACCATGTAAACAATTTTCTGATCTGTTTCAAATGTTTAGTGTGGATAGCAGACAGAAATTCGTTAAATAATGTGTCTTGATCCAAGATCTTTGCTTGAAATGAACATAGAATATTGCAATCTTGTTTACACCGTATCACGTTCAGAATCGGTAGCGTTGAGCGCCGCGGAAAGTAGGGGAATGACAAGTAATATGGGAAGAAGGAGAGAAACACAGTTAAGCATTATTTACAGAATTAAAAGCTGGATATAGAGACTTACCAGGGACACCAACAGCAGCGAGGGCTGCCGGGGTGGGGAAGTAAATTACAAGAACAGTAAATCTGTTATACATAATTTACAGAATTAATTATTAGATATAGAGTATTAACAGGAGCACGAAGTGTAGCGAGGCTGTTCGAGTATTTTTATACAAAAACCCATGCATTAACAACGATAAAAAGAAAGAAAGACTTGCATTTATACGATTTCGATGATGCAACAAATGCAAGCACAGAAAATCATTAATAAAATTAGAAGAATGAGAGGTGAACTTATTGAAACATATAAGATGCTGAGGGGGCTCGACAAGGTAAATGCAGAGAGGATGTTTCCCCTCGTGGGAAATCTAGAACTCGGGGGCATAGTTTCAGAATAAAGGTTCGCCCTTTTAGAGCTGAGATGAGGAGGAATTTCTTCTCTCAGATGGTCGTAAATCTGTGGAATTTTCTGCCGCAGAGAGCTGTGGAGGCTGGGTCATTAAATACATGTAAGGTGGAGATAGACGGATTTTTGTAAGATAAGGGAATGAAGGGTTATGGGGAGCGGGCAGGGAAGTGGCTTTCAGCCCAAGATCAGCCATGATCTTATTGAATGGCGGAGCAGGCTTGAGGGGTCAAGTTGCCTATTCAAGCTCCTATTTCTTATGTTCCTATGTTCTTAACTGTCTGTGCCATGTACTGATGAAAAATCGATGGCCAGTTATGGAAACCTTGCGGTAGACACATAAACGTGTAACCCTGTCACTCAAATGTGAAGGCAAATATGTACTGGTCCTACTGAGCAACTGAATACTCCAAAAAACATTCGCTATGTGTAGATTAGAGAAAACGGTAGCTATGAGTGGTACGGATATCAGTACGGAAGGGGCCTGGCTGACTGTCGGTCTTTGACTTGGGGTGGCTTTGTTTAATGCTCGATAGTCAATAGTGAGTCTCCAGGACTCATCTGGCTTCCTTACAGGCCATACAGGAGAGGTAGTAGTAAATGACCCTTTTCGCAAAAACCCCTTTTCTTCCAATGAGGCAATGACTGTTCGCAAATACGGAATACTCTCTCTTGGAATCGGCTATTGTTTACATGCACGATAGGGTGGGCCATTAATTTGCACTTCCTCTTTCGTTCTCCCACAATCATGTTTTGATTTAGCAGAAGCTGCTGTGTGTTTAGTAACTAAACTGGTAACGCCACCTGATGAGGTTTTTTAATGGCTCGTTGATTTGTACCGGGAGTGCGTCAGGATTATACTAATTGCACTTCCTGGACAGGCTGATGCCTCATTGCCGGTGACTCCTGTTGTAGCAAGGTAACACTTGCTACCACTAGGTGGCGCTCAGGGTGTGGGGTGTGTTAAATCGTAACGGACGACCCGGTGTCTGTCAACAGAGTTTGCTGTCGGCCCCAAGGCAGCAAAGCTGAGACAACCGGTCGGCCATGGCCATCTCGTCGGAACCCCACTTCAGTCCAGGCCGGTGGGGCTGGACCTCGTCACTGGGAATCTCCTGTCACGGGCGGATGTGATGGTGTGAATGGGCTCGTAGCCGGTGCATCGGGGCGACCTGACGCCTGGGTTTTTGCCATAGTTTGTACAACACTAGACAGATTCTCCAGACTCGAGGTCAGCGCGTCCATTCTAGTTTCCACGGGGTTGGGCGGTGAGCGTACCGTATAAGGTGGGGGGTGGGGATTTGGGCGTTGGTGGTTATCATTATTCCCCGGCCCAGGACCTGACTGTCTAGCGCTTCGACATTCTTTAGCGTAGTGTCCCATCTTCCCGCAATTATAACATCTCAATGATTGTTTAAAGGGTGGCGCGGATGGAGAGACTCAGGGTCCTTCCACCACATGGACTGGCGTCCCTGTCGGGGCTTTTTGGGTCTGGGTCTGAGCATAGCTCCACGCGGAGTTCGCATCTCATATAATGTCAGTCCAGAGCGAGTTATGGCTGACGGTATGTCCTGAAGCTGTCCGTAAAGAGGGCTGAATGTTTCCCAGATGTAGCTTTTTAAAAACAGCCTCATCTTTTCCATTCAAAATATTGACATTGGGGTTACCAAGCATCATTTCATAAATAGTATCAAGTCGATCTCCGAACGCAGTGGGACTCTCATGGGGTCCTTGTTTAGTCTGATGTATCTTCTCAACCAGAGCTCCCGTATCTGAGCCTAAGGCCGTTTGTGTTGTGTTAATAAAATTAGCTAAAGGAATAGCCACATTAAAATCAGCAAAAGGGAGGTTATTTCGTATGTCGGGGCAGGAGCGGACAAAAGGACATTTTTCATGTCATTGTCAGTGTAGTGTACTGTAGTCAAATTTGGTGATGATACAAAGATAAGTGGGTTAGTAAATTGTGAGGAGGACACAAAGGGCCTGCAAAGGGATATCGATAGGTTAAGTGAGTGGGCAAAAGTTTGACTGATGGAGTATAATGTGGGAAATTGTGAGGTTACCCACTTTGGAAGGAAGCATGAAAAAGCAAATTATTATTTAAATGGAGTGAGACTACAAAATGCTGCGGTGCAAAGGGATCTGGGGGTCCCAGTAAAGGAAACACAAAACGGTAGCATGCAGGTACAGCAAGTAATTAGGAAGGCTAATGGAATGGTGGCCTTTATTGCAAGGGGTATGGAGTATCAAAGTAGGGAACTTTTGATGCAACTTTACAGGGCGCTGGTGAGACCACACCTGGAGTACTGCGTACAGTTGTGGTCTCCATATTTACGAAGGATATACTTGCAGTGGAAGCAGTGCAGAGAAGGTTCACTAGGTTGATTCCTGGGCTGAAAGGGTTGACGTATGATGAATGGTTGAGCAGGTTGGGCCTATACTCATTGGAGTTTAAAACAATGAGAGATGATCTCATTGAAACATGTAAGATTCTGATGGGAATTGATAGGGTGTATGCTGAGAGGATTTTTCCCCTAGTGGGGGAATCTAGAATTATGCGTCACAGTTTCAGAATAAAGGGTCCCACATTTAAGACGGAGATGAGGAGGAATTGCTTCTCTCAGAGGGTCGTGAATCTTTGGAATTCTCTACCCCAGAGAGCTGTGGAGGTGTAGTCAATGAATATATTCAAGGCGGAGATTGACAGAGATTGGAACTACAAGGGAATCAAGGGATATGGGGAGAGAGCGGGAAAGTGGTGTTGAATTCAAGATTGGATCAGCCATGATCTATTGATTGGCGGAGCAGGCTTGAGGGGCCGATTGGCCTACTCCTGCTCCTGTTTCTTATGTTCTTATGTCTTCAAAATTAGGATGGTCATTTCGAAAATTTCGCATACGCTGTCTTAACTCTATGGGGCATGTTTTGGGTTAATCGGTGCTAATTGCAGGACACATGCCTGTAATTCTGAATAGTCCAGGGGCTGAGATCGTTCATAGATACCTGGCCACAACCCTGGTGGAGCTGCGCCTGGGACACCTCCTGCTGGTGGTGCAGCACCCCCTGCTGTTGGTACAGCTGGTGGTGTATTCGGGGTTACTTGAGTTCTTGTCTGGACACTAACTGCGGAACCGTCCACCTGGGGGGTTTCCATGTCACTGCTGACATAGGTTACAATGGCTGCCGTAGGAGGAGTGGTAAGGGAGGATATAATCCTCCCTCAAACGGTTCGCACCCTGGATTATAATTCACAAGGGGATCTCCCATAGTCACCGCTGCTAAGACTGCATGTTGTTTACCCAGCTGTTTTTCTAACTGTTGTATAGTAGCATGACATTGCCTGTGGTCCGCCTCCCTGTGGGGCCGTTGGAGAGCCTCTTTCAAGGCTCCCCGTGAATCCTCTAGCCTCTAGTGAGGCTATTCTTATCTGACACATAGCTTCCTCAAGACTACGCATTGCAAAGCCTGCCTCTGCCGCGTTTACACTCTGCTGTTGCATGATTGCAGCAGATGAGGCAGCCTGACACTGCATAAGCTCGATCTGATCGTTATGTTTTGACATTTTACCCTCCTGCGTGAGGATAACATCATCATCTCGCTCCGCACAATACGAAGCATCATAAGCAATCAAACTCATTGCTTTATCTGGCTTCCATTTCTTAGCCTTAACCTGCCTTTTAATGAATGCGACCGCCTCCTTAAAAGATACTCTTGTTAGACACTCTGGCCCAGATATTCCGATCCCTACGGTGGGTACGCGCTGTGTACCCACCCGTAGGAACATCGGAAATGCTGGTTTCAGGCATGCACAGCGCATGCGTTGAAAACCGGCATTTCCGATCTGTCAAGAATGGGCTTGACAGATCCTCCGCCTACCCTGGAGAAGGGCCTCCGCTTTTTGGAGACACTCCGCTTGCAGAAAACCCTTACAATTATTATGCCTGGTAAAAGCAGGCGTAAGGCCTGCTTTTACCAGGATAAGAGTTGAAAAAAGTTTAAAAAAATGTTTTCACTTGTTTATCATTTAAAAATACTTTAAGGAAAGGTAAGTTTATTTTTAGCCCCGTAAAAAACTTTAATTATCTTTTTCAAACAATTAATTTTTTGTTTAAAATATTTAATTTGTTATAATTTCAAGTCAGTTTAAAATGTGATTTTTTAAAAATGTTTTTAAAGTTTTATTATACTTTATGAGTGATCTCCATTCATATATTTGACAGGTCTTCCTGTCAAGTGTATGAAGGAAGATTCCTTTCTTCGATTGGCTCCCCAAGGCCCACGTGATCCCAGGGACGCTGCGATCTGCCTGCGCATCTGGGATATGTGGGCCCTGCGCACTTGGAGTTTGGAGGCCCAGGATCGGCAGTGTGTGCGTCCCACGAGCCCTCAGGAAAGGGAGTAGATTTTTCCAGATCGCAGGCCTCCACACTTAGGAGGCCTACGATCGGAAAATACGGGCCTCTATCACTAGTGTCTGTACCTGTGTGTCATCACACTTCTTCTCTAACTTTACTCTATATTCTTTCCAAAGATCCCCTCTCGGAATCTTGGTGCACTTAAAGAGACACTATCTGTCTGAGCAACCTAACAATGCACCTGAATTCACCGCTGGCCGGACGATAACCCAAGTGTCTGCTTCCTTATCCACAATAATACCTGGTTTTAGTTAACAGTCAACGTCCCTTCGTGGTCGTCAATTGTAAGATTTGCAATATTTGCAACATCCGAAATGTATTTTTAAATTTACCGTGACTATAACAGACCACTCCTGGTACAGGTATATTGTGTATAAGTATAACAGATTTATTAAGCACTTCACATCGAGTACAAAGAAGTAATACTTAACAAGATGATAGTCACAATCCGTTCCTTGGAACCCAAGTAGCATGCCCACCGGGTAAATGCGGCACAATCTCTTTTCTTCATTCTTGCTGTGTTCTGTTGACTGAAGCTTCTCTTCCTCTGGTTTCGCGCTGCCTTCAGTGTTCAATAGCTGTTCCTTTATACCCTTTTCCCTTCAAAATACATAGCAACTTGCAGCTGTTTGGGCTATCTCATCATTCTGATCTTCAATGGTGCGGTCTATGATTTCCTCCCTGTTTGTACTGTGAGCTTTGAGTATGAGAACATTTACATAGCCAGACTTACCACGAATTACGGCAGAGTTCTTTTGACTTGCCCATAGCCCATTATTTAGCTTTTCTGAAAGTTCAGCAATAAGGAATGTTTGGTGATGAAAACCCCTACTCTACTGTAAAACATAAGTAATATTTCTTCTTCACATTTCTAGTTTTTTATATAACAGAAAAGCTAAACTACCTCAGCACTATTCTTGCAATTAACATAACGTTGGCTTAATTTTACCACCATGCCTTGCTTCTCAGCCTGGTGTCTTTTTAACTAAGGTTATACATATTGTAACAAAGGTTTTACGTTTCTAACATGCATTATTATATATCATAGTAATTCTAAGAACAGCATTATATTTACAACATTATAAATTCATACAGATAAGCTCTGTTCTACACAGGCAGCACCTGCACAGACCCAGACAGCTCCTGCACAGATACAGGCAGATAATACACAGACACAGACAGCTCTTACAGAGACCCAGACAGCTCCGTCATAGGCCAACCTGCTCCTACAGAGACCCACTCTGCACCTACACAGACCCAGACAACTCCTACCGGGACCCGGGCAGCCTCTCACACAGAACCAGTCATCTCCTACACAGACCAAGAAATTATTACCCACAGACCGAGACCGATCTCTCACAGACACAGACAGCTCCCTTACAGACCCAGACAGCTCGCTCAAAACCCCAGCTGCTACAGCACAGTTACGGACAGCTCCGTCACAAACTCAAAGCTCACTCACGGACCCAGACAGCTCCTATATAGAAACACCTGCTCCAACTTAGACCCAGGAAGATCCCTCACAGGCTCAGACAGCTCTTTCACAGACGCAGCTGCACCATCACAGACGCAGACACCTCCTACCTAGATCCCGACTGCTCCTACGCAGACCAGGCAGCTCACACACAGAACCAGACAACTCCTACACAGACCCAGGCAGTATACCTCACAGACCGAGACAGCTCCCTCACAGATCCAGACAGCTCCCTCACAGACCCTGACAGCTCCCTCACATCCCCAGCTGATCCTACACAGACCAGACAGCTCCCTCATAAAATCCAGACAGCTCAATAACAGACCCAGACAGCTCGCTCACGAACCCAGACAGCTCTACATGGATCCAACTGCTTCAAAATAGACACAGCTGCTCCAAAATAGACCCAGACAGTTCCCTCATAGACACAGACAACTTACTCTCAGATACAATCAGCTCGAAAATAGACCCAGCTGCTCCTACACAGAGCAGATAAATCCCACAAAAACTCAGACAGCTCCTCACAGACCCAAACAGCTCCGTCACAGACCCAGCTGCTCCTTCACAGATGCAGACAGCTTTCAAAGACCCAGACAGTATTCCTCACAGACCGAGACAGACCCCTCACAGACACAGACAGATCACTCACAGACCGAAAGAGCTCCCTCACAGACCCAGGCAGCTCCATTACAGACCAAACAGTTCCTACATAGGCCCAGACATCTTTTACATAGACCTAGAATGGTCCCTCATAGACACAGCCGCTCACTCACAGACACAGACAGCTCCCTCACAGACCCCGCTGCTCCTACACAGACCCAGACTGCTCCCTCACATACCCACGCTGCTGCTACACAGACAACGAGCTCCCTCACAGACCCAAACAGCTCCATCACAGATCTAGACAGGTACTCCACAGACCCTGCCTTCCTACCCAGACCCGGAGAGCTCCCTCACAGGCACATACAACTCCCTCACAGACCGAGACAGAGGAATCAAAGACACACACAGCTCCTTCAAAGACCAAGCTGCTCCCACACATATCCAGACACGACGTCTCAAACAAAAACAGCTCCGACAGAGAACCAGTTGCTCCGTCAAATATAAAGACAGCTCCTACACAGACCTAGACAGCACCTACACTTACCCAGACAGCTCATACACAGACCCGGAATGCTCCCTCACAGACAAAACTGCCCCCTCAAAAACCAAGCCAGCTCTGTCACAGACCCAGAGAGCGCATACACAGACCAGACAGCTCCTGCTCAGACCCACCTGCAACTATACAGACACAGACAGCTCCCTCACAGACACAGAGAGCTCCCTCACAGACCTAGACAGCTTCTATACATTCCCAGGCAGCACCTGCACAGACACAGACAGCTCATAAAGAGACACAGACAGCTCGTACAGAGACGCAGTCAGCTCCATCTGTAAGGGGGGTGGTAATGGGGTCAGCCTTCGCTTTCTGACTCAGTGAGCGGTTCGAATCGCTCCCACACCCCTCTGGTTCCTAGACTTTGGACTTATTTAGGGGTTGTGAACAAAATTGCAGTAGACGACAGGTTCTGATGAAAGAATTTTACTTTATTAAAAGAAAAAGGTAACAAACTTGAAACACATTTGTTACTTAAACACAGATTGGGGAGCACACGGTACAAGCGAGGGACAATGACAATATATCAAACAAAACCTTATCCCTCCCAAAGATCCCACTATCTATCTAGGTTTTTGGTTTCAGGAGATCAGGGATAATGCTCCCAAACGAATCCTTGACAGGATTCTAGAGTATTTTGTTTAAAAGACTCCGTAAGGCTCTTGTTGCTGCGAGGTGTCCGATGGTCACTGAGGCAGTCGCTCTGGTTTCTTCTTGCGTGCTGGTCTGTTTTCTGGCCTTCCTCCTCGTGGCTTGTGGTGGTTTTTGCTGGAGCAGGGAGAGAGCTGTGTCCGCGTAGTCGGCGAGTCCGAAAGAGAAAGAAGTTACGGGACTGGCTTTCAATTATACTGTTTCGTTTTCGCGCCCAAAAAACCCCTTACTAATACGGATTCCTTTAGATTGCAAATGAACCTTGCTTAGTCCATTGTCTAGTTTTGGCGGGCTTGCCAGTTCCGATGGCTTTAGCTCAGTGTTAAACATGACTTGATCGTTTTCCGATTTAAACACAGCCTTATCTACGCGCCAAATCTCAACCCTATTGTCCTAGGTCTTTTGGCGGGCTTTCTTAACTGCTCTGGTCGATACTTGGCTGATGGGTTTTTGATGGGATAATTGGCTATGAAACTGTGTGCTGGAAGTTTTATTGTCAGGAATCGTTTTTAGATTTCCAGCATCCTGTTTGGACCTGGGGATTTCAATAGGGTTCTTGGTTTATTCATATTTGAATGTGTTTGTGAGTTTTTGCTTTGTCTCTTCCACCTTGGTAGGATTTGCAGTGTAAACAATTCCCAGACAGCTTAATTGGGCCTCAATACCCAAATCTGTTCACTGCCTGGCCACGCCCCTCCGCAGCTTGTCTTGTGTCTGTGAAAGGTGTCTCTCCCAACAGTAAGATTCAAAAGTCAGTTTCCTCAGGGTTTTTCTTCCCTGATCTTTCCAAAACTGAGGTTTTTACATCAAATCACTTCACTTAGGTCCCATCATCCCAAGTTTGTATGAAAGGTCCAAAAATCACTCCCTTTAGGGCTCTGTTCGAGTTTCTGGGGGATTTTGCGAAGCCTACACCATCACAGACCCAGACAGCTCCCTCACATCCTAGGCTGCTCCTGCGCAGACCCAGAGAGCTCCCTCAGAAACTCAGAGAACTTACGCACTTATATAGACAGGTCCTACAAAGATCCAGACAGTATCACTCAGAGGCCGAGTCAGCAACATCACAGACCCAGATAGATTACTCAAAGATCCAAACAGCTCCTATACAGACCAGACAGCTCCTACACAGTCCCAGAATGTTCCCTCACAGACACAGCCACTCGCTCACAGACACAGACGCTCGCTCACAGACACAGACAGCTGACTCACAGACCAGACTACTCGCTCACAGATGTAGACATCACCCTCGCAGACGCAGACTGCTCCCTCACAGATTTAGACAGCTCCTCCACCGACCCCGCTGTTCGTACCCAGAGACGGAGTGCGCCCTCACAGACACAGACAGCTCCCTGACCGACCCAGACAGCTTCATCTCAGACACAGACAGCTGCTAAATTGACACCCACAGCTCCTACACAGACCCAGACATCTCCTACCGAAACACAGGCAGCTCCTTCACAGACCCAGACAGCTCCTACACTATCCCAGACATTGTTCCTCACAGACAGATACAGTTCCCTCACAGATACAGATAGCTCCCTCAAATACACAGACAGCTCCCTCACATAGAAACATAGAAACATACACGAAAGGAGCAGGAGTAGGCCATTTGGCCCCTCGAGCCTGCTCTGCCATTCGATGAGATCATGGCTGATCATCTAAACTCAGTACCCTGTACCTGCCTTCTCCCCATTTCCCTTGATACCTTTAGCTTTAAGAAATATATCTAACTCATCCTTGAATATATTTAATGACTTCGCCTCAACTACCTTCTGTGGTAGAGAATTCCACAGGTTCACCACTCTCTGGGTGAAGAAATTCTTCCTAATTTCTGTCCTAAATGGTTTACCCGTTATCCGTAGATTATGACCCCTGGTTCTGGACTCTCCTACCATCGGGAACATTCTTCCTGCATCTAGTTTGTCCAGACCTGTCAGAATTTTATATGTTTCGATGAGATCCCCTCTCATTCTTCTATTCTCCAGTGAGTATAAGCCCAATCGACCAAATCTCTCCTCATATGTCATTCCTGCCATCCCAGGTATCAGCCTTGTGAATCTTCGCTGAACTCCTTCCATGGCAAGAACATCCTTCCTCAAATAAGGCGACCAAAACTGCACACAGTACTCAAGGTGTGGTCTCACCAAGGCCTTGTACAACTGCAGCAGGACATCCCTGTTCCGATACTCAAACCCTTTCGCTGATGAAGGCCAACATACCATTTGCCTTCTTCACCGCCTGCTGCATTTGCATGCTTACTTTCAGCGACTGGTGCACAAGGACACCCAGGTCTCGTTGCACTTCCCCTTCTCCCAATCTATTGCCATTCAGATAATAGTCTGCCTTTCTGTTTTTGACACCAAAGTGGATAACCTCGCACTTATCCACGTTATATTGCATCTGCCACGCTTCTGCCCACTCACCCAACCTGTCCAAATCATACTGGAGTTTCTCGGTATCCTCCTCGCAGCACACACTCCCACCCAGCTTTGTGTCATCTGCAAACTTGCAGATATTACATTTAATTCCCTTATCTAGATAATTCATGTATATTGTGAATAGCTGGGGTCCGAGGGCCGATCCCTGCGGTACCCCACTAGTCACTGCTTGCCACTCGGAAAAAGACCCATTAATTCCTACTCTCTGCTTTCTGTCCGCCAACCTGTTCTCTATCCAAGTCAATACCTTGCCCACAATCCCATGTGCCTTAACTTTACCCGCTAATCTCTTATGCGGGACCTTATCGAAAGCCTTTTCAAAGTCCAAATACACCACATCTACTGGTTCTCCCTTATCTATTTTCCCAGTTACCTCCTCAAAAAATTCCAGTAGATTAGTCAAGCACGAATTACCTTTTGTAAATCCATGTTGACTTTGTCCGATCCTGTCACTGTTTTTCAAATGCTCAGCTATTACATCATTTATAATGGATTCTAGCATTTTCCCCACTACTGATGTCAGGCTTACCGGTCTGTAATTCCCCACTTTCTCTCTACCACCCTTTTGAAATAGTGGGGTAACATTAGCTACCCTCCAATCCATGGGTACTGTTCCAGATTCCATCGAATGTTGGACGATGATCAGCAATGCATCTACTATTTCTGTGGCCACTTCCTTAAGTACGTTAGGTTGTAGATTATCAGGCCCTGGGGATTTATCGGCCTTCAATCCCGTCAATTTCCCTAACACCATTTCCCTGCAAATACTGATTTCTTTGAGTTCCTCCCTTTCATCAGACCGTATGTTCTCCAACATCGCTGGCAGCTTATTTGTGTCCTCCTTTGTGAAGACAGAAACAAAATATGAATTTAATTGGTCTGCCATTTCTTTGTTCCCCATTTTAACTTCCCCCGCTTCTGACTGAAAGGGACCTACACTTGATTTCCCTAATGATTTTCTCTTCACATATCTATAAAAGCTCTTACAGTCAGTTTTTATGTTCCCAGCAAGCTTACTTTCATATTCTATTTCCCCCTTCTTAATTAATCCCTTTGTCCTCCTTTGTTGGATCCTAAACTGCTCCCAATCCTCAGGGCTACCGCATTTTCTGGCCAATTTATATGCCCTCTCCTTGTATCTTATGCTATCCCTAATTTCCCTTGTTAGCCACGGTTGAGTCACCCTTTTTGTTTTATTCTTATGCCACACTGGGATGTACAAAAGCTGTAGTTCATCCATGCAGTCTTTGAATGTTTGCCATTGCCTATCCACCGTCAACCCCTTGAGTGACATTCCCCAATCAAACCTACCCAATTCGCGCCTCATACCATCGTAGTTTCCTTTATTTAAATTCAGGACCCAAGTCTCTGATTCAACGACTTCACTCTCCATCCTAATGAAGAATTCTATCATATTATGATCACTCTGACCCAAGGGGCCTCGTACAACAAGATTGCTAATTAATCCTTTCTCGTTACATAATACCCAGTCTAAGATGGCCTGATCTCTGGTTGGTTCCTCGACATATTGTTCCAGAAAACCATCTCGTAAACATTCTAGGAATTCCTCCTCCACAGTATTTTTACTAATTTGGTTAGCCCAATCTATATGTAAATTAAAGTCACCCATGATGACTGCTGTGCCCTTACTGCATGCTTCTCAAATTTCCCTTTTAATGCCGTCCCCAACCTCCGTAATACTGTTTGGAGGTCTATATACCACTCCCACTAACGTTTTCTGCCCCTTGTTATTTCTCAGTTCTACCCATACAGATTCTGCTTCATCAGAGATAATATCCTTCCTTTCAATTGTGTTAATCCCCTCTTTAGCCAGCAATGCTACCCCACCTCCCTTTCTTTTTTGCCTATCTTTCCTAAATATTGAATAACCCTGGATGTTGAGTTCTCAGCCTTGGCCACCCTGGAGCCATGTTTCTGTAATCCCAATCAAATCGTATTCATTTAACTCTATTTGCGCAGCTAATTCGTCCACATTGTTCCGAATGCTCCTTGCATTAAGACACAAAGTGTTCATGCTTGTTTTTTTAACGCTTTCAGACCTATATGAATTATTATTTACTGTGACCATGTTTGATTAAACCGTTGAGTTCTTTGCCTTCTACTTTTGTTTTTCTCCTTCCTGTCTTTAGCTTTTATCCTTATTTCCCTTTCCTCTGTCTCCCTGCTCAGATTCCCAACCCCCTGCCACTTTAGTTTAAACCCTCCCCAACAGCACTAGCAAAAACTCCCCCTAGGACATCGGTCCCGTCCCTGCCCAGGTGCAGACCGTCTCGTTTGTACTGGTACCACCTCCCCCAGAACCGGTTCCAATGTCCAAGGAATTTGAATCCCTCCCCCTTGCACCATTCCTCTAGCCACGTATTCATTTGAAATATCCTCCTATTTTAACACTGACTAGCACGTGGCACTACTAACAATCCTTAGAAGACTACCTTTGGGGTCCTCTTTTTTAATTTACCTCCTAACTCCCTATATTCTGCTTTTAGGACCTCATCCCGTTTTTTACCTATATCGTTGATGCCTATGTGCACCACGACAACTGGCTGTTCGCCCTCCCCCTACAAAGTGTTCTGTAGCCGCTCCGAGACGTCCTTGACCCTTGCACCATGGAGGCAACACACCATCCTGGAGTCTCGATTGCGGCCAAAGAAACGCCAATCTATTCCCCTTACAATTGAATCCCCTATCACTATAGCTTTTCCACACTTTTTCCTCCCAGCCTGTGCAGCAGAGCCACCCATGGTGCCAGGAAGTTGGCTGCTGTCGCCTTCCCCTGATAAGTCATCCTCCCAACAGCATCCAAAGTGGTATATCTGTTTGAGATATCTCACATCCCAGCTGCTCCTACACAAATCAACACAACTCCCTCACAAGCTCAGACAGCTCACTCACAGACTCTGACATCTCGCTCACGAACCCAGAAAGCTCTCCATATACCCAACTTCTCCAAAATAGACACAACTGCTCCAAAATAGAACCAGACAGATCCCTCACAGACACATACAGATCCCTCACAGACCCAGCGGCAGCTTCACAGAAGCAAACATCTCCTTACCAGACCGGGACAGCTCTTACGTATACCCAAGCAGCTCCCAAAGAGACACAGACAGCCCAATCACAGACCCATTCAGCTCCCTCACATCCGAGGCTCCTCCTAATCAGACCCAGACAGCTCCTCACAAACTCAGTTAGCTTAATCACAGATACAATCAGCTCGCTCACAAACCCAACTGCTCCTACACAGAGAAGACAAATCCCTCACAGACACAGACAGCTCCAAAACAGACCCAGCTGCTCATTTACAGACGCAGGCAGCTCCTACAAAGACCCAGACAGTATCCCTCGCAGACCGAGACAGACACCTCACAGAACCAGACAGATCACTCACAGACCGAGAAAGCTCCCTCACAGACCCAGGCAGCTCCTACGCAGACCAAACAGTTTCTACATTGACCCAGACATCTGTTACACGGACCTAGAATGGTCCCTCACAGACACAGCCACTCGCTCACAGATACAGACAGCTGACTCACAGACCCAGACAGCTTCATCTCAGACACGGACAGCTCCTAAATTGACACCCACAGCTCCTACACAGACCCAGACATCTCCTACCGCAACACAGGCAGCTCCTTCACAGACCCAGACATTGTTCCTCACAGACAGATACAGTTCCCTCACAGATACAGATAGCTCCCTCAAATACACAGACAGCTCCCTCACATAGAAACATAGACACATAGAAGATAGGAGCAGGAGTAGGCCATTCGGCCCCTCGAGCCTGCTCCGCCATTCGATGAGATCATGGCTGATCATCCAAACTCAGTACCCTGTACCTGCCTTCTCCCCATATCCCTTGATGCCTTTAGCTTTAAGAAATATATCTAACTCATCCTTGAATATATTTAATGACTTCGCCTCAACTACCTTCTGTGGTAGAGAATTCCACAGGTTCACCATTCTCTGGGTGAAGAAATTCTTCCTAATTTCTGTCCTAAATGGTTTACCCGTTATCCGTAGATTATGACCCCTGGTTCTGGACTGTCCTACCATCGGGAACATTCTTCCTGCATCTAGTTTGTCCAGACCTGTCAGAATTTTAGATGTTTCGATGAGATCCCCTCTCATTCTTCTATACTCCAGTGAGTATAAGCCCAATCGACCCAATCTCTCCTCATATGTCATTCCTGCCATCCCAGGTATCAGTCTTGTGAATCTTCGCTGAACTCCTTCCATGGTAAGAAAATCCTTCCTCAGATAAGGCGACCACAACTGCACACAGTACTCAAGGTGTGGTCTCACCACGGCCCTGTACAACTGCAGCAGGACATCCCTGTTCCTATACTCAAACCTTTTCGCTATGAAGGCCAACATACCATTTGCCTTCTTCACCGCCTACTGCACCTGCATGCTTACTTTCAGCGACTGGTGCACAAGGACACCCAGGTCTCGTTGCACTTCCCCTTCTCCCAATCTATTGCCATTCAGATAATAGTCTGCCTTTCTGTTTTTGACACCAAAGTGGATAACCTCGCACTTATCCACGTTATATTGCATCTGCCACGCTTCTGCCCACTCACCCAACCTGTCCAAATCATCCTGGAGTTACTCGGTATCCTCCTCGCAGCACACACTCCCACCCAGCGTTGTGTCATCTGCAAACTTGGAGATATTACATTTAATTCCCTTATCTAGATCATTAATGTATATTGTAAATAGCTGGGGTCCAAGGACCGATCCCTGCGGTACCCCACTAGTCACTGCTTGCCACTCGGAAAAAGACCCATTAATTCCTACTCTCTGCTTTCTGTCCGCCAACCAGCTCTCTATCCAAGTCAATACCATGCCCCAGTCCCACGTGCCTTAACTTTACCCGCTAATCTCTTATGCGGGACCTTATCGAAAGCCTTTTGAAAGTCCAAATACACCACATCTACTGGTTCTCCCTTATCTATTTACCCAGTTACATCCTCCAAAAATTCCAGTAGATTAGTCAAGCACGATTTACCTTTAGTAAAACCATGTTGACTTTGTCCGATCCTGTCACTGTTTTTCAAATGCTCAGCTATTACATCCTTTATAATGGACTCTAGCATTTTCCCCACTATCGATGTCAGACTGCAATTCCCCGTTTTCTCTATACCACCCTTTTTGAATAGTGGGGTAACATTAGCTACCCTCCAATCCATGGAAACAGTTCCAGATTCCATCGAATGTTGGACGATGATCAGCAATGCATCTACTATTTCTAGGGCCACTTCCTTCATACCATAGGATGTAGATTATTAGGCCCTGGGGATTTATCGGCCTTCAATCCCGTCAATTTCCCTAACACCATTTCCCTGCAAATACTGATTTCTTTCAGTTCCTCCCTTTCATCAGACCGTATGTTCTCCAACATCTCTGGCAGCTTATTTGTGTCCTCCTTTGTGAAGACAGAACCAAAATATGCATTTAATTGTGCTGCCATTTCTTTGTACCCCATTATAACTTCCCCCGCTTCTGACTGCAAGGGACCTACACTTAATTTCACTAATCTTTTTCTCTTCACATATCTATAAAAGCTCTTACAGTCAGTTTTTATGTTCCCAGCCAGCTTACTTTCATATTCTATTTTCCCCTTCTTAATTAATACCTTTGTCCTCCTTTGTTGGATTCTAAACTGCTCCCAATCCTCAGGGCTATCGCTTTTTCTGGCCAATTTATATGACCTGTCCTTGGATCTTATGCTATCCCTAATTTCCCTTGTTAGCCACGGTTGAGTCACCCTTTTTGTTTTATTCTTATGCCACACTGGTATGTACAAATTCTGTAATTCATCCATGCAATCTTTGAATGTTTGCCATTGCCTATAAACAGTCAACACCTTGAGTGACATTCCCCAATCAATCCTACCCAATTCGCGCCTCATACCATCGTAGTTTCCTTTATTTAAATTCAGGACCCTAGTCTCTGATTCAACTACTTCACTCTCCATCATAATGAAGAATTCTATCATATTATGATCACTCTGACCCAAGGGGCCTCGTACAACAAGATTGCTAATTAATCCTTTCTCGTTACATAATACCCAGTCTAAGATGGCCTGATCTCTGGTTGGTTCCTCGACATATTGTTCCAGAAAACCATCTCGTAAACATTCTAGGAATTCCTCCCCCATAGTATTTTTAATAATTTGTTTAGCCCAATCTATATGTTAATTAAAGTCACCCGTGATGACTGTTGTGCCCTCACTGCATGCTTCCTTAATTTCCCTTTTAATTCCGTCCCCAACCTCCGTATTACTGTTTGGAAGTCTACATACCACTCCCACTAACGTTTTCTGCCCCTTGTTATTTCTCAGTTCTACCCATACAGATTCCGCTTCATCAGAGCTAATATCCTTCCTTTCAATTGTGTTAATCCCTTCTTTAACCAGCAATGCTACCCCACCTCCCTTTCTTTTTTGCCTATCTTTCCTAAATATTGAATAACCCTGGATGTTGAGTTCCCAGCCTTGGCCACCCTGGAGCCATGTTTCTGTAATCCCAATCAAATCGTATTCATTTACCTCTATTTGCGCAGCTAATTCATCCACCTTGTTCCGAATGCTCCTTGCATTAAGACACAAAGCCTTCAGGCTTGTTTTTTTAACGCTTTCAGACCTATATGAATTATTATTTACTGTGACCATGTTTGATTTAAACCGTTGAGTTCTTTGCCTTCTACTTTTGTTTTTCTCCTTCCTGTCTTTAGCTTTTATCCTTATTTCGCTTTCCTCTGTCTCCCTGCTCAGGTTCCCAAACCCCTGCCACTTTAGATTAAACCCTCCCCAACAGCACTAGCAAACACTCCCCCTAGGACATCGGTCCTGGCCCTGTCCAGGTGCAGACCGTCCCGTTTGTACTGTTCCCACCTCCCCCAGAACCGGTTCCAATGTCCAAGAAATTTGAATCCCTCCCCCTTGCACCATTCCTCTAGCCACGTATTCATTTGAAATATCCTCCTATTTCTACTCTGACTAGCACGTGGCACTGATAGCAATCCTGAGTTTACTACCTTTGAGGTCCTCTTCTTTAATTTACCTCCTAACTCCCTATATTCTGCTTTTAGAACCTGATCCCGTTTTTCACCTATATCGTTGATGCCTATGTGCACCACGACAACTGGCTGTTCGCCTTCCCCCTCCAAAGTGTTCTGTAGCTGCTCCGAGACGTCCTTGACCCTTGCACCAGGGAGGCAACACACTATCCTGGAGTCTCGATTGCGGCCGCAGAAACGCCTATCTATTCCCCTTAAAGTTGAATCCCCTATCACTATAGCTCTTCCACACTTTTTCCTCCCAGCCTCTGCAGCAGAGCCACCCATGGTGCCAGGAAGTTGGCTGCTGCCGCCTTCCCCTGATAAGTCATCCCCCCCAACAGCATCCAAAGTGGTATATCTGTTTGAGATATCTCACATCCCAGCTGATCCTTCACAGACCAAAACAACTCACTCACAAGCTCAGACAGCTCACTCACAGACTCTGACATCTCGCTCACGAACCCAGAAAGCTCTCCATGTACCCAACTTCTCCAAAATAGAAACAACTGCTCCAAAATAGACCCAGACAGATCCCTCACAGACCCAAACAGCTCCCTCACAGACCCAGCTGCTCCTTTACTGACGCAGACAGAACCTATAAAGACCCAAACAGCTCCCTCACAGACCCA
The DNA here is from genome assembly GCA_030390025.1 of Squalus acanthias. Taxonomy (NCBI): domain Eukaryota; kingdom Metazoa; phylum Chordata; class Chondrichthyes; order Squaliformes; family Squalidae; genus Squalus; species Squalus acanthias. The sequence continues at coordinate 155,910 of JASTWF010000666.1, read as the reverse complement.
GCTGCTCCTTTACAGACGCAAACAGCTCCTACAAAGACCCAGACAGTATCCCTCGCAGACCGAGACAGACCCCTCACAGAACCAGAAAGTTCAATCACATACCGAGAAAGCTCCCTCACAGACCCAGGCAGCTCCTACGCAGACCAAACAGTTTCTACATCGACCCAGACATCTGTTACACGGACCTAGAATGGCCCCTCACAGACACAGCCGCTCGCTCACAGATACAGACAGCTGACTCACAGACCCAGACAGCTCCATCACATACCCGGCTTCTCCTATACAGACCCAGACAGCTCCCTCACAGACCCACACTGGTGCTACACAGACACAGAGCTCCCTCACAGTCCTAGACAGCTCCAATCCAGATCTAGACAGCTCCTCCACAGACCCCGCTCTTCCTATCGAGACCCGGAGAACTCCCACCCAGACACATACAGCTCCCTCACAGACCGGGAGAGAGGAATCACAGACACAGACATCTCCTTCAGAGACCAAGCTGCTCCCACACATATCCAGACAGCGACCTCTCAGACAAAAACAGCTCCGACAGAGATCCAGTTGCTCCGTCAAAGACACAGACAGCTCTTACGCAGAACCAGACAGAGCCCTCACTGACGCAGACAGCTGCTACACAGACCCACACAGCTCCTACACAGACCAAGACAGCTCCTATTCAGACCCACCTGCACCTACACTGACACAGAGAGCTCCTTCACAGACAGAGACTGCTCCCTCACAGACCTAGACATCGTCTATACAATCCCAGACAGCACCGGCACTGACACAGACAGCTCATACGCAGACCCAGACAGCTACTACAGAGACGCAGGCAGCTCCATCACCGCTCCAGACAGCTCCCTCTCATCCCAGGCTGCTCCTGGGCAGACCCAGAGAGCTCCCTCAGAAAATCAGAGAACTTACACACAGGTACAGACAGCTCCTACAAAGACCCAGTCTGTATCACTCACAGACGGAGTCAGAAACCTCACAGACCCAGACAGATTACTCACAGACCCAAACAAATCATATACAGACCAGACAGCTCCTGCACAGACCCAGAATGGTCCCTCACAGACACCGCCGCTCACTCACAGACACAGAAAGCTGACTCATAGACCCAGACAGCACCCTCACAGACCCAACAGCTCCCTCACTAAACCAGGCAGCTCCGTCACTGACCCACAGAGCTCCCATACAGACCTAGACAGCTCCCACACGGACACCGAGCTCCCTCACAAATCCTGACAGCTCCCTAACAGATTTAGACAGATCCTCCACAGACCCCGCTCTCCGTACCCAGAGCCGGAGAGCGCCCTCACAGACACAGACAGCTCCCTCACAGACACAGACAGCTCCATCTTAGACAAAGACAGCTCCTACACTGACACCCACAGCTCCTACGCAGACCCAGACAGCTCCTACGCAAACTCAGGCAGCTCCCACACAGACCCAGGCAGCTCGCCCACGGAACCAGACAGCTCATACATAGACCCATCCGCCCCAACATAGTCCCAGACAGATACCTCACAGAAAAAGACAGCTCCCTCACATACCCAGCTGCACCTTCACAGATGCAGACAGCTCCTAACCAGACCCGGACTGCTATTAAGGGGACCCATACAGCTACTAAGCAGACCCAGAGAGTACTCCTCACAGGCCGAGACAGATCCCTCACAGACCCAGACAGCTCCATCAGTAACCACACAGCTCCTACGCAGAGCCAGACGGTTCATACACAGACCCAGTTGCTCGCTCACAGACCAATACAGCTACTATACAGTCCCAGACATATCCTGCACAGACACAGACAGCTCATACATAAACCCCGACAGCTCCTACAGAGACCCCGACAGCTCATTGATAGACCCAGTTGCCCTACACAGACACAGACAGCTACATCACATACCCAGACTGCTCCCTCAGATCCCGGGCTGGTCCTACGCAGACCGACAGAGTTCCATCACTAATTCGGGCAGCTTATGCACAGATACAGACAGCTCCCTCACAGACCAAGACAGCTCCCTCACAGACACACACATCTCTCTCCCAGACACACACAGCTCCTACACTGACACTTACAGCTCTTACACAAACCCAGACCGCTCTTATGCAGATGCAAGCAGCTCCCACACAGACCAAGACAGCACCTACACAGACCCCAACAGTATACCTCACAGACCGAGACAGATCCCTCACAGAACCCGACAGATCACTCACAAACCCAGACAGTTCCTAGACAGACCACGCTGCATCCACAAATATCCAGACAGCGCCCTCTCAGAACAAAACAGCTCCGACAGAGATCTAATTGCTCTGTCACTGACACGGACCGCTCCTACACAGGCCCAGACAGCTTCTTCATAGGCCCAGACATCTCCTAAACAGACCCAGAAAACTTCTACACAGACCCAGACAGCTCATACACAGACCCAAACAGGCCCATCACAGACTTAGACAGCTCCCCCACATACCCCGCTTCTCCGACATAGACCCAGACAGCTACCTCACAGACCCAGACAGCTCCAACACAGAGCCAGCTGCTCCTACACTAGAGCCAGACAGCTCCCACACAGACCCAGACAGATCCCTCACAGAACTAGACAGCTCCTACACTGACCCTCACAGCTCCTAAACAGACCCAGACGGCTCATACACAGACCCAGATGCTCGTCCACAGACCAAGACAGCTCCTATACATTCCCAGACAGATCCTGCACAGACACAGACAGCTCCTGCATAAACGCAGACAGCGCATAAAGAGACCCCGAAAACTCATTCATAGATCCAACTGTCCTAAACATAACCAGACATGTCCAGAACAAAGACCCAGACAGCTCCCTCACAGACCCAGACAGCTCCCTCACATCCCGAGCTGATCATGCGCAGACCCACAGAGCTCAATCACAATCTCAGACAGTTTACGCACAGATACAGAAAGCTCCCTCACAGACACAGACAGCTCCCTCCCAGACACAACAGCTCCTGCACTGGCACACACAGCTCCTACACAGACCCAGACAGTATTCCCTCAGACCGAGACAGATCTCCCACTGACCTAGATAACTCCCGCACAGATCTAGAAAGCTCCTCCAGAGACCCCACTCTTTCTACCCAGATCAGGAAAACTCCCTCACAGACACAGACAGCTACCTCACAGACACAGACAGATCAATCACAGACAAAGACAGCTCCTTCACAGGCCAAGCTGCTCCCACACATAACAAGACAGCGACCTCTAAGAACGAAACAGCTACAACATTTTCTCGTCACAGACACAGACAGGTCATACGCAGACCCAGACAGCTCCTACACAGACCCAGACAGATCATACACAGACCCAGACAGCTCCTACACAGATCCAGACAACGCATACACAGATCCAGAATGCTCACTCACAGAAACAGCCGCTCGCTCACAGACACATACAGCTCCCTCACAGACACAGACAGCTCCGATACTGAGGCACACAGCTCCTACACAAACACGGAGAGCTCATACACAGACCAGACAGCTGCTACAGAGACACAGACAGCTTCTTCATGGACCCAGCAGCTACCACACAGACACAGACTGCTCCTTCGGAAATCCAGTCTGCTCCCACACATCCCCAGATGCTCCTACACAGACCCAGACAGCTCCCTGACAAACACAGACAGCTCCATCAGAGACCCAGACAGCTCCCTCACAACCCAGGCTGCTCCTACGCAGACACAGAGAGATCCATCACAAACTAAGACAGCTTAAGCACAGATACAGACATCTAGGTCACGGAAACAGACAGCTCATACATAGACCCAGCTGCTTTTACATAGACACAGAAAATCCCGCACAGACACAGACAGCTCTCTCACGGTCGCGGCTGCTCATTCACAGAACAGACAGCTCCTGCTCAGACCCACCTGCAACTATACAGACACAGACAGCTCCCTCACAGACACAGAGAGCTCCCTCACAGACCTAGACAGCTTCTATACCTTCCCAGGCAGCACCTACACAGACACAGACAGCTCATAAAGAGACACAGACAGCTCGTACAGAGACGTAGTCAGCTCCATCTGTAAGGCGGGTGGTAATGGGGTCAGCCTTCGCTTTCTGACTCAGTGAGTGTTTCGAATCGCTCCCACAGCCCTCTGGTTTCGAGACTTTGAACTTATTTAGGAGTTGTGAACAAAATTGCAGCAGACGACAGCTGCTGATGAAAGAATTTTACTTTATTAAAAGAAAAAGGTAACAAACTTGAAACACATTTGTTACTTAAACACAGATTGGGGAGCACATGGTACAAGCGAGGGACAATGACAATATATCAAACAAAACCTTATCTCTCCCAAAGATCCCACCATCTATCTAGGTTTTTGGCTTCAGGAGATCAGGGATAATGCTCCCCAACGAATCCTTGACAGGATTCTAGAGTCTTTTCTTTAAAAGACTCCGTAAGGCCCTTGTTGCTGCGAGGTGTCCAATGGTCACTGAGGCAGTCGCTCTGGTTTCTTCTTGCGTGCTGGTCTGTTTTCTGGCCTTCCTCCTCGTGGCTTGTGGTGTTTTTGCTGGAGCAGGGATAGAGCTGTGTCCGCGTAGTCGGCGAGTCCGAAAGAGAAAGAAGTTATGGGACAGGCTTTCAATTGTACTGTTTCTTTTTTGCGCCCAAACAAACCCTTACTTAAACGGATGCCTTTATGTTGCAAATGAACCTTGCTTAGTCCATTGTCTAGTTTTGGCGGGCTTGCCAGTTCCGATGGCTTTTCCTCAGTGTTAAACATGTCTTGATCGTTTTCCGATTTAAACACAGCTTTATCTACGCGCCAAATCTCAACCCTATTGCCCTCGGTCTTTTTGCGGGCTTTCTTAAGTGCTCTGGTCGATACTTGGCTGATGGGTTTTTGATGGGATAATGGGCTATGAAACTGTGTGCTGGAAGTTTTATTGTCAGGTATCGTTTTTAGATTTATAGCATCCTGTTTGGACCTGGGGATTTCAATAGGGTTCTTGCTTTATTCATATTTGAATGTGTTTGTGAGTTTATGCTTTGTCTCTTCCACCTTGGTAGGATTTGCAGTGTAAACAATTCCCAAACAGCTTAATTGGGCCTCAATACTCAAATCTGTTCACTGCCTGGCCACGCCCCTCCGCAGCTTGTCTTGTGTCTGTGAAAGGTGTCTCTCCCAACAGTAAGATTCAAAAGTCAGTTTCCTCAGTGTTTTTCTTCCCTGATCTTTCCAAAACTGAGGTTTTTACATCAAATCACTTCACTTAGGTCCCATCATCCCAAGTTTGCATGAAAGGTCCAAAAAGCACTCCCTTTAGGGCTCTGTTCGAGTTTCTGGGGGATTTTGCGAAGCCTACACCATCACAGAGAGCTCCCTCAGAAACTCAGAGAACTTACGCACTTATATAGACAGGTCCCGCAAAGATCCAGACAGTATCACTCAGAGGCCGAGTCAGCAACATCACAGACCCAGATAGATTACTCAAAGATCCAAACAGCTCCTATACAGACCAGACAGCTCCTACACAGTCCCAGAATGTTCCCTCACAGACACAGCCGCTCGCTCACAGACACAGACAGCTGACTCACAGACCAGACTACTCGCTCACAGACGTAGACATCACCCTCACAGACCCAGACTGCTCCCTCACAGATTTAGACAGCTCCTCCACCGACCCCGCTCTTCGTACCCAGAGACGGAGAGCGCCCTCACAGACACAGACAGCTCCCTCACCGACCCAGACAGCTTTATCTCAGACACAGCCAGCAGCTAAATTGACACCCACAGCTCCGACACAGACCCAGACATCTCCTACCGAAACACAGGCAGCTCCTTCACAGACCCAGACAGCTCCTATACAAACCCAGACATTGTTCCTCACAGACAGATACAGTTCCCTCACAGATACAGATAGCTCCCTCAAATACACAGACAGCTCCCTCACATAGAAACATAGACACATAGAAGATAGGAGCAGGAGTAGGCCATTCGGCCCCTCGAGCCTGCTCCGCCATTCGATGAGATCATGGCTGATCATCTAAACTCAGTACCCTGTACCTGCCTTCTCCCCATATCCCTTGATACCTTTAGCTTTAAGAAATATATCTAACTCATCCTTGAATATATTTAATGACTTCGCCTCAACTACTTTCTGTGGTAGAGAATTCCACAGGTTCACCACTCTCTGGGTGAAGAAATTCTTCCTCATTTCTGTCCTAAATGGTTTACCCGATATCCGTAGATTATGACCCCTGGTTCTGGAGTCTCCGACCATCGGGAACATTCTTCCTGCACCTAGTTTGTCCAGACCTGTCAGAATTTTATATGTTTCGATGAGATCCCCTCTCATTCTTCTATACTCCAGTGAGTATAAGCCCAATCGACCTAATCTCTCCTCATATGTCATTCCTGCCATCCCCGGTATCAGCCTTGTGAATCTTCGCTGAACTCCTTCCATGGCAAGAACATCCTTGCTCAGATAAGGCGACCAAAACTGCACACAGTACTCAAGGTGTGGTCTCACCAAGGCCCTGTACAACTGCAGCAGGACATCCCTGTTCCTATACTCAAACCCTTTCGCTATGAAGGCCAACATACCATTTGCCATCTTCACCGCCTGCTGCACCTGCATGCTTACTTTCAGCGACTGGTGCACAAGGACACCCAGGTCTCGTTGCACTTCCCCTTCGCCCAATCTGTTGCCATTCAGATAATAGTCTGCCTTTCTGTTTTTGACACCAAAGTGGATAACCTCGCATTTATCCACGTTATATTGCATCTGCCACGCTTCTGCCCACTCACCCAACCTGTCCAAATCATCCTGGATTTTCTCGGTATCCTCCTCGCAGCACACACTCCCACCCAGCTTTGTGTCATCTGCAAACTTGGAGATATTACATTTAATTTCCTTATCTAGATCATTAATGTATATTGTGAATAGCTGGGGTACAAGGACCGATCCCTGCGGTACCCCACTAGTCATTGCTTGCCACTCGGAAAAAGACCCATTAATTCCTACACTCTGCTTTCTGTCCGCCAACCAGTTCTCTATCCAAGTCAATACCTTGCCCCCAATCCCATGTGCCTTAACTTTACCCGCTAATCTCCTATGCGGGGCCTTATCGAAAGCCTTTTGAAAGTCCAAATACACCACATCTACTGGTTCTCCCTTATCTATTTTCCCAGTTACATCCTCAAAAAATTCCAGTAGATTAGTCGAGCAAGATTTACCTTTTGTAAATCCATGTTGACTTTGTCCGATCCTGTCACTGTTTTTCAAATGCTCAGCTATTACATCCTTTATAATGGACTCTAGCATTTTCCCCACTACCGATGTCAGGCTTACCGGTCTGTAATTCCCCGCTTTCTCTCTACCACCCTTTTTGAATAGTGGGGTAACATTAGCTACCCTCCAATCCATGGGTACAGTTCCGGATTCCATCGAATGTTGGAAGATGATCAGCAATGCATCTACTATTTCTAGGGCCACTTCCTTAAGTACCCTAGGATGTAGATTATCAGGCCCAGGGGAATTATCGGCCTTCAATCCCGTCAATTTCCCTAACACCATTTCCCTGCAGATACTGATTTCTTTCAGTTCCTCCCTTTCATCAGACCGTATGTTCTCCAACATCTCTGGCAGCTTATTTGTGTCCTCCTTTGGGAAGACAGAACCAAAATATGCATTTAATTGGGCTGCCATTTCTTTGTTCCCCATTATAACTTCCCCCGCTTCTGACTGCAAGGGACCTACACATGATTTCACTAATCTTTTTCTCTTCACATATCTATAAAAGCTCTTACAGTCAGTTTTTATGTTCCCAGCAAGCTTACTTTCATAATCTATTTTCCCCTTCTTAATTAATCCCTTTGTCCTCCTTTGTTGGATCCTAATCTGCTCCCAATCCTCAGGGCTACCGCTTTTTCTGGCCAATTTATATGCCCTCTCCTTGGATCTTATGCTATCCCTAATTTCCCTTGTTAGCCACCCTTTTTGTTTTATTCTTATGCCACACTGGGATGTACAAAATCTGTAGTTCATCCATGCAGTCTTTGAATGTTTGCCATTGCCTATCCACCGTCAACGCCTTGAGTGACATTCCCCGATCAATCCTACCCAATTCGCGCCTCATACCATCGTAGTTTCCTTTATTTAAATTCAGGACCCTAGTCTCTGATTCAACTACTTCACTCTCCATCCTAATGAAGAATTCTATCATATTATGATCACTGTGACCCAAGGGTCCTCGTACAACAAGATTGCTAATTAATCCTTTCTCGTTACATAATACCCCGTCTAAAACGGCCTGATCTCTGGTTGGTTCCTCGACATATTGTTGCAGAAAACCATCTCGTAAACATTCTAGGAATTCCTCCTCCCCCCTGTATTTTTACTAATTTGGTTAGCCCAATCTATATGTAAATTAAATCACCCATAATGACTGCAGTGCCCTTACTGCATGATTCTCTAATTTTCCTGTTAATGCCGTCCCCAACCTCCGTATTACTGTTTGGAGGTCTATATACCACTACCCACTAACTTTTTCTGCCCCTTGTTATTTCTCAGTTCTACCCATACAGATTCCGCATCATCAGAGCTAATATCCTTCCTTTCAATAACCAGCAATGCTACCCCACCTCCCATTCTTTTTTGCCTATCTTTCCTAAATATTGAATAACCCTGGATGTTGAGTTCCCAGCCATGGCCACCCTGGAGCCATGTTTCTGTAATCCCAATCAAATCGTGTTCATGTGCCTCTATTTGCGCAGCGAATTCATCCACCTTTTTCCGAATGCTCCTTGCATTAAGACACAAAGCCTTCAGGCTTATTTTTTTAACGCTCTCTGACCTATATGAATTATTATTTACTGTGACCATGTTTGATTTAAACCGTTGAGTTCTTTGCCTTCTACTTGTGTTTTTCTCCTTCATTTCTTTAGCTTTTATCCTTGTTTCCATTTCCTCTTTCTCCCTGCTCAGGTTCCCAACCCCCTGCCACTTTAGTTTAAACCCTCCCCAACAGCACTAGCAAACACACCCCCTACGACATCGGTCCCGGCCCTGCCCAGGTGCAGCCGTCCCGTTTGTATTGCTCCCACCTCTCCCAGAACTGGTTCCAATGTCCAAGGAATTGGAATCCCTCCCCCTTGCACCATTCTTCTAGCCACGTATTCATTTGAAATATCCTCCTATTTCTACTCTGACTAGCACGTGGCACTGGTAGCAATCCTGAGATTGCTGCCTTTGAGGTCCTTTTTTTAAAATTTACCTCCTAACTTCCTATATTCTGCTTTTAGGACCTCATCCCGTTTTTTACCTATATCGTTGATGCCTATGTGCACCACGACAACTGGCTGTTCGCCCTCCCCCTCCAAAATGTTCTGTAGCCGCTCCGAGACGTCCTTGACTCTTACACCAGGGAGGCAGCACACGATCCTGGAGTCTCGTTTGCGGCCGCGGAAACGCCTATCTATTCCCCTTACAATTGAATCCCCTATCACTGTAGCTCTTCCACATTTTTACACCCAGCCTGTGCAGCAGAGCCACCCATGGTGCTAGGAAGTTGGCTGCTGCCGTCTTCCCCTGATAAATCATCCCCCCCAACAGCACCCAATGTGGTATATCTGTTTGAGAGGGGGATGGCCACAGGGGACCCTTGCACTACCTGCCTGCACCTCTTACACTGCCTGGTGGTCACCCATTCACTTCCTGCCTGTCCACCCTTTACCTGCGGTGTTACCAACTCGCAAAAGGTGTTATCCACGTCTGTCTGTTTCTGTCTGCCTCTCCCTGTCTGTCTGTGTCCCTGTCTCTGTCTGTTTGTCTTTATGTCTCAGTCTGCTGTCTCTTTCTTCCTTATGTCTGTCTGTATCGATCTATCTGTCAATATATTTCTGTCTGTCTCTGTCCATCTGTGTCTCTGTCTCTGTCTGTCTGTATCTCATCCGTCTATGCCTGTCTGTTTCTGTCTGTCTCTCTCTCTGAGCCTACCTCTGTCTGGCTCTGTCAGACTGAGTCTCTTTCTCTGTCGGTCTCTGCCTCTGTCATGTATTTTTGTTTATCTCTGTCTGTCTTGAACTCTCTGCATTCTCTGTCTGGAAATCTGTGTCACTCTCTGTCTCTCCATCCGTCAGCCCGTGGCTCTGTTTGTGACTGTCGCTCTATCACATAGAAACATAGAATCTAGGAGCAGGAGTAGGCCATTCGGCCCGTCGAGCCTGCTCCACCATTCAATACGATCATGGCTGATCATCCAAATCCAGTACCCTGTTTTAATCCCCACAGTACACATATCCCACCCTACCCCCGTGTATTTAATTCCCCCGAACATATCCCATCATATTTAATCCCCCCTAACACTAAGGGTCAATTTATCATAGCCAAATCAACCTAACCCGCACATTTTTGGACTGTGGGAGGAAACCGGAGCACCCGGAGGAAACCCACGCAGACACGGGGATAATGTGCAAACTCCACACAGACAGTCACCCGAGGTCAGATTCGAACCCGGGTCCCTGGCGCTGTGAAGCACCAGTGCTAACCACTATGCCACCGTGTTCTATATATCTCTGTCCGTCTCTCTTTCTCATTCACACCGTCTGTTTGATTTTGTGTGTCGGGCACTGTCTGTCTATCAATGTTCGTCTGTGTCTCAGTCTGCCTCTCTGCCATGTCAGCTTGTCTGTATATCTGTCTCTGCCTGTCTGTCTGTTTGTCTCAGTCTGCCTTTGTCTCATTTTGCCTCAGTCTCAGACAGATTTTGTCTGCCACAGTCTCAGTCTGTTCCTGTCTTTTTTTGTCTGTTTATCTCTGTCTGTCTCTGCCTCTCTAACTGTCTGTCTCCCTTTCGCTCTCTGTCTGTCTCACTCTCTGTCTTTTATTTTCTGCCTGGCCTCTTTTTCTGTCTGTGCCTTTCTCTCTGTCTCTGTACATCTCTGTCTATCGCTGCCTTTATCTGTCTCTGTCTGTTTCTCTCTCTGTATGTCTGATTCTGTTTGTTTGTCTCTTTTCTTCACTGTCCTTCTGAGTCTCGGTGTCTGTCGGTCTGTCCCTATCTGTCTATTTCCCTCTGGCTATGTCTCTTTGTTTTATTCTGTCTGGGTCTGTCTGTGTTTCTCTCTCTCTCTCTCTCTCTGCCTTTCTCTGTTGCTTTCTGTTCACACTGTCTATTTCTGCATGTCTGCCTCTGCCTGTCTTTGTGTCAGGTACTGACTCTCTTTCCTTCACTCTCTGTCTGCCTCGGCCACTGCCCCTCATTTTCTCTCTCTCTCTCTCTCTCTCTCTCTCTCTATCTCTCTTTCTCTCTCTTTCTCTCTCTCTCTCTCTCTCTCTTTCTCTCTCTCACTCTCTCTCTCTTCTCTCTCTCTCTCTCTCTCACTCTCTCTCTCTCTCACTCTCTCTGTCTGTTTGTCTCTGTTTGTCTAGGTCCTGCTGTCATTGTCTCAGACTGAATCACTCTATCTCTATCTTTCTCTGTCTGTCTTTGTCTCTCCATCTCTGTCTCTGCCTTCCGCTGTATGTCTGTCTCTGTCTTTCTGTGGCTCTGTCTCCGTCTGTCTGTCTGAGTCTATTTGTCTCTTTCCGTCATCTCTGTTTATATCAGTCTGTTTGTCGGTCGTTATCTCTCTGTCTGCTCTGTCTATCTCCCTCTGTCAGGCTGTGCCACTTTCTATTCTGTCTCTCTCTGCATGTCTCTGTTTTTCGGTGTCGTAGTCTGTCTCTGTCTCAGTCTGTCACTCTCACTGTCTCTATTTCTCTTTGTTGGTGTCCATCTGTCTCTGTCTGTCAGTGTCTCTGTCTCTTTCTGTCTGATGCGATGTCTGTGCCTTGCACTCTGTCTCTCTCTCTCACTGTTTCTATATATCCGTATCTGTCGCTGTATCTGTCTGTTTCTATATGTCTTCCTCAGTCTGGCTTTTTCGCTATCTGTTTCTGTCTGCCCGCCTGCCTGTCTGATTTTGTTTGTCAGTCTCTGTCTATCTGTCTGTCTGTATATCTCTGTCAATCTGGATCTCTGTCTCTGCCTGTCTCTCTGTCTCTATCAGTTTCTACGTCTCTGTCTCTCTCTCTCTATGAGTCTGTCACATGAACGCAAGCTAGCGAAAAATATAAAAACGGATTGTAAAAGTTTCTACAGGTATGTGAAAAGGAAAAGACGGGGGAGGAAAATGTAGGTCCTTTACAGTCAGACACCGGATAATTAATAATGGCGAATGAGGAAATGGCTGAGAAATAAATAACGACTTTGTTTCTGTCTTCACGGAGGAAGACGCAACAAATCTCCTAGAAATACGATAAAACCATGTGTGGCGAGTATGAGGAACTTAAAGAACTTATTATTAGTAAAAAAAAATACTTGCAAACTTAACGGGACTAAAAGTCGATAAATCCCAAGGACCGGATGACCTACATGCTCGGGTTTTGAATGAGGTGGCCATTGGGATAGTGAACGCATTGGTTGTCATCTTCCAAAAATCTATAGATTTTGCAACGGTTCCTTAAGTTTGGAGGATAGCAAATATAACCCCGCTATGTAAGAAAGGAGGGAGAGAGAAAACGGGGAACTACAGATCTGTTAGCATCACATCAGAAGTTGGGAAAATGCTGGAATCTATTATAAAGTATGCAATAGCTGGGCACTTAGATACTAACAGTAAGATTTTGCAGAGTCAGCAAGGGTTTATGAAAGGGAAATCCTGTTGGCGAACCTATTGGTGTTCTTTGAGGATGTAACTAATGGAGTAGAAAAGGGGAACTTGTTGATGTAGTGTATCTGGAGTTTCAGAAGGCTTTCCATATGGTCGCACACAAGAGGTTGGTGAACAAAACTAGGGCACATGGAACTGGGGGTAATATACTAGCATGGATTGAGAATTGGTTAACAGACACAATAAAAGAGTAGGAATAAACCGATGACAGGCTGTGACTAGTGGGGAACCGCAAGGATCGGTGCTTGGGCCCCAGCTATTCACAATCTATATCAATGATTTGGTTGAAGGGGACTAAACGTAACATTTCCAAATTTGCTGAAGATAGATTGCTAGGGGGCAGTGTCTGTTGTGAAGAGGATGTGAAGAGGCTTCAAGGGAATCTCGATATGTTCAGTGAGTGGGCGAGAACATGGCAGATGGGATATAATCTGGATAAATGTGAAGTTATCCACTTTCGTAGAATAAGCAGAAAGGCAGTGTATTTCCTAAATGGTGAAAGATTATGGAATGCAGATGCTCAAATGGACCTGGGTGTCATTGCACATGAGTCACTGAAATTCAATGTGCTGGTGCAGCAATCCAAAGGAAGGCAAATGTTATGCTTGCCTTCATTACAAGAGTATTTGAGTACAGGAGTAAAGAAGTCTTTCTCCAATTATTTAGGACCTTGCTGAGAACACACTTTATACAATTTTGGTCTCCTTACCAAAGGGAGGATATATTTGCCATAGAGGGAGTGCAACGAATGTTCACCAGATTGATTCCTGGGATGACTGGACTGTCGTATGAGAAGTGATTGAGTAAACTAGGCCTGTATTCTCTTGAATTCAGAAGAAAGGGAGGGGATTTCATTGAAGCATACAACATTATTACAGGGCTTGATAGGGTGGATGCTGGAGAAAGTTTCCCTTGTCTGGGGAGTCTAGAACCAGAGGCCACAGCTTTAGGATAAAGGGTAGGCCATTCAGGACTGAGATGAGAAGAAATTTCTTCACACAAAGGGTGTTGAATCTTTGGAATTTTCTACCCCAGAGGGCTGTGGAGGCTCATTCATTGGGTATATTCAAAGCAGAAGTCGTTAGATTTTTGACTAGTAAAGGCATCAAGGGATATGGAGTTAGGGCCGGTTAATGGAATTGAGACAGAAGATCAGCCATGATCTCATTGAATAGTGGAACAGCCTCGAAGGGCCGAATGGCCTACTCCTGCTCCTATTTCTTATTTTCTGATGTTCTTATGTCTCTTTCACAGTCTGTCTCTCTCGCAGCCTATCTGAGTCTATGTCCGTCTGTCATATCTGCCATTCTCTCTCTCTCTCTCTCTTTCTGTATGTCTGTAACTCTCTCTCTCTACCTATGTGTCTGTCTGTGCCTCTCTCTCTGTCTCTGTATATCTCTGTCTTTCACTATCACTGTCTGCCTGTGTCTGTCCCTCTGTCTGCCTCTGTATATCTCTCTGTTTCTATCTGTCTGATTTTCCCTGCCAGTCACTAATTCTCTCATTCTGCCCTCATGAGCATCGCTGCTATTAATCGCTCCACCAAGGTGGCCGTGCTTTTAGCTGTCAGGAGCCTGAACTCTGGAATTCCCTGCTTAAACCACTCCGCCACTCTAATCCTCTCTTTCCTCCATAATGTCCCTCCTTAAAACCTACCTCTTTGACCAAGCTTTTGGTCACCTGACCCAAACCTCTCCTCATGTGGTTCCGTGTCAAATTTTGCTTGATGACGCTCCTGTTATGCTCTTGGGACGTTTACTGCTTTAAAGGCGCTCTATAAATACACGTTGTTGTTAATGCTGTTGTCAGGCTCTGTCTCTGCCTCTGTCTATTTGTGTCTCTGACTCTGTCTGCCTCTCTGTGTCTGTCTGTTTGACTACCTGTCTCTGTCTGTCTCTGTTGGACGTCGTATGTCATTGTCTGTCTTTGTCTGTTTGTCTCCGTCTGTCTCTGTATACCTTTGTCTGTCGCTGTCAACATCTCCCTCTGTCATTTTGCCTCTGTCTGCCTGTCTCTGTCTGTCTGTGTCTATGTCTCTCTCTCTGTCTCTCTGTCTGTCCAGCTGTTTCTGTTGCTATCTTTTTCTATGCCTGTCTGCATCTGTCTGTCTGTCAACGTCAGTTGATCTGTCTCCATCTGTCTCTCTCTGTGTCGCTTGCCTGTCTTTCTCTCTTTGTCTGACTGCATCTTTCTCTATCTCTCTCTGTCTGTCTGTCGTTGTCTGCCTCCGTCTGACTGTTACTCTCTGTCATATAAGATAATTAAAACATAAGTATTTGGAGCAGGATTAGGCCATACGGCCCCTCGAGCCTTCTCCAACATTCAATAACTTCATGGCTGATCTTCTTTCTCATCTCCAATTTCCCACCCGATCCCATGATTCCCTTATTGCCCAAACACCTATCGATTTCAGCTTGAATAGACGCAACGAATGAGCACCACAGCCCTTTGTGTTAGAGAATTACAATGATTCACTACCGTCTGAGTATAAAGATTCCTCCTGAGCTCTGTCTGAAATGGCCGCCCCTTATCCTGAGGCTATGGCCCCTAGTTCCAGACACTCCATCAAAGGGAAACAAACTTTCTGCATCTTCCCTGTCAATCGCCCTCAGAATCTTATATGTTTAAATGAGATCGCCACTCATTTTTCTCAATCAGTCATCATAAGACAGCCCTCTCATCCCAGGAATCAATCTAGTGAACATTCGTTGCAACATCTCTGAGACATTTCTGTCCTTCCTCAGATAAGGAGACCAAAACAGTGCACAGTACACCAGGTGTGGTCCAATCAAAACATTATACAATTGCAGTAAGATACTCCTTACACTTGTACTCCAACCCCCTTGCAGTGAAGGCCCACATGCCATTTGCCTTACTAACTTCAACTGCATCTGCATGATAACTCTCTGTGTTTCCTGCACGAGGACTCATAAATATCTGTGAACATCAACATTTACTACTTACTCACCATGTAAAAATATGTTCTGTTTTTCTATTCTTCCTAGCAAAGTGAATAAGCTAACGTATTAGCACATTATACTCCATCTGCCATCATATTGCCCACTCTCTTAACCTGTCTATATCTCGCTGCAGCCTCTTTGCTTCCTCCTCACAGCTTACATTCCCAACTAGCTTTGTATCGCCAGCAAACATGGATATATTGCACTCGGTCACTTCATCTAAATCATTAATATAGATTGTAATTAGCTGAGGCCTAAGCACTGATCCTTGCGGCACCCCACCAGTTACCACCTGCAAACCAAAAAACGACCCATTCATCCCTGCTCTATATTTTCTGTCCGTTAACCACTCCTCTATCATTGCTAATGGCCCGAAAATTAGACCTAATATGGGATATTACGCACTGTGTACTCTCGCGTATTAGTTCTGAAGTGCCGGTTTCCTGCATGCACTGCGCATGCGCGGGAAACCGGCACGTCGGGTATTGCGAAGGGGGCGGTTCCTAAGTGAACCACATGCACACTACAGGTTCTGCGCAAGCACCACACTCAGTTATTTTTTCAGCTTTGTATGCGCAGGTAAGTGTTGAAGATTTTACACATGAAGAAAGCAGGCGTAAGACCCCCTTTTAACAAGGTAAGTAATTAATTAAGTATTATTTTAATTTTTTTTCAACAGATTTATCTTTATTAGAGACTTTAAAGAAAGATAAGTTTATTTTATAAAATTTAAAAAGAATTTAAATTTTTTCAAAAATTTAAATTTTTGTTTAAAATGGTTAATTTATTTAACTATAGATATTTTATTAATGTGATGGCTTTTTTGTAAATTTAATTGAGGTTTAGCTGTTCTTTCAGGGGCTTGTTGTATTCATAGATTTGACAGCTCTTCCTGTCAAAACTATGAATGAAAGATGTTGTGCTGCCATTGGCTCTAACTGGCCCACGTGATCCCAGAGGTCGCATCGCACAAACTGCGCCCCTGGGATACGCACACACTGCGCGCCGGCACCAGGGAGAGGCCCAGGAGCTGAAGTTCGTGTGGGTCAAAAGCATAAAGGCAGGCGCGGAGTGCTATATCACGGGGGATCCTTACCCCCGCAGGAACCATCGAAGTCCAATTTCTGGGCCAATATTGTCCTAGAAATTCGCGTGGCCAGCTTGCCGCGTGGGTAATGATCACGCGCGCTCTTACCCACTGCGCCTGCCATTGTGTTTTGGGCCCACGTGAACTTCGGGTCACGGGCCTCTCCCAAGAGCCGGCGCGCAGTGCTTGCGTGTTCCAGGGGTGCAGTTAGTGTGATGCGACACCTTCCCATACTCTCCTGTGCCGTTACATACTTGGTCTGCCTTCCAGGCTGACATGTTTTTTCCTCTATCTCTGGCTGTGCATCACCCCCTACTATAGCTCCACTCCGTATCCCATCCCTCTGCCAAGTTAGTTTAAACCCCCCCTAACAGTACTAGCAAACCTCCCCGCAAGGATGTTTTTCCCGTTCCGGTTCAGGTGCACCCGTCCGACTTGTACATGTCCCACCTACCCCAGAAGCATTCCCAGTGATTCAGGTAACGAAAGCCCTCCCTCCTGCACCAACTCTTTCGCCACGCCTTGAACTACTCTGTCCTCCTATTCCTATAATCAATCGCACGTGGCACCGGGAGTAATTCAATGATTACAACCTTTGAGCTCCTGCTTTTTAATCTGCTACCTAGATCCCGAAATTCTTGTTGCAAAACCTCATCCCTCTTTCTACCCATGTCATTGTTACCAATGTGAACCACGACCTCTGACAGTTAGCCCTGCCCCCTTCAGAATGCACTGCAGCCGTTCAGTGACGTCCTTGAACCTGGCACCAGGGAGGCAACATATCATCCTGGAGTCATGTCTGCGGCCACAGAAACGTGTATCTGTTCCCCTTTCGATAGAATCCCCTATCACTATTGCTCTCCCACGTTTTTTCTCCCATCCTGTGCAGCTGAACCACTCGTAATGCCACGGACTTGGCTCTTCTTGCATTCCCCTGATACACCATCACCCCATCAGTATCCAAAACGGAAAATGTGATGGAGAGGGAAATGGACACAGGGGACTACTGCACTACCTTCCTAGTTCTTTTACTCTGTCTGGTGGTCACCCATTTCCTGTCTGCCTTTGCACTCTGTGATCACCTCGTTGGACGTGCTATCCACGAAGATCTCAGCTTCGTGGATGCTCCACAGCGACTCAAGCCGAAACTCCAGCTCCGAAACGCGGATTTCGAGTAGTTACAGCTGGAGACACTTCCTGCCCATCTGTTCGCGCTGGACACAGAAAGTGTCCCTGACTTCCCACATAGCACAGGAGGAGCACCTCACGCTGTCGAGCTTCCCTGCCATGTCTTACCCTTAATTTACTCCCTTTACTTCCTTTAAATTAAAGAATAATAAATACACTAGGAAACTTATTCCCTTTAAACATTACTTACTCTAAACTAGAGACCTTACTTTTAATTTAATGACTGGAATGTAGAAATACTCACCAGGTCCTACTTACCAATCAGCTCCTTCACTGGTTGTGAGGTCACTTTAGCGGTTTTCCAGTTGTTGTTGTTTGACTGCTCCCGCCGTCGGAGTCTTTCCTTGGTGTAAAGTAAGAACCAATTCCTACAGGGTGAAAAGTTAGGAGAAACAAAGTCGAAGCAAGGGAGCTCCTCCTTCCACTCCTCACCTAAGTCGCTGACTCACCCAAATCGCAGCACTCTGTTTAAACCGCACTCCGTGCAAAATCGCACTAAAAAGCCTTTGTTTAGGCCCTGAAACAAAGGAGTTTACTGGGTTGTGCTACAGGCGAACCAGTTTAATCTAGTTCCCACAATTAACTGCGCTTAATTGCACTGAATTGTAGGCATGGTATATACTTCTATTACCCTGCTTAATGCTGGAAAATTTAGTTTTTAAACAGTAAACCGTAACAGTAAATGTGAAACAAACAAAAGTTTAATTTTAGCAAACAGTTAAGAATCTTTGACTTCCCCAACTCGCAGCACTCTGTTTAAACCGCACTGAGACCGGAATATTCTAATCTAGCTTGCCCTGGGAATTATATTGCTGCTTTGAGGGAGGAGAAGTGTAACCTCGTTGGTCCTGGGATTATAATTATTGGATTTAGGTGGGCGCAGGGTAATTTAGTTTACCTAGGTATGGAATTCCTGAGCTGAGACGGGAGCAGTGTAATCAATACGGCCCTGGGATTGAATTTCCTGAATTGTGATCGGAGTAGTTTAATCTAGGTCTCCCTGGTTGAGAATTTCCTGAGCAGAGGCGGGAGCCATGTAATTATGCGGCCCTGCGAATGGAATTCGTGTACTGAGTTGGGGACAGTCTAATCTCGGCCACCCTGGAAAGAAATACTTGTACTGAGGCGGGAGCACTGCAATCTAGGCGTCGCTGGGAATGGGATTCCTGGACCGAGGTGATCGGACTGCAAACTTGTTGAACATGTGATTGAAATTCTAGGATTGCGTTGTGAGGAATGTAATGTACGCAGCCCAAGGAATGAAATTACTGAATTGAGGCGGGAGTGGTGTAAACTAGGTGGCCCTGGGAATGAAATTCCTGGATTGAGGCGGGAGCAGTGTAATCTAGGTGGCACTGGGAAGGAAATTCGTGGATTAAGGTGGCGTGGGTGGGCCGGGTAATCTGGTCTGGCCAGGGAACTAAATTCCTAGTCTGAGTTTGGAACAGTGTAATATACGCTGCTTGGTGAATGAAACTAGACTGAGGCGGGAGCATTGCCATATACAAGGCACTGGGAACGAAATTCCTGGGCGGAGGGAGCAGCAGTGTAATGTAGGCGGACCTGGTGATGACATTCCTGGACTGAGGCACGGTTATTGCAACCTTGGTTACTGTGCGAATTAAATTAATGTTCTGAGGCTGGAGCGGTGTAATCTACGTGGCCCTGGGAATGAAACTGAACTGAGGTGGGAGCAGTGCAATCCTGTAGGCCTGGCAATGGCTTTCCTGGACTGAGGCGTGAACAGTGAAATCTAGCCTTAACTGGGAATGAAATTCCTGGACTGAGGGAGGAGCAGCATAATCCTGGTGAAACTGTCAATGCAATTCCTGGACTGGGGCGGTAGCAGTGTAATATATGCAGGTCTGTGAACGAAACTGTCCTGAAGTGTGAGCAGTGTAATATATGCCGCCCTGGGAATGCAATTCCTGAACTGAGGCGGGAGCGGTGTAAACCAGGCTGCCATGGGAATGTAATTCCTGGACTGAGGCCGGATCAGTCTAAATTAGATGGAGTTGGACTGTAATTCCTGGACTGAGGCGATAGCAGTGTAATTTAAAGGGGCTGGGAATGTAATTCCTGGACTGAGGCGGGAGCATTGCCATATACAAGGCACTGGGAACGAAATTCCTGGGCGGAGGGAGCAGCAGTGTAATGTCGGCGGACCTGGTGATGACATTCCTGGACTGAGGCACGGTTATTGCAACCTTGGTTACTGTGCGAATTAAATTAATGTTCTGAGGCTGGAGCGGTGTAATCTACGTGGCCCTGGGAATGAAACTGAACTGAGGTGGGAGCAGTGCAATCCTGTAGGCCTGGCAATGGCTTTCCTGGACTGAGGCGTGAACAGTGAAATCTAGCCTTAACTGGGAATGAAATTCCTGGACTGAGGGAGGAGCAGCATAATCCTGGTGAAACTGTCAATGAAATTCCTGGACTGGGGCGGTAGCAGTGTAATATATGCAGGTCTGTGAACGAAACTGTCCTGAAGTGTGAGCAGTGTAATATATGCCGCCCTGGGAATGCAATTCCTGAACTGAGGCGGGAGCGGTGTAAACCAGGCTGCCATGGGAATGTAATTCCTGTACTGAGGCCGGATCAGTCTAAATTAGATGGACTTGGACTGTAATTCCTGGACTGAGGCGATAGCAGTGTAATTTAAAGGGGCTGGGAATGTAATTCCTGGACTGAGGCGGTAGCATTGTAAACTTGGCGGCCCTGAGAATAAAACTCCTTGTTTGAGGCGAGAGCTCTATAATCTTGGCTGCCCTGGAAGTGAAATTCCTGGATTGGAGCGTGTGCAGTGCCATCTAGGCGATGCAGGAAATTCAATTATTTGATTTAGGCGGGAGCAGTGTAAACTAGGCGGCCCAGGAAACAAAATTCCTGTTTTGAGGCAGGGCCAATGTAATCGATGCTGCTCTGGGAATGAACCTGAACTGAGGCGGGAGAAGTGTAAATTTAGTGGCACTGGGAATAAAATTACTGGAGTGAGGCAATAACTGTATAATCTGGGCTGCCCTGGGAATGAAATTCCTGGAAAAGGGGCGGGTGTGGTGTAATCTAGTTGGCACTGGGAATAAAATTTGTGGACTGAGGCACGAACAGTGTAATCTATGGAGCTCTGGGAATGAAACTGGACTGAGGCGGGATCATTGCACTATAGGCCGCACTGGCAATGAAATTCCTAGGCTGAGGGCGGAGCAGTGTAATGTAGGCGGCCCTGGTGCTGAAAATCCTGGAATGAGGCTCGGTCATTGCAATCTCGGTGACCCTGGGAATTAAATTATTAATCTGAAGCGAGAGCAGTGTAATCCACGTGGCTCTGGGAATGAAACTGGACTGAGTCCAGAGCAGTGCAATCTAGGTGGCACTGGGATAAAATTCGTGGTGTGAGGCGGCAGCTGTGTAACCTAGGCTGCCTTGGAAATCAGATTCCTGAATTGAGGTGGGAGCAGTGTTAATTAGGTGGTCAGGGGAACGAAATTCCTGGACTGAGGCAGGAACAGTGTAATCTATGCAGCTCTCGGAATGAAACAGGACTGAGGTTGGTGTTTTGCAATATAGGCGTTCTTGGGAATGACGTTTCTGGACCGCGAGAGGATCAGTGTAATGTAAGCGGACATGTTGATGAATTTCCTGGACTGAGGCGGGAGCAGTGCAATCTTGTTGAACCTTGGAATTAAATTCTTGCGATGCAGATCGAAACAGAGTGTTATGCTGCGAGTTTGGTGAGTTAGGGAGTAAATCAAAAACGATAATCTCTTATTTTTATAAATTCTAGTCTTGTGTGCTTGCAATTAGCATTTAAATTTACTGTTTCAATTTTTAAGTTTCTTCCAGGCTTGGGCAGGGCTAAGCAAGCTCTGTGCTGGAGAGCAGGTGAGAGTAATTAATGAATTAAGTGGTCAAATCTGGTTCTGTAACTGCCAGAGAGATCACTTATTTAAATCTCAGCAATATTAATAAGGGAGGCTGGAGCGCAGTTTGTCACGGAGTGCAGTTCGGAACAGAGTGTTAAGCTGCGAGTTTGGTGAGTGAGGGATTTCGGGGAGGGAGGTGTTCCTTTCTTTTTCCATCTTTGTCAGCTTCCATGATAGCAGGAGCTAAAATGCTGCACAAGAGGGGACAGAGAACCAGCGGTGCGTATTTCTCCAGTATTTCTACATTCCAGTCATTAAAGTAAAAGTAATGTCACTAGTTTAGATTAAGTAGTGTTTAAAGGGAGGTAAGGTCCCTAGTGTATTTAATATTTTGTAATTTAAAGGGAGTAAATTAAGGGAAGGACATGGCAAGGCAGCTCGGAAGCGTGGAGTGCACCTCATGCGCTATGTTGGAAGTCAAGTATACTTTAGGTGTCCAGGGCGAACAAATGTCCAGGAAGTGTCTCCAGCTGCAGCTACTCGAAATCCGCGTTTCGGAGCTGGAGCTGCGACTGGTGTCACTTTGGAGCATCTGCGAAGCTGAAATCGTCTTGGATAGCACGTTTAACAAGGTGGTCACTCGGCAGGTAAAGAGTGCACAGGCAGATAGTGAATGGGTGACCACCAGACAGAGTAAAAAAAACTAGGAAAGTAGTGCAGGAATCCCCTGGGTCAATCTCCCTCTCCGACAGATTTTCCGTTTTGGATACTGATGGGGGAGATGGTTTCTCAGGGGAATGCAGTAAGAGCCAAGGCCGTGGCACGACGAGTGGCTCAGCTGCACAGGAGGGGAGGAAAACGAGTGGGAGAGCAATAGTGATAGGGGATTCTATCGTAACGGGAACAGATAGACGTTTCTGTGGCCGCAGACGTGACACCAGGATGGCTTATTGCCTCACTGGTGCCAGGGTCAAGGATGTCACTGAACGGATGCAGTATTCTGAAGGGGGAGGCCGAAGAGTCAGAGATCGAGGTTCACATTGGTACCAACGACATGGGTAGAAAGAGGGATGAGGTCCTGCAACAAGAATTTAGGGAGCTAGGTAGCAGATTAAAAAGCAGCACCTCAAAGGTTGTAATCTCTTGATTCCTCCCGGTGCCACGTGCCAGTGAATATAGGAATGGGAGGATAGAGCAGATGAATGCGTGGCTAAAGAGTTGGTGCAGGAGGGAGGGCTTTAGTTTCCTGGATCACTGGGTCTGCTTCTGGGGATGGTGGGACCTGTGCAAGTCGGACGGGTTGCAGCTGAACCAGAACGGGACCAACATCGTTGCGGGGAGGTTTGCTAGTACTGTTTGTTAGGGGGTTTAAACTAACTTGGCAGGGGGATGGGATACCGAGTGTAGCTATAGTAGGGGGTGATTCACAGCCAAATATAGAGGAAAAAACAAGTCAGCCTTGAAGGCAGATAAATATGTAACGGCGCAAAGGAGAATGGCAAGGCTGGATGGCATTTATTTTAAAGTAAGGAGGTTTGCGAGTAAGGTAGATGAATTGAAGGTGTTGATTACAACATGGAAGTATGATATTGTTGCTATCAGAGAGACATGGTTGATGGAGGGGCAGGACTGGCAGCTCAATATTCCGGGGTATAGAATCTTCAGGCGAGACAGAGGTGGGTGTAAAAGAGGAGGGTGTGTCGTAATATTAATCAATGTGTCAATTACTGCAGTTAGGAGGGATGATATCTTAGCAGGTTCCTCTAATGAGGCCATATGGATAGAACTTAAAAACACAAAGTGGGCATACACATTGCTGGGAGTGTACTATAGGCTCCCAAACAGTCAGGGGGAAATAGAAGAACAGATATGTATGCAAATCTCAGAGAAGTGTAGAGATAATAGGGTAATAATAGTTGGGGAATTCAACTTCCCCAATATTAACTGGGATAGTCAGAGTTTGAAAGGCTTAGAGAGTGCGGTAATCTTAAAGTGCATCCAGAAGAGAATTTTGAGCCAGCATCTAGAAAATCCTACAAAAGTGGGGGCGGTACTGGATCTAATTCTAGGGAATGTTGCCGGACAAGTGGTAGAAGTATCAGTAGGAGAGCAATTTGTTGACAGTGACCATAATTCGGTGACATTTAAGGTAGTCATGGAAGAGGACAAAGATGGACCTGAAAAAAAGGTTCTAAATTGGAGGAAGGCCGATTTTAATATGATAAGGCAGGATATGGCCAAAGTGGACTGGGATCACCTACTTGTAGGAATATCCACATCCGAGCAGTCGGAGTCGTTCAGAATGGAAATAGAGAGAGTACAACGGCAACTTGTTCCCGTAAATGTCGAGGGTGGGACCAACAAACCAAGGGAACCCTCGCTGTCAAGGGATATACGAGAATGGATTAGGAAAAAAAGTGAGGCTTTTGGCAGATACAAAGGACTAAAAACAGTGGAAGCCCGAGAGGAGTGTTGAAAGTGCAAGGGGGTACTTAAAAAAGAAATTAGGAGAGCGAAGGGGGGCATGAATTAACACTGGCGGGAAAAAATGAAGAAAAATCCCAAGGTGTTTTATAAGTATATTAAGGGCAAAAGGATAACCAGGGAAAGAGTAGGACCCATTAGGGACCAAAGTGGTAATCAGTGTGCAGAGCCAGAAGATGTAGGTGGGGTTTTAAATGAATATTTTGCATCTGTGTTCACTATGGAGAAGGAAGCTGTAGGCATAGAAATCAGGCAGGGGGATTGTGATATACTTGAACAAATTACTATTGAAATTGCTAGCGGTTTTAGTTGGCTTAAAATGTTAAATCCCCATGCCCAGACGAGATGTATCCCAGGGTGTTGTGTGACGCAAGGGAGGACATTGCAGGGGCTCTGACACAATTTTTCAGAACCTCTCTGGCAACAGGGGAGGTGCCAGAGGACTGGAGAAAGCTAACGTAGTACCATTATTCAAAAAGTATAGTAGGGATAAACCAGGGAGTTACAGGCCAGTGAGCCTAACTTCAGTGTTAGGGAAATTATTGGAAAAAATTATGAGGGACAGAAATAGTCTCCACTTGGCGAGGCAAGGATTAATCAAGAATAATCAGCATGGCTTTGTCAGTGGGAGATCATGTCTGACCAATTTGATTGAATTTTTCGAGGGGGTGACTATGTGTGTGGATGCGGGTAGGGCAGTTGATGTGTTCTACATGGACTTCAGTAAGGCATTTGACAAAGTCCCGCAAGGAAGACTGGTCAAGAAGGTTAAAGCCCATGGGATGCAGGGCAACTTGGCACTTTGGTAGGAATAACAAGTCACGGTAATACACAATGAATGGTAGGACCCTAGGAGGGACAGAGTATTAGAGGGTCCTTGGGGTGCATGTACATAGATCCCTGCAGGCAGCAGGACATGTAGATAAGGTGGTTAAGAAGGCGTATGGTATACTTGACTTAATTAGGCGAAGCATAGAATATAAGAGCAGGGAGGTTATGATGGAACTGTTCAAAACTCTAGTTAGGCCACAGCTGGAATACAATGTGCAGTTCTGGTCGGCACACTATAGGAAGGATGTGATTGCATTGGAGAGTGTGCAGAGGAGATTCAACAGGATGTTACCTGGGCTGCCGTGCTTCAGCTATGAAGAGAGACTGGACAGGCTGGGGTGGTTTTCCTTAGAGCAGAGAAGGCTGAGGGGGGACCTGATTGAGGTGTACAAAATTATGAGTGGCTGAGATATGGTAGATAGAAAGGAACTGTTCCCCTTAGTAGAGGGGTCAATAACCAGGGGGCATAATTTCAAGGTAAGGGGCAGGAGGTTTAGAGGGGATTTGAGGAAAAACTGTTTCACCCAGTGTGTGGTAGGTATCTGGAACTCACTGCCTGAAAGGGTGGTAGAGGCAGTGACCCTCACAACATTCAGGAAGCATTTAGATGAGCACTTGAAACGCCATAGCATACAAGGCTACGGACCAAGTGCTGAAAAATGGGTATAGAATAGACAGGGCTTGATGGCCAGTGAGGACACTTTGGGCCGAAGGGCCTCTTTCTGTGATGTATAACTCTGACACTATGACTCTATGACTGAGATCGAGAACTGTGTAAACTAGGCGGCCATGAGAATAAAATATTTCGATTGAGATGGGAGCTGTTTAAGTTGGGCGATTTGGGAATGAAATTACAGGATTGAGGCGGAAACAGTGCAATTTAGGCTGCCCTGGGGATGAGATTCCTGAACTGAGGTTGGAACAGTAAAATTTAGGCTCCCCTCTAGTTAAGGCTTCTTCGACAGCACCTCCCAAACCCACGACCGCTACCACCTAGAAAACAAGGGCATTAGTCTCAGGGGTGCACCATCACCTCCAAGTTGCCCTCCAAGTCAAACACCATCCTAACTTGGAAATGTATTCCCGTCCCTTCATCGTTGCTGTGTCAAAATCCTGGAACTCACTTTGTTACAGCATTGTGGGAGTACGTTCAGCACACGGACTGCAATGGTTCTATAATGCGGCCCAACACCATCTTCTCAGGGAAATTTAGGAATGGGCAATAAATGCTGGCCTTTCCAGCGACGACCACAACCCCGGAACGAATAAAACCAAATATTGGTGAACCAGGGACTGAAATTCCTGGATTGATGCGGGAGCAGTTTTACCCACTCGGCCTACGGAATAAAGTTCCTGTACAGACACGGGACCACTGTAAATTTGATGGCCCAGAGAATACAATTCTTGGACTCAGATAGGAACCGTGTAATATGGCCTCCCTGGCATTGACATATCCGGATTGAGGAGGGGGTGTGGACATCTAGGCGGTCCAGGGAATGCAATTTCAGATTAAGGGACGGTCAATGTAATCGATCCGCCCCTAGGACTGGAATTGCGGAGCTGAGCCGGGCGCAGTGTAATCTGCATGGATTTGTGAATTCAGTTCCTGGACTGAGGGAGGGACAGCGTAATCCAGGCGGACCTGCGAATGCAATTCTTGGACAGATGCATCAGCACTTTAATCTTGACGGTCCTGGGAATGAAATTAATTAACTAAGGCGGGAGCCGTATAATCTACACTGCCCTGGGGATGAAATTCCTGGACTGCGGGAGGGGTTGCAAATGTTGGTAGCCTAGGAATAAAATCCCTGGACTGAGGTGAGAGCAGTGTTTTCTAAACGGCCCTGTGATCGATTTGCTTGAACTAATGCAAAAGCAGTGATATCAGGCCGGCCCTTTGAATAAAATTCCTGGAGTGAGGGAGGAGCAGTGTAATGTAAGAAGGCCTGGGAATGTCATTACTGGACTGAGGCGGGAGCAGTTTAATCTCGGCGGCCTTTGGAACGATAATTCTTGAACTGGGACGGCAGCAGTGTAATGCAGGGGGCCCTGGGAATGGAATTAATGGATTGAGGTGGGAGCAGTGAAATCTTGGCGGTCGAGTCAATGAAATATCAGGATTGAGACGGGAGCCGTGTAAACTCGGCAGCCATGGGAATGAAAATTCTGATCTGAGGCGGGATCTGTGTAATCTAGGCTGTCCAGGGAAATAAAATTATGGTCTGTGTCTGGAGCAAAGCAGTAGAGGATGCACCTGAAATGACATTACTGGATTAAGGCCGGTGCTGTTGAATCCAAATGAGATTCAGGCTTGGGCTCATAAGTGGCGATTTACATTTGCGTCAGACAAGTGCCAGACAATGAGTTCCACCAGCAAGAGAGAATCTAACCACCGACCCTAGAAAGTTAACAGCATTACCATCGCAGAATCCCCCACATTCAAAATCCTGGAGGTCACCATTTACCGGATACACAACTGGAAAAGCCACATAAATAATGTGGCTGCAAAAAAAGGTCAGAGGCTGGGTATTCTGCGGCGGGTTACTCACCTATGGACGCCTCAGAGCCTTTCGCCATCGACAAGGCACAAGTAAGGAGTGTGATGGAATACTCTCCACTTGGCTGGATGAGTGCAGCGCCAACAACACTCAAGAAGTGCGACAACGTCCAGGGCTAAGCAGCCCACTTGATTGCCACCCCATCCAACTCTTTAAATATTCACTCGCTCCACCACAGGCGTACCGTGGCTGCAGTTTGTACCATCTACAAGATGCAGTGCAGCAACTCGCCAAGGCTTCTTCGACAGCACCTCCTTAACACACGACTTCTACCACCTAGAAGGACTAGGGCAGCAGGTACATGGGAACACCATCACCTCCATGTTCCCCTGGACACCATCCTGAATTGGAAATATATCGCCGTTCCTTCATTGTCGATGGGTCAAAATCCTGGAACTCCCTCCCTAACAGCACTGTGGGAGTGTTTTCACGGCACTGACTGCAGCGGTTCAATAAGGCGGCTCACCACCACGTTCCAAAGGACAATTAGGTACGGGCAATAAATGCTGTCCTTGCCAGCGACGCCTACATCATAGGAAAGAATAAAATACATTTTGGTAACCCTGGCATTGAAATGGCAGGTTTGAGGCGGGAGCAGCGAAATCTACGCTGTCCAGGGGATGAAATTCCTGGATTGAGGCTGGAGCAGTGTGATATAGTCAGCGCTATGGTTCAAATACCTTGACTGAGGCTGGAGCAGTGTAATATAGTCAGCGCTATGGTTCAAATACCTTCACTGAGGCGGCAGCAGTTAAATCTAGGCGGTCCATGGAATTAGATTACTGGATTCAGATGGGAACTGTTTAATCTGGGCGGCCTAGAAAATGAAATAACTGGACTGAGGCGGAGCAGTGTAATGTCGGCTGACCTGGGAATTCAATTCCTTGATTGACGAGGTATCTGTGTAATCTAAGCGGCCCAGAGAATTAAACTCATGGTTTGAGGCGGGAGCAGTGCAATCTAGCTGGTCCAGAGAATAAAATTCCTGAACTCAGATAGTAGCAGTGTCATGTAGGACTCCCTGGCAATGAATTTCCAGGGCTGAGGCGGCGCAGTGTAATTTAGGTGGTGATGTGCCTTCGAGATACACGACAGCGCAAAATCATAGTTCAGAAACTGATAGCCAAGTTCCGCACTCATGAGGATGGCCTCAATCGCGATATCGGGTTCATGTCACGATACAGAACGTGACTTGACATCATGGCCGGTCTTCCCAGGTGTTTTTTTTTTTAAAGACTAACACAAGAACCTTCACAGATTGACAGGATATGCAGCCAGCAGGTGGTTTGACACGTTGGACCCACTGGGACACATCTCATTGTCTTGGCTGTGCTCTTTGATGCAGGAAAGATTTGAATATATTTTGTCTGTGTTTAAATTGTGAATTCTGGGAGATTCTCTCACTGCTAACTTACCTGACGAAGGAGCGAACTGTTCCGAAAGCTTGTAAAATTAAATAAATCTGTTGGACTATAACCTGGTGTTGTGCGACTTCTCTTAATTTAGGTGGTGCAAGGCTTTAAAATCCTGGACTGAAGCGTGCAGTGTAATCGAGGCGGCCCGGGAATAACATTCTTGGACTGAGGTGGGAGCAATGAATTCTAGACTGTCCTCGGAATGAAATTACTGAACTGAGGTGGGAGCAGTGTAATCTAGCCGAACTGGGAATTACATTCCTGGACTGAGGCAGTAAAAGTGTAATCCGGTCGGTCCAGTGAATAAATGTCCTGGACTGAAGCAGGAACAGTGCAATCTCGTAAACCCAGGAAATGTAATTCCTGGATTGATGCCGTTACAGTGTAATGTGCGATCACAGTCTTTAATTCACTGTGTTCGTCTCAAAATCCCGCCGTTTAGGAATATTTATTGATGGTGATAATTATTACCCTGATGCTCTGGGTTTGAATAACTCAGATAACATGTTTGGGGCAATCCAGCCTTCTTTCTTCTTTTATTCATCCTGTTTTCTGTCACTTTCTCGTCTTTTGTTCTCAGGTTTTTTTCAATAAAGGAGGAGATACTCCATTCTCTTTGTTCTATCTCGGTATTTTATGAACGGGTGAATTATTCTGCATTCACTCACTTTTAATTTAAAACTGTGTGCAATATGCTTAGCCACATTGTGTTGCAATAAAGTGTAGTGACGACAATGGGTCAATGAGTCTGTTTGTTCAATGACTGTAATTAATGCCATTTACAGTGAAGCCTAATAAGGCCGGTTAGTCTTACTTCGGTGGTTGTTAAGATAATGGAAAAGGTACTGAGGGATAGGATTTATGACCATTTGGAAAGATGCAACTTAATCAGGGATAGTCAACTCGGATTCGTGAAGGGTAAGTCTTTCCTAACAAATTTGATTGAATTCTTTGAGGAGGTAACTAAGTGTGTAGATGAAGGTAGAGCAGTTGATGTCGTATACATGGATTTTAGTAAGGCGTTTGATAAGGTTTCCATGGTCGGCTCATGAAGAAAGTAAGGAGTTGTGGGATAGAGGGAAATTTGGCCGATTGGATAAGTAAATGGCTATCTCATAGAAGGCAGAGGGTGGTGGTGGATGGAAAATTTTCGGACTGGAGACCAGTTACCAGCGGTGTGCCACAGGGGTCGGTGCTGGGTCCTCTGCTGTTTGTGATTTTTATCAATGACTTTGAGGAGGGGACTGAAGGGTGGATCAGTAAATTTGCTGATGACACCAATATTGGTGGAGTAGTAGATGAGGTGGAGGGCTGTTGTAGGCTGCAAAGATACATTGATAGGATGCAGAGCTGGGCCGAAAAATGGCAGATGGAATTTAACCCTGTTAAGTGCGAGGTGATTCATTTTGGTAGGGCAAATTTAAATAAGGATTACAGGGTCAACGGCAGGGGTCTGAGGAACGTGGTGGAACAGAGGGATCTGGGGGTTCATAACCACAGATCTCTGAATTTTGCCACTCAAGTGGATAGAGCAGTAAAGAAGGCCTATAGTGTGTTAGCGTTTATTAACAAGGGGTTTGAGTTTAAGAACCGTGAGGTTATGATGCAACTGTACAGGTCCTTGGTGAGACCACATTTGGAATATTGTGTGCAGTTCTGGTCACCTCACTATAGGAAGGACTTGGAAGCATTGGAAAGAGTGCAAAGGAGATTTACCAGGATGCTGCCTGATTTGTGGTGGGAGGTCTTATGAGGAAAGATTGAGGGATCTAGGTCTTTTCTCTTTAGAGCGGAGGAGGATGAGAGGCGACTTAATAGAGGTTTATAAGATGATGAGGGGGATAGATAGAGTGAATGTTCAGAGACTATTTCCTCGTGTGGATGTAGCTGTTACAAGGGGGCATAACTATAAGGTGCATGGGGGGAGATACAGAATGGATGTCCGAGGTAGATTCTTTACTCAGAGAGTGGTTGGGGTGTGGAATGGACTGCCTGCTGTGATAGTGGAGTCGGACACTTTAGAAACTTTCAAGCGGTTATTGGATAAGCACATGAAGCACACCAGAATGATAGGGAGTGGGATAGCTTGATCTTGGTTTCGGACAATGCTCGGCACAACATCGAGGGCCGAAGGGCCTGTACTGTGCTGTACTGTTCTATGTTCTATGTTGTATGTCACTCAGGGATTGTTCTCTACTATAAATAAGGAACATCCTTCACTGTGTCACCTCACACAGTCAGCGCGCTGCCTCCAGCACAAATACCACCAGCGACTCAGAGAAGGGAAGGCTTGGTTGTGAACCCCTCAACCGACCCTTCCTGTAAATTGGCTTGAAGAGATGCGGATAGATAACTTACTTTATGAAAAACGAAAGATTTACTATCCCATCCTCGCTGTTGTTGGTGTTCCGAGTAAGTATCAATGACCAGTAATGAATTCCATAAACCATGTTCCTCTGCAATATTATTCTGGCTATTTACAGTGGGATTTTATTTATGAATGATTTTCTGTGCTTGCATTTGTTGCATCATCTAAGTCGTATAAATGCAAGTCTTACTTTGTTTTTATCGTTGTTAATGCATGTGTTGTTGTACCAAAAATCCCCAAATAGCCTCGCTACAGTTGATGGTCCTGTTAAGACTCGACATCTAATAATTAATTCTGTAAATTATGTTTAACAGATTTACTGTTCATATAATTTACTCCCCCAGCCCGGCAGCCCTCGCTACTGTTGGTGTCCCTGGTACGTCTCTGTATCCAGCTTTTCATTCTGTAAATAATGATTAACTGTATTTCTCTCGTTCTTCCCCTATTCGTTGTCATTCCCCATGCTTTCCGCGCCGCTGTACGCTACTGATTCTGAACGTGATCTGATGTTACCAATTTTGCAATATTCTATGTTCAATTCCAGCAAAGATATTGGACCCAGACTCTTTATTTAACGAATTTCCGTCTGCTCCCCACACAGAACATTTCTAACAGATCAGAAAATGTTTTCTTGGTTTCGGAGACTTTTCACCTAATGGCACAGGTCATCGACTTGAAACGTTAATTCTGTTTCTCTTCCTCCACAGAAGCTGCCTCACCTGCTGAGTATTTACAACATTTTCTGCTTTCATTTCAGATTTCCAGTATCCGCAGTATTTTGCTTTTGTTTTCGGTTAATGCTCAGTATAGAGTCACAGGAAAAAATCCTGGCAGTTCATATATATATATTTAAATGTGTGAAATATCCGCTAATCATTCAGTTGCAGGCACTGTCTCCTTTTCCACCATCTCCAGTGCTGCATTCATGGCACTGCTTCAGATGGTTGGAATAGGATTACAAGGATAATTTACAATCTCTTAAATTGTTCTTTAGACAGATTTCTATAAAGTTATTTTTAATTTTTTTTTTGAATTTACAATTGAGTCACATACCCGTCTGGCACAGTTCCGTGGATCGCTCAGTGAGACCCAGAGTGGGGTCTCTATTGCCTCCTGCTGTACTTCAGGATAAACAATCCCAGCTGAGGTTAAGACAATCCTTTGATATTTTCTACTCTAATATTCTCTGAACAAAGTTGGAGACCATCATGTGAAAAGTACAAGGATAATTCTCTTCCATTTGGGTTCCGATACTTTAAAAAAGCGTTCGGCAGCACCTTGCCTGTTGGATAATTCGTCTGAATTCGATGTTGATAAATACATTTACTGAGGCATTTACTGTCAATGATAACTATTTATTATAATTCAGAGTCCATTCTTTTCAATGTTATGTGGAAAATCTTCCTTTCAATGAGCTACAATTTGTGTATTTCAAGAAAAATGCGGTAAACTCGATCTTCAAAGCACATCTGACATCTTAGTTGTCTTTATAACTGCAGTTCACTAGTATTTATCTTAACATTGTAGTATTACATCCGTACATTTTAAATACAATTTTTTGTAATTATTGCTCGACAAAGTTCCTGCTTCTGTATGTTGCTGTTGCATTCATTTACTGTGCTATATATAAAGGATATTCAAACGAAGATCAGGAATCCAAGCGAGATTTCCACATCCCTAAACAGGGCACAGAAGCGAACTGCACTGCTCAAAATGCTGACTGATCCCGGGACAAGATGTTTTGTAAGAGTATAATAACATGAGTTCATAGGAAGTGGAGCAAACCATTTAGCCCCTCAAACCTGTTACGATATTTAATGAGATCATGATTGATCTGCGACCTAACTCCATATACACGACTTTGCCCCATATCCCCTAATAACGTTGGTTAATAAAAATCTTTCAATCTCAGATTTAAAATTAACAATTGATCTAGCATCAACTTCGGTTTGCGGAAGAGAGTTCCAAACTTCTACCACCCTTTGTGCGTAGAAGTGTTTCCTAATTTCACTCCTGAAATGTCTGGCTCTAATTTTTAGACGGTGCTCCCTAGTCCTTGAATCCCCAACCAGGGAAAACAGTCTCTGCCTATCTACCAATCTGTTCATCTTAATATCTTGAAAACTTCTATCAGATCACCCCTTAACCTTCTAAATTCTTAGGAATTCAATCCTAATTTCTCTAATTTCTCCCCATAACTTAACCCTTGGAGTCCGGGTGTCATACTGGTAACCCTACTCTGCACTTCCTCCAAGGCCAATATATCCTCCCTAAGGTGTGGTGCCCAGAAATGCTCACATTACTCCATGTGTGGTCTAACCAGGGCTTTCTATAGCTGCAGCATAACGTCTACCTCCTTGTGTTCTCGTGCTTTAGATCTAATGGCCAGCATTCCATTAGCGTTTTTGATTATTTTCTGTACCTGTCGATGACATTTTAATGATCTATATAGATGCAGCCCCCGCTCTTTTGACCTCCACTCTTTTTAGCTTTTCACTATTTAGAAAGTGCCCTGTGCTATCCTTTTTCTGTATAAATTTTAAAACCTCACATTTTCTTACATTAAAATCCATTTGCCACATTTTTGCCCATTCACTGAATCTATCAGTATCCCTTTGTAATTTCATGTTTTTATCTATACTGCCTACATCGCTGCGTAACTTTGTGTCATCCGCAAATTTGGATATATGTCTTCTTGCCATCTTCCAGGTCGTTAATAAAAAATGTGAATAGTTGAGGCCTCATCAGGTCCTTGGAATGTGTCAACCTTTAGAGTCATTATTTGATTTATTACTGTTTATTTATTGACATTAATTTTATTCAGTCCCTGTCTCTTATACAATATTAGTTTTCTTGGGATTTCTGGCATGCTTCTTCCTCTACTGTGAATACTGACACAAAGTCTGTTTTCAACCTGTCCGCCATTTCCTTATTATCATTGACAATATCACCGCTTTCAGTTTTTAAGTGTTCAATATGACTCCTGACTACCCTATTTTCAGAATATAGTTCTAAAAATTCTTTGTGTTGATTCTGATACCCTTACAAGTTTCTTTTCGTATTCCCTTTTGTAGCTCTTAATATCTGTTTTGTGACGCTTTGCTGTTCTATGAATCTTTCCCATTCGCCAGAATTTGTGCTAGTTTTTGCATTTTTGTAGGCTTTCTCTTTTACTTCCTTGCTGACCCTTACCTCTTTAGCCGTCCAGGGCTGTTTTTGCCAAATAGACCTCTTGCCCCTCAGGGGTATAAACTGTTTCTGTATCAGCTTAAATTATTTTTTGAACATCGCCACTGTTTTTCTGTTGTTTTACCCATTAACAGGTTTGCCCTGTTTACTGTGGACAGTCTCTGCATCATCCCGTTGAAGTCGGCCTTACCTAAACCTAGAATCTCAGTAGCGGTTTCGCGTTTCTCTTCATTGAACTCGATCATGTTATGATCACTATTAGAAAAATGTTCCACACCGTTAGGCTGTTAAGTAAATCTGAGTCTTTACTCATTATTAATCTAACTAGGCACGCCCCTTGTTGGTTGCAGAACCTATTGTTACAGAACACTACCCTGGACACACTCAATAAATACACTACCTTTCTGAAATGTGCTAATCTGCTTCTGCCAATCTATTCCTGAGAAGTTCTGTTCCTTTGTGTCTGCGGCACCTCAGCTGGTGATTTTTATATGCTGGGCTAAAGATAGATCTATCATATCATCTCCCAGTGAGCAAACATCTGTTACTTTCATGTATTTATTCTCATGTCTTTTATTGATTAATTATTTTTACAATGTAGATTAACAGCTTCAAATGTAATATAATTAGATAATTTCATTGAATATCGGTAATTAATTGGTGATTTCACCCCGAATTCCATCAAACTACTGCTTTTACTGCCAGCCTGATGTAAAACTTCCATGTTTATTTCCCTTCCGCACAGATAACTTAGTGACCATTGTGATCCAGTCTCGGGGAAAGTGCGGTCTCTCCACATGCGTCACTCGCTATCTGGTGGCCATGGCAGCGGCGGATCTACTGGTCGTTAACTTCGACCTGATATTGAGGCACATTCCGATGTCTTATAAGAAATCGCTTGCTCCTATGTATTCTATCCCCGTGTGTAATATCCACGCCGTCCTGCTTTATGCAGTCACAGACTGTTCTGTCTGGTTCACTGTCATTTTCGCATTTGATCGTTTTGTGGCCATTTGTTGCCAGAAGCTGAAATCAAAATATTGCACCAAGAAAACGGCAGCTGTGGTTCTTGGAACAGTGACTGTGGTGAGCTGTATAAGGAACATTTTCTAGTATTTTATGTTGACAGATGAATATAGGACAACGAACATTCCCTGGTTCTGTTATTTAACATTTGCTGTTCAGTTTTCACCGGTCTGGGGAGCAATCGAGTTACTTCAACATATTCTCACCCCGGGAGTTCCATTTGTTCTGATTCTGCTGCTCAATGCTTTCACCGTCAGACAAATTTTAGTGGCCAGCAGAGCCCGCAGGAGACTCCGGGGTCCCAGCAGTGCGGAGAGACCCAGAGACGCAGAGATGGAGAGCCGAAGGAGATCCATCGTTTTACTGTTCGCTATTTCGTGCAATTTCATACTGTTATGATCAGTGCTTACGGTGTATTCTATATATAACCGGGTGTGGCGATTTGTAGATTATTCTGTATCTCTACCTATATATTTTCCAGAATTGGGACAACTGCTCCAGCTCCTGAGTTGCTGCACAAACACTTGCATTTATGCGTAACACAGACTAGGTTTAGACAGCAGTTGATAAATGTGGTGAAATATCCCTTTACTTTAATTGTAAAATTCATTGAACGATGAGAAGATTTGAAGAAGTTCCTGCATCAGAACTTAATCCCGTCTCTTATTCTGTCGACCCAGTCTCACCCGGGGGCCAGTGATATTGGTTAATTTAGCACACTCACTGAAACACTGTGTACATCATAACGAAGCGCCAGAGACATTCATTGAATTGTAAAACAGTTCCACTGAACTCAGAAATTCTGACACCTCCCATTTCCACAATGTATTGCTGCCATTCGCAATTGTACCATTTACTTCCGCCTCCCAATTCCACAATGTACTGCTGCCCTCTCCAAATGAACCATTTACTACCGCATCCCATTTCCACAATGTACTGCTGCCCTCCCCAATTGTAAAAGTTACCTCCGCCTCTCAATTCCACAATGTACTGCTTATCGCCCCATTTGTACCATTTACTGCCGCCTCCCAATACCACAATGAACTGCTGCCGTCCCCAATTGTAACATTTACTGCTGCCTCCTAATTCCAAAAAAAAACTGCTGTCCTCTTCAATTGTACTATTTGCTGCTGGTTTCCCATTCCAAAATGGACAGCTGCCCTCCCCAATTACACAATTTAATGCTGCCTCCCAATTACATAATGTACGACTACCCTCCTAAATTGTAACAATTAATTCCGAATCCCAATTCCACAATGTACTACTGCTCTCCCCAATTGTAAAATTTACCTCCGCCTCTCAATTCCACAATGTACTGCTTATCGCCCCAATTGTAACATTTACTGCTGCCTCCCAATTCCACAATGTACTGCTGCCCTCCCCAATTGAACATTTCACTGCTGCTCCCCAATTCCACAAAGTACTGCTGCCCTCTCCAATTGTACCATTTACTGCCGCCTCCCAATTCCACAATTTACAGCTGCCCTCTAAAATTGTACTATTTACTGCTGCCTTCCCATTCTACAATGGACTGCTGCCCTCCCCAATTGTACCATTTAATGCCGACACCTAATTCCACAATTGTACTGCTGCCCTCCCCAATTGTACCATTTACTGCTACCTCACAATTTCACAATGTTCTGCTGCCCTCCCCAATTGTACTATTTACTGCTACCTCCCAGTTCCACAATGTACTGCTGAACTCCCAAATTATACCATTTACTGCTACCTCACAATTTGACAATGTCCTGCTCCCGTCCCCAATTATACCATTTACTGCTACCGTCCAGTTCCACAATGTCCTGCTGCCCTCTACATTTGTACCATTTACTGCCACCTCCCAATTCCACAACATACTGTTGTGTTTTTATCATGATCAATTTAACATTTAACTGTAACTTTATTCTCCTGTTTCTAGCTTACCTTTTACAAATTGAGAATTAACTGTAACTTTATTCCCCTATGTCTTGCTTAACATCTCCAATTCAATAATTAACTACAACTTTCCCCACCTGTGTATTGGTTACCATGTTCAAATTGGACAGGGAATCAATAGAGTATCAGAACAGGAGTGCAAAGTGAGTGGAACTGCTAAATCACCTTCACATTAAACAGAAACAGGGTAGGTACAGCACGGGTTAGATATGAAGAAAAGCTCACTCTATACGATCCCATCAAAGACTCCCTGGACAAGAACAGCATAGTAAGATACAGAGTAAATTTCCCCCGTAACTGCACCATCACCCACGCCCAGGGCAGGTACAGCACGCGTTGAATACAGAGTAAATGTCCCTCTACACTGTCCCATCAAAGACATCACAGGGCAGGTAGAGCACGCGTTAGATACAGGGTAAAGGTTCCTCCACAGTGGCCAATCAAACACTCCCAGGGCAGGTACAGCACGGGTTAGATACAGAGTAAATGTCCCTTTACACTGTCCCATCCAAAAAATCACTGGGCAGGTGGAATACGCGTTAGATACAGAGTAACGTTCCCTCTACACTGTCCCATCAAAAAATCCCAGTGCAGGTACAGCACGGGTTAGTTGAGAGTAAATCTTCCTCTGCACTATCCCAAGGAACACTCTCAGGGCATGTATAGCACGGGCTAGATAAAGAGTAAATCTCCCTCTACACTGTCCCATCAAACACTCCCAGGGCAGATACTGCACGGGTTAGATACAGAGAATAGCTCCATCTGCACGGTCCCATCAAACACTCACAGGGCAGCATATTCACGGGTTAGATACAGATAAAGTTCACTCTACACTGGCTCATCATACACTCCCAGGGAGGGTACAGCATGGGTTAGTTAGAGTTAAGCTCCCTCTACACTGTCCCACCAAACACTCCTCGGGAATCTAAAGCGCGGTTTAGATACAAAGTAATGCTCCAGCTACATTGCCCCATCAAACACACGCAGAGCAGGTACAGCATGTGTTCAATGCAGTGTACAGCTCACTTGACTCTACCCAATGAAGCACAACCAGATCAGGTACAGCATGGGGGAAATACAGAATGAAGATCCCTCTAATTGTCAGTGTCAAACACTCCTAGGTGAGGTATTGGCAAGGTTTTTCTGCGAGTAAAGCACCACTCAACTTCGCACATCAAAGTCCGAGCCTGACGGCAGATCTGGATCAGCTCCCGGCGTCTGGTTTGACTCTCACCTGGGCAAAATCGTGGACTAATGGAATTCTCAGTAATGTTCCTCACCTTTCCAATCATTGATGAGGCGTCCCATTTTATCCCGTCTCCGACACTGGGGTGTCTCGGTCCAACTAGATCTGCTCTGTGAAGCCAGCTACATTTCTCCAGTCCCAGTGAGTGTGGCGAAGATTCGACTTCTCTCTCTGCACCTTCCTGAGATATTGCTCACCCCAGAGACTATCAATAGAGAAATGATTCTTTTTAATCCAGAATATGGACCTGGAATAAAATTGTCTATTTTCGTCACTGTGATAATATTTAATTTGAACATATTTGAAATTATTGAATGTATTTGAATTACTTACTTCATTATTACATTTTTCTTTTCTGCCCTTTGCCCTGTTTATTGGGACGAAACTCAATCCCGTGGTCAGCTGTCACTGCAGCTCCTCCCACACTGACATCCCACTGATGGGCCGTAACCAGGGGCGGGGACTTGACACCACGTGACATCACACAGGAGCCGGGAGCTAATCACACAGCAGCCAGGAAAGATGTCACAAAGTGGCCGGAGCCCCTCCCACTCGTGGTGTCACAGGGTCACATTGAACAGGCTCTGCTCTTGGTGTGCAGTGTCACTGGGCATGAACACAGGTTGTACAATAAGCCCCATCTCCGACCCAGCATTCCTCCTATTTTCCCATTCACTGGTACCCTAACTAAATTCCCCATTTATTGCTGCCTTCCTCAAATGTCCCATTTACTGGTGCCTTCCACAATTCCAACATTGTGGTGCATTCCACAGTTAGCAAATTTACTGGATCCCTCCCCCAATTAACACAATTACTGGCGTCTTCTTCCAACTCCCCTATTTAATGGAACTCTCCCTAAATTCGCCGTTTATTGCTACCCTCCCCAAATTCCACACCTAACTGCTGGCAAAATCCAAAGGTTCCATTTGCTGTTCCCTTCCAATTTCTCCATTTACTGGTACCAGTCTCAATTATTCTATTCACTGATGCCCTTCCTCAACATTTATTGTTGCGACGTGAATATTTTCTCAGTTGAGTGCTCATTTATGTTTCCTAGTACATAAGTAGAAAGGAAATAGGAGCAGGAGTAGGCTATTTGATCCTTCGATCCTGCTCCGCCATTCAGTAAGATCATGGCTGTATTCGAACTTATCTCCACTTTCCTGCACCATCCCCATATTCAAATATATATCGATCTCTGTCTTGAATATACTCAATTACTGAGCGGCCACAGCCCTCTGGCGTAGACAATTCCACAGATTCACCACCTTCTGAGTGGAGACATTTCTCCTCATCTCAGTCCTACATGGCCGACCGCTTATTCTGAGACTGTGACCCCTGGTTCTAGACTCCCCAGACAGGCGAAACATCCTCCCTGCATCTACCTTGTCAAGACCTGTAAGAATTTTGTATGTTTCAATGAGATCACCTCCCATTCTTCTAAACTCTAGAGAATATATGCTCAGTCTACACAATCTGTCCTCATAGGACAATCCCCCCATCCCAGGAAACCAGTCTGGTGAACCTTCGTTGCATTCCTCTATGGCAAGTATATTCTTCCTTAGGCTGTGTATATGTTCCATTATTCACAGCCCGTTGCCCAATACTGATTTGTGAGATATATCCTGTGTATATTCTCATTTCAATATACAATGGCCATTCCTGTTCCAATATACACATGCCATTTCCCTATATTGAACTTTACTTGTGTAACTTGCAGGCTTATTAAGAAGATGGAAGACCGTGGAATTAAGGGGCAATCCGCGGAATGGCTACGGAATTGGCTCAGTAACAGGAAGCCGCGGCTGCGCGGACGGATGTGTTTTCAGACTGGGAGCTGGTTTGCAGTGGTGTTTCCCAAGGGCCGGTTTTGGGCTCCATTACTCTTATTAACTTTTATAAACGACCTAGACTCGGGTGTAGGGAGCAGCATTATAAAGTTTACAGATGATGCGAAACATGGCAAAGTAGTAGATAGTGACGATACTTGCAGACTTCAGGATGACATAGACAGGATGAAGCAATGGGCAGAAGCAGGGCAGATGGAGATCAATGCGGAGAAGTGTGAGCTGCTTCACTTCCGGGGGAGTAATATGAAAAGACGGTCTAGTATAAATGGTACGATTTTTAAAAGTGTAGATGAGCAGAGTGATCTCGCTGTACAGATACACAAATACTGAAATGTGGCAGAGCATGTTGATAAAGTGGTTAACAACGCCTATGGGTTAATTGGGTTTATAGGGTGTGGAATAGAATATAAATGGAAAGTGATCATTCTAAACTCAATAAATCACTGGTTCGGCATCAGCTGGACTATTGTGGAGAATTCTGGGCACCACACTTCAGAAAAGATTTAAAAGCCTTAGAAATGGTATTGATAAGGTTAATCAGGTTGTTACCAGGGAAGATGAGTTGCAGCGTTGAAGAGATGTTGGAAGAGTTAGGACTGCTCCTTGGAACAGAAAATGTTAACAGGTGACCTAATCGAGCTTTTCAGGAAGATGAAAGGTGTTGAGCGAGAAAGCCTATTCCCTCTGGCGAGTGGATTAAATCCAGAGGTCATAGATTTAAAATCATTGGGAAAAGATCTAGAGGGGACATGAGGAGAATTGTTTTCACTCAGAGTTGTTGGGCTCTGGGACGCTCAACTTGAAAAGGAGACAGAAGCTGATGACTTTAATAATTTTAAAAGGCGGTTGCATTGGTTCTGGAGGATGAGGAATTACAGGTTTATGGGCAATAGGTGGGGTCGTGGGTCAAAGCACCACTGCTCTTCAAAGAGCCAGCGTGGACATGACTGGCTGAATGGACTCTTCCTGCTGTAAGTTGCTGTGATTCGATGATTCCATAGGATTATATCGGATATACGGCACAGAAATCGGCTATTCGGCACAACCAGTCCATGCCAGCGTTTATGCTCCACACGAGCCTCCTCCCATCTTTCCTCATCAAAATCTCTCAGCATAACCCTCATATGCTTGTCCAGCCCACCCTTAAATGCATCTATACTATTCGCTTCAAACACTACCTGTGGTAGCGAATTCCACATTCTCACCAGTCTTTGGGTAAAGTAGTTTCTTCTGAATTCCCTATTCGATATCTTGTTGGCCTCTAGTTATGCTCTTCCTCACAAGTGGAAACATTCTCTCTGTATCTACTCTATCAAAACCTTTCTTAATTTTAAAGACCTCTATTAGGTCACCAAAAAGCCTACATTTATCAAGAGAAAAGAGACCCAGCCTGTTCATGCTTTCCTGATATATATACGCTCTCATTTCTGGTAACATCCTTTTAAATCTTCGCTGCACCCTCACCAGTGCCTCTATATCTTTTTTTATAATATGGCGACCAGAACTGCACGTAGTACTCCAAGTGTGGTCTAACCAAGGTTCGATACAGTTTCAGCATAACATTCCTATTTTCAGTTCTATCCGTCTAGAAATAATTCCTAGTGTTTGGTTTGCTGATATCTGTGCCACTTGTTTCTACTGCCATTATTTTATCACTGATAAGAACAGATACTCCACCTCCCCTGTTTCTCTCCATATCTTCTCTAAATAGCTTATACCCTGCAATGTTTAATTACCGGTCCTGTTTTTTCTGCAGGCATGTCTCAGTAATCCCTACTTTCTCTGGTTCCTTGCGACGCATGATTACCTCCAGCTCCCCTGTTTTATTATGGACACTGTATGCTTTGATATACAGAGAGTTTAACTCAGTTTAATAGGAATTCCTCTCACTTAATGTTTAACCATCTTTTGAGACTCCTGTTCCATAAATCTATGTATTCACTTGCCATCAGTTTCCTTCCTCACTTTATTCGTTCCGATGCTCTCTTTTCCTGTTTTGTTTATATTTTGGCGACTGACGTTTGTTGTAGAACTCCCCCCCGCCTCCATCTTACCAGTTTAAACCCTTGCCAACTTCTATTTACCCGTTCTGCTAGGACAGGAGCCCATTCCGGTTCAAGTGGAGCCCGTCCCCTCGGTAAATGTCCTCCCTGTCCCAGAAAATGGTACCAGTGTCCATTGAAAAAGAACCCCTCTTTCCCACATCAGCCCTTTAACCACATGTTAATTCTCCTGTTCTATCTGATTCTATGCCAATTTGCACGTGGCTCTGGCAGTAATCCAGAGATTATTCCCCTCGAAGTACTGCTTTTTAATTTAGATCCTAACTCCTGATACTCTTTCAGCAGGACCTCCTCCCTGCTCCTACTTAAGTTATTTGTTCCAACATGGACCACGACAACTGGATTTATCTCTTCCCTGTCCAAGTTCCTCTCCAGCCGCCGTGAGATATCCCTTACCGTGGCACCGGGTAGGCAACACACCCTTCAGGATCCTCGTTCTTGGCTGCAGAGTACGCTATCTGTCCCCTTAAAAATAGAATCCCCTGTCACTACCACATTTCTATTCAGCTCTTCACACGCCACCGCCCCCGCCCCCTCTGAGCCACGGTGCCTTGGTCTGCATTGTGGCTGTCCTCCCTGCAGTCTTTCTCCTTGTCCTCACAGGTAGTGAGTACATCGTACCTGTTGGACAGGACCAGTGTCTGTGGGACCTCCTGCTCAACCTCTCCTAAATCCCCACTACCCGCCTCCTGAACAGTCACAGCCTCCCTTTCCTGAACCTGTGCTTCCCTCTGGGGTGTGACTGTATTATGGATAAAACTGTCCAGGAATTGCTCCCCCTCCCTTATGTGTTTGGGTGTCTTCAACTCGCACTCCAGCTCAATGACTCTGAGCCGAATTCTATTACTGATAATGGAGGGATTTATCTTGACGATATTTTATCTCCAGCAGTGCCAATTAAAATTCCAGCTTACAGAATCATTGCCTGATACTGACCTATTACTCATGTGGAAGAGATTAATCTATATCACTCTCTACCCATATTCCCCTTCCTCCTCCTAAACACATGTATTTTCGTTTCTGC
The DNA here is from genome assembly GCA_030390025.1 of Squalus acanthias. Lineage (NCBI taxonomy): Eukaryota > Metazoa > Chordata > Chondrichthyes > Squaliformes > Squalidae > Squalus > Squalus acanthias. Next base: position 112,125 of record JASTWF010000666.1, on the reverse strand, counting down.
CCCGGGAAAAAATCTCTCCCTCAATCCCTTACCACTGCACTTTCTAATTCCCTGCTACCTCGCCGTTGGCCTACTATTCTCCACGACATCTCTGCAGCTACTGACTTATTAAATCACACTCTCTACACTCCCATTATTCCCTTGTCCTGACTACAATCATTACATTCTCTCACCCGAGTCATTCCCCCTGCTATTCCCCTCATCTCAGCTCCCTTAAGTCCACGGGACGCAGATTTGAATGTCTTCGGCGGACAACTGGTCTAATCATCCATCATCAGATTTGAATAGATCGTACAAAGCTCTATCGGTCCTGCTCTCCTTTACTCAACCCGCCCACTAATCTATGATCATCCAGGATGGCAAAAATAACACCAGGCATCCTTTCTCCACCACTTACCGTCTTCTCAAACCACCCACCCCTCCCTCCTCCCTCCTCACCTCCAACAATTAATGTGAGGAGCTCATGGATTTCTTTGTTAAAAAAACCGACAGCATCAGTTCAACTTCTTCTGCTATTAATTGCTTCTCTTCCCCTATCCCACGGGATCTTACTACCTCTCCATTTCCCCACTGCCCTAATCCTAAATTTACATATTTCTCTAATTTATCTCCTGTCTCCCCTCATGCCCTCTCTGAGCTCATCTTGTCATTGAGACCGACCTCCTGCTCTCTCGACCCTATTTCTACTAAATTGCTGACAAGCCATCTTTCCTTCCTGGTTCACACTTTAGCGGAAATTGTTAACTGTTCTCTCTCCACTGGAATTGTCGCCCTTTCCTTAAAATCTGCTGTCATCACCCCTCGCATCAAAAACAAACCCTTGACGCCTCTGTCCTTGCAAACTATCGCCCCATCGCATAGTCCCCTTTCCTCTCCCAAATTCTTGAACGTGTTGTCGCCTCCCAAAGCCATGCCCATCTTTCTCAGAACTCCTTCTTTGAATCCCCCCAATCAGGCTTCCACCCCTGCCACAGTACTGGAACTGCTCTTACCAATGTCACAAATGACATCCTAATTGTCTCCGACAAAGGTAATCTATCCCTTCTCGGCTGCAGCCTTTGACACGGTTGACCACAAAATTCTGCTCCAAGGCCTCTCCACCGTCTTCCAGCTGGATGGGACTGCATCCGCCTGGTTTCATTCCTATCTTTCTCGCCATAACCATAGAATCACCTTAAATGGATTCTCTTCCCGATCCCGCACGCTCACCTCTGGTGTCCAACAATGATCTATCCTTGGCCCCCTTCAATTTCTCATCTACACGCTGCCCCTCGGTGATATTATCCGACTTCACAAACGTGCGTTTTCACATGGACGCTGATGATACCCAGCTCTACCCCGTCACCTCCTCGTTCAAAACCTCCACCACCTCTATACTATCAGACTGCTGGTCCGACATCCAGCACTGGAAGAGTAGTAATTTCCTCCAATTAAATATCAGAAATACCGAAGCCATTGCCTTCGGTTTACACCATAAACTCTGTTCCCTTTACACTGATTCGATCTCACTCCCCGGCAAATTTCTAAGGCTGATCAAGTCTGTTTGCAACCTTGGTGTCATATTTGATTTCGAATTGAGCTTTCTACTTCCTCAAAAGCAAAATACTGTGGCTGCTGGAAATCTGAAATAAAAACAGAAAATGCTGGAAATACTCAGCATTTCAGGCAGCATCAGTGGAGAGAGGAACAGAGTTAACGTTTCAGGTCGATGACCCTTCGTCAGAACTGAAAAAAACTGGAGATGGAACAGGTTTATGCAAATGTAGGGGCAGGGGAAGTGCAGAGGGGAGGACGGAACAAAAGGGAAGGTCTGTGATAGGATGGAAGGCAGGAGAGATTAAGAGACAAAAGGGATAATGGTACAAGGCAAAAGGAGATGGTAATGGGACAACTGAAGAAACAAATGATAGCTCTAGATGAAGTGTAAATGGTGATGGCAGAATGAAAGACAGCTGCCATGTGAGAGAGAGAAAAAAATATGGGAAAAAAAGGTATATCCTGAAATTGTTGAACTCATAGTTGAGTCCTCAAGGCTGTAAAGTGCCTGTCCGAAAGATGAGGTGCTGTTCCTCGCGCTTATGTTGAACTTCATAGGAACAGTGTAAGAGGCCGAGGACAGTGAGGTCTTAGTGGGAGTCGAGCGGAGAATTAAAGTGACAGGTGACCGAAAGCTCGGGGTCACCCTACGGACTGAACAGAGGTGTTCCGCAAACCGGTCACCCAATCTGCGTTTGGTCTCACCAATGCAGAGGAGACCGCATCGTGAGCAGCGAATACAGTATACTAAATTGCAAGAAGTACAAGTAAATCGCTGTTTCACCTGGAAGGAGTGTTTGGGACGCAGGACAGTGGGAAGGGAGGAACTGAAAGTGCATGTGTTGCATCTCCATTAAGACGCTTCTAAAAACTTATACCTTTCAACAAGCTATGGTTCACCTGCCTTAACATCTCCTTACACGGCTTGGTATCAATTGTTTATCTTTGATAACTCTTCTCTGAAGCGTCCTGGGACTTTTTATTTCCTTAAAGGCACTATATAAATGTAAGTTGTTGGTGTTTTGGTTTGATGGATCAGTTGAGAGGGAATTTTACTCTGCATAAAACGCGTGCTGCACCTGACATTATCTGATCTTCGTTGATTGTTATTTACAGAGTAGTACCGTACTCTCTCATCTTTAATAAAACCTTCTCTAATGTTCCCTTGTTTGCGGGGACATTGTACCAGGAGCTTTATCCATTATCTCCCATGATGTTCCCCTCCAATTATTGCTCTGATGGTCACACCACTTGATCCCCCTGATTATCCCTTCACTTATTGCCTCTGATGCCCTTCTTGCTGCAGGGAATAGACTGGTTTCAGAACACTGAATAGGTTGTAATATCCCTGCCTCATCTCATCACTAATACATCAAACTGCCTCTTACTGCCAAAGCAGGATGGAGAGACGCTGCCTGTTATAAAAAGAAGGGAGACTTCAGGATGTATAAATCGAGAGATGGACAATGGAGGGGGTGGCTGTGGCCATTGAATAATGGGACCTGATCTATGGAGGATTGGAGGGAGAATTCATGAGGTGTTATTTTGTAAGTCTCTGCTCCCTGCCTGGAGACTCAGAACATGTGAGCTGATTCTGAGATGGGGCTTATTGTACAACCTGTGTTCATGCCCATTGAGACTGCACACCAGGAGCAGAGTCTGTTCAATGTGATCCAGTGACACCTCGAGTGGGAGGGGCTCCGACCGCCTTGCGAAATCGTTCCTGGCTGCTGTGTGATTGGCTCCCGGCTCCTGTGTGATGTCACCTGGTGACAAGTCCCCGCCCCTGGTTATGGCCCATTAGTGGGATGTCAGTGTGGGAGGAGCTGGAGTGACAGCTGACACTGGGATTGAGTTTAGTCCCAATAAACATTGCAAAGGGCAGAAAAGAAAAATGTAATATTGAAGTAAGTAATTCAAATACATTCATTAATTACAAATATATTCAAATTAAATATTATCACTGTGACAAAAACAGCCCAATTGTATTACAGGTCCATATCTGGGATTAAAATAAATCATTTATCTAATGACCGTCTCTGGGAGTGAGCAATATCTCAGGAAGGTGGAGAGAGAGAATTCGAATCATCGCCACACTCACTGCGACTGGAGAAATGTCGCTGGCATCACAGAGCAGATCCGGCGGGACCGAGACCCCCAGTGTCGGAGACGGGATCAAATGTGATGCCTCATCAATGATTGGAAAGGTGAGGAACTTTACTGAGAATCCCATTAGTCCACGATTTTGCCGAGGTGAGAGTCTAACCAGACACCGGGAGGTGATTCATATCTGCCGTCAGGCGCGGAATTTGATGAGGGAAGTTGAGTGGAGCTTTACTCGTAGATAAACCTTGCCAATACCTCATCTGGGAGTGTTGGACATTTACAGGTAGTGGGATCTTCATTCTGTATTCACCCCATGCTGCACCTGAGCTGGTTGTGCTTTATTGGGTTGTGTCAAGTGAGCCGTGCACTGCATAGAACACATGCTGTACCAACTCTGCTTGTGTTTGATTGAGCAGTGCAGAGGTAGCTTTACTCTGTATCTAACCCGCGCTTTAGCTGCCCTAGAAGTGTTTGCTGGGACAGTGTAGAGGGAGCTTTACTCTAACTAACCCGTGCTGTACCCGCCCTGGGAGTGTATGATGAGCCAGTGTAGAGGAAGCTTTACTCTGCATCTTACCAGTGAATATGCTGCCCTGCGAGTGTTTGATGGGACAGTGCAGATGGAGCTTTACACTGTATCTAACAGTACTGTACCTGACCTAGGAATGTTTGATGGGACAGCTTTACTCTGTATCTAACCCGTGCTGTAGTTGCCCTTGAAGTGATTGATGTCATAGTGTAGATGGAGCTTTACACTGTATCTAACCTCAGCCATACCTGCGCTGGGAGTGTTTGTTGGGACACTGTAGAGGGAGCAATTCTTTATATCTAACCCCTGCTGTAGCTGCCCCGGGAGTGTTTGATGAGACAGTGCAGATGGAGCTTCATCCTGTATCTAACAGTATGGTACCTGCCTTGGGAGTGTTTGATGGGACAGTTTAGAGGGAGCTTTACTCTGTGTCTAACCCTTGCCGTATCTGCACTGGGAGTGTTTCATGGGACAATGCAGAGTGAGCTTTACTCTTTATCTAGCTCATGCCAAACATGCCCTGAGAGTGTTCGATGGGATAGTGCAGAGGGAGCTTTACTCTATATCTAACTCGTGCTGTACCTGCCCTGTGACTTTTCGTTGGGACAGTGTAGAAGTACATTTACTCTGTATCTAACACGTGCTGTACCTGCACTGAGAGTGTTTGATGGGACAGTGTAGAGGGACCTTTACTCTGTATCTAACGCGTGCTGTACGTGCCCTGGGCGTGTTTGATGCGGCAGTGATGAGGGAAATTTACTCTGTATCTTACTCGTGCTGTTCTTGCCAAGGAAGTGTTTGATGCGACAGTATAGAGTTTGCTTTTATTCATATCTAACCGGTGCTGTACCAGCCCTGGGTGTGTTTCATGTGAAGGTGAAATTGCAGTTCCACTCAATTTACACTCCTATTTTGTTAGTCTTTTTATTCCCTGCCCAATTTGAAACATGGTAACCAAAACACAGGGAGATAAAGTTATAGTTATTTGTTAAATTGGAGATGATAAGCAAGACATAGGGGAATAAAGATACAGTTAATTGTAAATTTAGAAATGATAAGCTATAAACAGGTGAATAAAGTTACAGTTAAATGTTAAATTGGACATGAAAAGAACAAAGCAGTAAGTTGTGGAATTGGGAGGAGGCAGTAAATGGTACAATTGGGGATGGCAGCAGTACATTGTGTAATTGGGAGGCGGCAGTAAATGTTAAAATTAGGGAGGGCAGCAGTACATTGTGGACTTGGGAGACAACAGTAAAATATACAATTGGGGAGAGAGAGATAGAGAGAGAGAGATAGAGAGAGTTATGTGAGGCATGCCAGGCGAGAAAGTGAGTGATATTTTTCTACAGGAAACCGATGACAGAGTGTTACTATGAACAATGTGTCTCTATGCTTTTGTTAATATTTATTGTGGGTTTGTTGGAGAATATCATTGCACAAAGAATGTCTCTGCTAGCATTACATGTTTTCACGGTGTTCTGTGATTCAGTTAATATTTGAACATAGACTGGGTTAATATTTACAGGGTGTTTCTATCCCAATCATTGTAAATATGAGCACAGGGTTTGGGGGAGTATTTTATTTATTACTATCAGCGCCTGGCAGTAAAACAGTACGGTCAGAGTGTGTCAGTGAGTGTGTTAATATACACCTGTAATCACTGTCAGTGTGTTAATATTTCTGAGGTCAGTGGGAGTGTTTTACATTTCAAAGGATGTCTCTGACGCTGGGTTATGATGTACACAGTGTGTCGGTGAGTGTGCTAAAAGTAACTTATATCACTGGCCCCGCGGGTGAGACTGAATATGAGGCGGATTAAGTTCTGATGCAGGAACTTCTTCAGCCTTCTCATCCTTTAATGAATTTTACAATTAAAGTAAAGGGATATTTCACTACATTTATCAACTGCTGTCTAAACCTTGTCTGTGTCACGCCATAAATGCAAGTGTTTGTGCAACAACTCAGGAGCTGGAGCATTTGTCCCAAATCTGGAAAATATATAGGTAGAGATACAAAATAATCAACCAATCGCCACACCCGGTTATATATAGAATACACCATAAGCACTGACCATAACAGTATGAAATTGCACGAAATAGCAAACAGTAAAATGATGGATTTCCTTCGGCTCTCCATCTCTGGGTCTCTGGGGCTCTCCGCACTGCTGGGACCCCGGAGTCTCCTGCGGGCTCTGCTGGCCACTAAAATGTATCTGACGGTGACAGCATTGAGCAGCAGAATCAGAACAAATGGGATCCCCGGGGTGAGAATATAATGAAGGAACTCGATTGCTCCCCAGACCGGTGAAATCTGAACATCGATTGTTACATCACAGAACCAGGGGACGTTCGCTGCCCCATATTCATCTGTCAACATAAAATACCAGAAAACGTTCTTTAAACAGCTCAGCACAGTCACTGTTGCTAGAACGGCAGCTGCCGTTTTCTTGGTGCAATATTTTGTTTTCAGCTTCTGGCAACAAATTGCCACAAAACGATCAAAGGTGAAAGTGACAGTGAACCAGACAGAACAGTCTGTGAGGGCATAAAGCAGGACGGCGTGGATATTACACACGGGGATAGAATACACAGGAACAAACGGTTTCTTATAAGACATTGGAATCTGCCTCAATATCAGATCGAGGATAACGACCAGTAGATCCGCCGCTGCCATGGCCACCAGGTAGCGAGTGACGCATGTGGAGAGACCGCACTTTCCCCGAGACAGGATCACAATGGTCACTAAGTTAACTGTGCGGAAGGAAATAAACAGGGAATATTTACATCAGGCTGGCAGCAAAAGAACAGTTTGATGGAATTCGGGGTGAAATCTGGAATTAATTACCGACATTCACTGATACAATCTAATTTTATTACCTTTGAAGCTGTGAATCTTTATTGCAAGAATAATTAATCAAAAAATGAAATGAGAATTAATACATGAAAGTAACAGATGGTTGCGCACTGAGAGATGAAATTATAGATCTACCTTTAGCCCAGCATATAAAAATCACCAGCTGAGGTACCAGTGATGCAGAGGACCAGAACATCTCAGGAATAGATTGGGAAAAGCAGATTAGCTCATTTCAGAAAGGTAGTTTATTTATTGATTGATTCCGGGATAGTGTTCTGTAACAATAGGTTCTAGAACCAACAAGGAACATGCCATGTTAGATTTAGTAATGAAGAATGAGCCAGATTTACTTAACAGCCTAAAGGTGTGGTACATTTTTCTAATAGTGATCATAACATGATCAAGTTCAATGAAGAGAAATGCGAAACCGCTACTAAGATTCTAGGTTTAGGTAAGGCCGACTTCAACGGAAAGAGCCAGTAACTGTCCACAGTAAACTGGGCAAAAATGTTAATGGGTAAAACAACAGACAATCAGTGGGGATGTTCAAAAAAGAATTTCAGCTGATACAGAAACTGTTTATACCCCTGAGGGGCAACAGGTCTATTTGTCAAAAACAGCCGTGGAAGACTAAAGAGGTAAGGGACAGCATGGAAATAAAAGATAAAGCCTACAAAAATGCAAAAAGTAGCACAGATCCTGGCGAATGGGAAAGATACAAAGAACAGCAAAGGGTCACAAAACAGATATTAAGAGCTACAAAAGGGATTATGGAAATAAACTTGTAAGATATATCAAAATCAACACAAATAATTTTTACAATGATATTAGGAAAATAGGGTAGTCCGGAGTAATAAGGAACCTTAAAAACTGAAACTGGTGATATTGTCAATGATAATAAGGAAATGTCGGACAGGTTGAAAACAGACTTTGTGTCAGTATTTACAGTAGAGGAAGAAGCATGCCGGAAATCCCAAGGAAACTAATATTGAATCAAAGACAGGATCTCAATAAAATTAATGTCAATACATAAAAGTAATAAATAAAATAATAACTCTAAAGAGTGACACATTCTCATGACCAGATGAGGCCTCAACTATTCATCGTTTTTATTAACGACATAGATGATGGCATAGAAAGTCATATATCCAAATTTACGGATGACACTATGTTAGGCAGCAATGTAGGCAGTGTAGATGAAAGCATGAAATTACAAAAGGATATCGATAGATGAAGTGAATGGGTTAAAATGTGTCTAATGGATTTTAACGTCGGCAAATGTGAAGTTTTGTACATAAAAAGGATAGAACAGGGTTCTTTCTAAATGGTGAAAAGCTAAAACGAGTAGCGGTCCAAAGAGACCGTGGTAGATCTATATAATTCATTAAGATATCATCGACAGGTACAGAAAAAAATCAAAAACGCTAATGGAATGTAGGACTTAAAATCTAAAGCATGAGAACACTAGCGGGTAGACGTTATGCTGCCGCTATACACAGCCCTGGTTAGACCACACCTGGCGTAATTTGAGCATTTCTGGACACCACACCTTAGGAAGGATATATTGGCCATGGAGGAAGTGCAGCGTAGGTTTACCAGAATGACACCCGGACTCCAAGGGTTAAGTTATGGGAAGAAATTACATAAATTAGGATTAAATTCCTTAGAATGTAGAAGATTAAATGGTGATCTGATCGAAGTTTTCGAGGTATTAAGATGAACAGATTGGTAGATAGGCAGAGAATATTTCCCCTGTTTGGGGATTCTAGGACTAGGGAGCACCGTTTAAAAATTAGAGCCAGACCTTTCAGGAGTGAAATTAGGAGTCACTTCTACACACAAAGGTTAGTAGAAGTTTGGAACTCTCTTCCGCAAACTGAAGTTGATGCTAGATCAATTGTCAATTTTAAAACTGAGATTGATAGATTTTTATTATCCAAAGTTATTCGGTGCTATGTGTCAAAGTCGGGAATATGGAGTTAGGTCGCAGATCAGCCATGATCTCATTAAATGGCGAAACAGGCTTGAGGGGCTAAATGGGTTACTCATCTTCCTGTGTATATAGGATATTATACTCTTACAAAACTTCGTGTCCCGGGATCAGTCTGCTTTTTTAGCAGTGCCTCTATGCCTTGTGTTCGGGATTTGGAAATCGCGCTTTGGATTCCTGATCTTGGTATGAATATCCTTTATATATAGAACAGGAAATGAATGCCACAGCAACATACAGAAACTGCAACCTTGGCGTGCAATAATTACAGACAATTTTATTTAAAATGTACAGATGTAATACGATAATGTTAAGATAAATACAAGTGGACTGCAGTTATAAAGAAAACTATGCTGTCAGGCATGCTTTGAAGATTGAGTTTACCGCATTTATCTTGAAATACACAAATTGTAGCTCAGTGAAAGGAAGTTTTTCCAAATAACATTGCAAAGAATGGACTCTGAATTATAATAAATAGTTATCATTGACAGTGAATGCCTCAGTAAATTTATTTATCAACATCGAATTCAACGGGCAAAGTGCTGCCGAACGCTTTTGTAAAGTATCTGAACACAAACGGAAGATAATTATCCTTGTACTTTTCACATGTTGGTTTCCAACTTTGTGCAGAGAACATAAGAGGAGAAAATATCAAAGGATTGTCTTAACCTCAGCTGGGATTGTTTATCCTGAAGTACAGCAGGAGGCAATAGAGACCCACTCTGGGTCTCACTGAGAGATCCACTGAACTGTGCCAGACGGGTATATGACTCAGTTGTAAATTCAAAACAAAGATTGCAAATAACTTTATTGAAATCTGGCTAAAGAACATTTTTTGAGATTGTAAATTATCCTTGTAATCCTATTTCAACCATCTGAAGCAGTGCCATTAATGCAGAACTGGAGATGTTGGAATAGTAGACAGTGACTGGAAATGAATGATTTGCTAATAATTCACACATTTAAAGATATATATATATGACCTGCCAGGATTTGTTCCTGTGACTCTATTGAATAAACATACCGAGCATTAATCGAAAACAAAAGCAAAATACTGCGGAAACTGGAAATCTGAAATGAAAGCAGAAAATGTTGTTAATATTCAGCAGGTGAGGCAGCACCTCTTGAGAGAGAGAAACAGAGTTAACGTTTCAAGTCGATGAGATTTGCCATTTGGTGAAAAGTCTCCTAAACCAAGAAAACAGTTTTCTGATTTGTTTCAAATGTTTAGTGTGGTTAGCAGACGGAAATTCGTTAAATAAAGAGTCTGGGTCCAATATCTTTGCTTGAAATAAACATAGAATATTACAATCTTGGTAACACCGTATCACGTTCAGAATCAGTAGCGTAAGCGACGCGGAAAGCATGGGGAATGACAAGAAATATGGGATGAAGGAGATAAATACAGTTAAGCATTGTTTACAGAATTAGAAGCTGGATACAGAGACTTACCAGGGACACCAACAGTAGCGAGGGCTGACGGGTTGGGGGAGTAAATTACAAGAACACTAAATCTGTTAAACATAATTTACAGAGTTAATTATTAGATATAGAATCTTAACAGGAGCACCAAATGTACCGAGGCTGTTCGAGTATTTTTTTATATAACAACTCATTCATTAACAATGATAAAAAGAAAGACTTGCATTTATACGATTTAGATGATGCAGCAAATGCAAGCACAGAAAATCATTAATAAATAAAATCGCACTGTAAATAGCAAGAATAATATTACAGTGTAATATGGTTAATGGAATTCATAACTGGGCATTGGTACTTACTCGGAACAGCAACGACAGCGAGGATGGGATAGTAAATCTTTCCTATTTCATGCAATAATTCTTCTATCTGCAAATCGTCACGCCAATTATCAGGAAGGGGCGGGGGAGGGGGCACAACCATGTCTTCCCTTCTGTGAGTCGCTGGTGGTATTTGTGCTGGAGGCAGCGCGCTGACTGTGTGAGGTGACACATTGAAGGGAGCTCCTTATTTATAGCAGAGAGAAATCCCCGAGTGACATCATTAGGCCTCACTGTAATTGGCATTAATTACAGTCATTGAACAAACAGACTCATTGACCCATTGTCATCACAACACTTTATTGCAAGACAATCTAGCTAAGCATATTACACATATTTTTAAATTAAAAGTGAGTGATGCGGAATACGTCACCCGACCATAAAATATCGAGATAGAACAGTGAAAATGGAGTTTCTCTTCCTGTGTTGAACAAAACCTGAGAACAAAAGACGAGAAAGTGACAGAAAACTGGATGAATAAACGAAGAAAGAAGGCGGGATTGCCCCAATATTGTTATCTGTGTTATTCAAACACAGATCATTAGAGTAAAAATAGTCACCGTCAATAAATATTTCTAAACGACAGGATCGTAGAGATGAACACACTGATGGAAAGATTGCAATCGCACATGACACTGTAGCGGCCTTAATCCAGGAATTACGTTCCCTGGGCTGACGAGACTGCACTGTTCCTGCTTCAGTCCAGGATATTTAATCCCTGATGGGGACACACCCTCTTTAAAAGGTGTCCCTGATTGAGACTATACCTCTTTAAACGGTGACTCTAATAGAAAGATTCTCTTTAAAATGGGTCCCTGATGGTTTGAGTCACTCTTTAAACGGTGACCCTAATAGGAAGATTCTCTTTAAAAGGGGACCTTGATAGAACGACTCTCTCGTTTAAATGGGTGAGACTCACTATTTAAAAGGGCTCCCTGATAGAAAGACATCCTATTTAAAAAGGTCTCTGATGGCGAGACTCCCTCTTTAAAAGGATCCCTAGCTGGAAGATTCTCTCTTCTAAAGGGATCCCTGATGCAGAAACATTCTCTTCAAAAGGGATCCCTGATAGTGAGACTCTCTCTTTAAAAGGGGTCCCTGTTGTTGAGAGTCCCTTTTTAAAAGGGGTCCCTGATGGTGAGACACCCTCTTTAAAAGCTGTCCCTGATGGAGACACTCCCTCTTTAAAAGGTGTCCCTGAGAGTGAGACTCGCTATTTAAAAGGCACCATTGATAGAAAGACTCCCACTTTAAAAGGGTATCTGATGGTGAGACTCCCCTTTTAAAAGGGTTGTGTGATAGAAAGACACCCTCTTTAAAAGGGATCCCAGATCGTTAGACTCACTCTTTAAAAGGGGTCCTTTAAAGGGTGACTGCCTCTTTAAAATCGGTCTCTGATGGTGAGACTTCCTCTTTAAAAATGATCACTAATGGTGAGACTTTCTCTTTAAAAAGGGTCCCTGATGGGGAGACACCATCTTTAAAAGGGGTACCTGACGGTGAGACACTCTTTGAAAGGAATACCTGCTGGTGAGACTCTCTCTTTAAAAGTGGTTCTGATGTTGAGACTCTTTCTTTAAACTTTGACCTAATAGGAAGATTCCCTTTAAAAGGGGTCGCTGATAGAAAGACTCCCACTTTAAAAGGGGACCTTGATAGAAAGACTCGCTCTTTAAAATGGGTGAGACTCCCTATTTAGAAGGGCTCCCTGAGATAATGACTCCCTATTTAAAAGGGTCTCTGATGGCGAGACTCCCTCTTTAAAAGGGATCCCTACGGGGAAGACTCTCTCTTTTAAATGGGTCCCTGATGGTGAGACTCTCACTTTAAAATGGGTCCCTGATACTGAAACACGCTCTTTAAAAGGGGTCGCTGATGGTGAGAGTCCCTTTTTAAAAGGGGTCCTGATGGTGAGACTCTCCCAATAAAGGGGTCCCTGATGGTGAATCTCTCTATTTAAAAGTTATGCCGAACAGAATAATTATCTTTATAATAGGTCCCTGATAATAAATTTCTCACTTTAAAAGGCGCCCTTGATAGAAAGACTCCCAATTTGAAAGGGTATCTGATGGTGAGACTCCCCCTTTAAATGGGTTCTGTGATAGGAAAACATCCACTTTGAAAGGAATCCCTGATGATGAAACTCACTCTTTAAAAGGGTTCCATGATGAGGAGACACCCTCTTTAAAAGCTGTTCTTTATGGGGAGACTCTCTCTTTAAAATGGGTCTCTGATGGTGAGACTTCCTCTTTAAAAGGGATCACTAATGGTGAGAATGTCTCTTTAAAATGGGTCCCTGATGGGGAGACACACTCTTCAAAAGGGATCCCGGATGGTTAGACTCCTTCTTTTAAAGGGGTCCCTGATGGTGAGACTCCTTCTTTAAAAGGGGTCCCTGTTGGGGAAACACTCTCTTTAAAAGGTGTCCAAGATGGTGAGACTCTCTCTTTAAACGGGTTCCCTGACGGTGAAAATCCCTCTTTAAAAGTGGTCTCTGATGGTGAGGCTCCCTCTTTAAAAGTGGTCCTGGATGGTTAGACTCCGTCTTTTAAAGGGGTCACTGATGGTGAGACTCCTTATTTAAAACGGGTCCCTGCTGTGGAAACAGTCTCTTTAATATGTGTCCCTGATAGAATGACTCCCTCTTTAATAGGGGACCTTGATAGGAAGACATTCTGTTTAAAATGGGCCCCCATGGTTGAGACTCTCTCTTTAAAAGGGATTCATCATGGAACAACACCCTCTTTAAAAGGGTCTCTGATTGCGAGACTCCCTCTTTAAAAGGTGTCCCAGATGGGGAGACTCTCTCTTTAAAAGGGGTCCAATATGATCAGACTCAATCTTTAAAGGGGTCCATAATGGGGAGACTCTCTCTTTAAAAGGGGTCCCTTAGGGCGAGACTTTCTCTTTAAAAGGTGTCCAAGATGGTGAGACTCCCTCCTTAAAAGGTGTCCCTGTGTGTGCTCTGTTTTTGCGTGTATGTCCCACACTCCCGCTGTTTCTGTGAATTCCTGTTAATCTAATTTGCTCTGTCACTCTCTCACTCCTCCGTGCCCCACACAAAAGGGAGAGGGAAAGAACTATACTAACGAGGTACTGGTGCAGGAAGTTGTTATACAGTTCTTTGTATGCCGGTATATTATTTTCGTTGCTTTTTTTCTGTTCATCATTTCCAGCGAGCATTTTAAAGAGCTGCCCATCGGATTAAAATTGGGTTTTAAAAAAAATGTCCCCGTCGGGGTATTGAACCCCGGTCCCACCGCGTAACAGGCGGGGATACTCACCACTATACTAATTAGGAACTGGCAGATGGAGAATCTGTTGGAGCAAGAATTGACCTGTGAACAGAGTGAGAAATAGGCACGAGACAGACAGAAGAATAATAGAAGAAATAGGAGCAGGGGTAAGCAATTCGGCCCCTCGACCCTGCTCCGCCATTCAATAACATCACTGCTGAGCAGATCTTGGCCGCACTACAATGCCACTTTCCCGCTCGCTCCCCATAACCCTTGTCTCCTCTGTAGCTCAAATACATACATTCAATGTCTCCACCCCCACAGCTCTCTGGGGTAGATAATTCCAAAGATTCACGACACTCTGAGAGAAGAAAATCCTCCTGATATCCGTTTTCAATGGGCCATCCCTTATTCTGAAACTGTGCCCCCTAGTTCTACATTTCCCCACCAGGGGAAACATCCTCCCTGCATCTACCCTGTCGAGCCCCCTCAGAATCTTAGACAGAGAGACTCAGGAACAAAGAGGGAGACAGAGACACACACAGAGCGAGAGACTCGGTTTGACGTCTCACAGACTGTTCATCAGGGATGAGGGACTTCAGTTATGTTGAGAGGCTGGCGAAGCTGGGATTGCTTTCCTCAGAAGTTTTAGCGGAAATTTAACAGACGTTTTCAAAATTACAAGGGCTTTTGATAGAGTAAAAAAGGAGAAACTATTTCCAGTGGCAGGAGGTTCGATAACCAGAGGTCACCGATTGAAGATAACCGGCAAAAGAACCAGAGGGGAGGTGAGGAGAATGTTCTTACACAGAAAAGGCTCAGGCCTAACGGATATCTTAATGCTCAGGATAAGTTATCACTGCCCTCTTTTTTTCCAGTGTTGCACACGTTGCTAAGTTTCAAATGTTGTATTTTTCACACTGGCAATGAATTGATTGATAGCCGTGCTGTGATAAGCTAAGGATGCAGTACAAGAAGTTAAATAGAAGGCGAACGATAAGCGTGTCTGTTCTGAAACTGTGATTAAATGTAGGCATGTAAACATTTAAAGTGTTTCGTTCCAAATGTCATTTCCTGTTAACATGAGGCATTTCACAGAAGGCAAGGCAGTGCAATTTGGATCGCTCTCCAGAATGATGAGCTGCCGACAGTCGAGGCAGCAGCGGTGTGCAGTGTTAGATGAGGAGCGAGCATTGCTTCGCGCAGGTGCTTTGATCGGAGGCATTTTAAACAGCCCCAAAACACACTTCTCACTGACCGGGAATCGAACCCGGGCCGCGGCGATGAAAGCGCCGAATCCTAACCACTAGACCACCAGGGAAACTGCCGCAAGCTTCCTGCCAGCGAGCAGAGCAATGCAGTCCTTCCTCCTTGCTGCTCTGAAATTCAGATCGCTTTCACGCCAGGCACATTTTTCGTACAAGAAGACATGTTCTCGAAAACACAGCACCAAGTGCGGGCAGGCATCCATTTGAAATCCATTTCCTTCTGTGCTTTTCTCAGAGACACACAGAGACAGACAGTCAGAGAGAAGCTGTCGGGGAATTGACTACTCAGCACTATAATATCAAGGACATTGTAGAGGAAATGGTTATGCATTGCTTGAGACAAAGACTTCAACGCACACACACACTTGTGTGTGCTCTGCTTTTGCGTGTATGTCCCACACTTCGCTGTTTCTGTGAATCCCTGTTAATCTCATTTGCTCTGTCACTCCTCCGTGCCCCACACAAAAGGCAGAGGGAAAGCACTATACTAACGAGCAACTGGTGCAGGAAGTTGTTATACAGTTCTTTGTATGCAGGTATATGTTTTCGTGGCTTTTTTTTCTGTTCATCTTTTCCAACGAGCATTTTAACGAGCTGCCCATAGGATTAAAATTGGAGACTTGAAAACAGACTCCCCGTCGGGGAATTGAACCCCGATCTCCCGCGTGACAGGCGGGGATACACACCACTACACTAACGAGGAACTGGCAGTTGGGAGTCTGTTGGAGCACGAATCGACCTGTGAACAGAGTGAGAAAGAGGCAAGAGAAAGACAGAAGAATAACAGAAGAAATAGGAGCAGGGGTAAGCAATTCTGCCCCTCGATCTTGGCCGCACTACAATGCCACTTTCCCGCTCGCTCCCCATAACCCTTGTCTCCCCTGTAGCTCAAATGTATATATTCATTGTCGCCACCCCCACAGCTCTCTGGGGTAGATAATTCCAAAGATTCACGACATTCTGAGAGAAGAAAATACTCCTCATCTCCGTTTTCAATGGGCGACCCCTTATTCTGAAACTGTGCCCCCTAGTTCTACATTTCCCCACCAGGGGAAACATCCTTCCTGCATCAACAATTGTCGATCCCCCTCGGAATCTTAAACAGAGAGAGAGAGTCAGGAACAAAGAGGGAGACAGAGACACACACAGAGCGAGATACTCGGTTTGACGTCTCACAGAGTGGTCATCAGGGATGAGGGACTTCAGTTATGTTGAGAGACTGGCGAAGCTGGGATTTATTTCCTCAGAAATTAAGAGGAAATTTAACAGACGTTTTCAAAATTACAAGAGTTTTGATAGAGTAAATAAGGAGAAACCATTTCCAGTTGTCGGACGTTCGATAACCAGAGGACACTGATTGAAGATAACCGGCAAAAGAACCAGAGGGGAGTTGAGGAGAAATTTCTTACACAGCAAAGGCTCAGTCCTAACGAATCTCTAAATGCTCAGGATAAGGTATCACTGCCCTCTTTCTTTCCAGTTTTGCACACGTTGCTAAGTTTCAAATGTTGTATTTTTCACACTGGCAATGCATTGATTGATAGCCGTGCTGTGATAAGCTCAGGATGCAGTTCAAGAACTTAAATAGAAGGCGAACGATAAGCGTGTCTTTTCTGAAACTGTGAGCTGCAGTTAAATATAGGCATGTAAACATTTAAAGTGTTCCGTTCCAAATGTCATTTCCTGCTAACATGAGGCATTTCACAGAAGGCAAGGCAGTGCATTTTTTATCGCTGTACCGAATGATGCGCTGCCGACTGTCGAGTAAACAGCGGTGTGGAGAGTTGGATCAGGAGCAAGCATTGCTTCGTGCGGGTGCTGTGATTGGAGGCATTTCAAACAGCCCCAAAACACACTTCTCCCTGACCGGGAATCGAACCCGGGCCGCGGCGGTGAAAGCGCCGAATCCTAACCACTAGACCACCAGGGAAACTGCAATAAGCTTACTGCCAGCAAGCAGAGCAACGCAGTCCTTCCTCCTTGCTGCTTGGAAATTCAGATCGCTTTCACGCCAGGCACATTTTTCGTATAAGAAGACATGTTCTCGAAAACACAGCACCATGTGCGGGCAGGCATCCATTTCAAATCTATTTCCTTCTGGGCTTTTCTCAGAGACACACAGAGACAGACAGTCAGAGAGAAGCTGTCGGGGAATTGACTGCTCACCACAATAATATCAAGGACATTGTAGAGGAAATGGTTATGCATTGCTTGAGACAAATACTTCAACATACACACACTTGTGTGTGTTCTGTTTTTGCGTGTATGTCCCACACTCCCGCTGTTTCTGTGAAACCAGTTAATCTCATTTGCTCCGTCACTCCTCCGTGCCCCACACAAAAGCGAGAGGGAAAGCACGATACTAAAGAGGAACTGGTGCAGGAAGTTGTTATACAGTTCTTTGTATGCCGGTATATTATTTTCGTTGCTTTTTTTCTGTTCATCTTTTCCAACGAGCATTTTAAACAGCTGCCCATAGGATTAAAATTGGGGATTTGAAAAAAGACTCCCCGTCGGGGAATTGAACCCCGGTCTCCCGCGTGACAGGCGGGGATACTCACCACTATACTAACGAGGAACTGGCAGTTGGGGAGCCTGTTGGAGCAAGAATCGACCTGTGAACAGAGTGAGAAAGAGGCAAGAGAAAGACAGAAGAATAACAGAAGAAATAGGAGCAGGGGTAAGCAATTCTGCCCCTCGACCCTGCTCCGCCATTCAATAACATCATGGCTGAGCAGATCTTGACCGCACTACAATGCCACTTTCCCGCTCGCTCCCCTTAACCCTTGTCTCCCCTGTAGCTCAAATGTATATATTCAATGTCGCCACCCCCATCGCTCTCTGGGGTAGATAATTCCAAAGATTCTCGACACTCTGAGAGAAGAAAATACTCCTCATCTCCGTTTTCAATGGGCGACCCCTTATTCTGAAACCGTGCCCCCTAGTTCTACATTTCCCCACCAGGGGAAACATCCTCCCTGCATCAACAATTGTCGATCCCCCTCAGAATCTTAAACAGAGAGAGAGAGTCAGGACAAAGAGGGAGACAGAGACACACACAGAGCGAGATACTCGGTTTGAAGTCTCACAGAGTGGTCATCAGGGATGAGGGACTTCAGTTATGTTGAGAGACTGGCGAAGCTGGGATTTATTTCCTCAGAATTTAAGAAGAAATTTAACAGACGTTTTCAAAATTACAAGGGGTTTTGATAGAGTAAATAAGGAGAAACCATTTCCAGTTCTCGGACGTTCGATATCCAGAGGACACTGATTGAAGATAACCGGCAAAAGAACCAGAGGGGAGTTGAGGAGAAATTTCTTACACAGCAAAGGCTCAGTCCTAACGAATCTCTAAATGCTCAGGATAAGGTATCACTGCCCTCTTTCTTTCCAGTTTTGCACACGTTGCTAAGTTTCAAATGTTGTATTTTTCACACTGGCAATGCATTGATTGATCGCCGTGCTGTGATAAGCTAAGGATGCAGTTCAAGAACTTAAATAGAAGGCGAACGATAAGCGTGTCTTTTCTGAAAATGTGAGCTGCAGTTAAATATAGGCATGTAAACATTTAAAGTGTTTCGTTCCAAATGTCATTTCCTGCTAACATGAGGCATTTCACAGAAGGCAATGCAGTGCATTTTTTATCGCTGTACCGAATGATGCGTTGCCGACTGTCGAGAAAACAGCGGTGTGGAGAGTTGGATCAAAGAGCAAGCATTGCTTCGCGCGGGTACTATGATTGGAGGCATTTCAAACAGCCCCAAAACACACTTTTCCCCGACCGGGAATCGAACCCGGGCCGCGATGGTGAAAGCGCCGAATCCTGACCACCAGGGAAACTGCAGCAAGCTTACTGCCAGCAAGCAGAGCAACGCAGTCCTTCCTCCTTGCTGCTTGGAAATTCAGATCGCTTTCACGCCAGGCACGTTTTTCGTATAAGAAGACATGTTCTCGAAAACACAGCACCATGTGCGGGCAGGCATCCATTTCAAATCTATTTCCTTCTGGGCTTTTCTCAGAGACACACAGAGACAGACAGTCAGAGAGAAGCTGTCGGGGAATTGACTACTCACCACAATAATATCAAGGACATTGCAGAGGAAATGGTTATACATTGCTTGAGACAAAGACTTCAACATACACACACTTGTGTGTGCTCTGTTTTTGCGTGTAATGTCCCACACTCCCGCTGTTTCTGTGAATCCCTGTTAATCTCATTTGCTCCGTAACTCCTCCGTGCCCCACACAAAAGCGAGATGGAAAGCACGATACTAACGAGGAACTGGTGCAGGAAGTTGTTATACAGTTCTTTGTATGCCGGTATATTATTTTCGTTGCTTTTTTTCTGTTCATCTTTTCCAACGAGCATTTTAAACAGCTGCCCACAGGATTAAAATTGGGGATTTGAAAAAAAGACTCCCCGTCGGGGAATTGAACCCCGGTCTCCCGCGTGACAGGCGGGGATTCTCACCACTATACTAACGAGGAACTGGCAGTTGGGGAGCCTGTTGGAGCACGATTGGACCAGTGAACAGAGTGAGAAAGAGGCAAGAGAAAGACAGAAGAATAACAGAAGAAATAGGAGCAGGGGTAAGCAATTCTGCCCCTCGACCCTGCTCCGCCATTCAATAACATCATGGCTGAGCAGATCTTGACCGCACTACAATGCCACTTTCCCGCTCGCTCCCCTTAACCCTTGTCTCCCCTGTAGCTCAAATGTATATATTCAATGTCGCCACCCCCATCGCTCTCTGGGGTAGATAATTCCAAAGATTCACGACACTCTGAGAGAAGAAAATCCTCCTCATCTCCGTTTTCAATGGGCGACCCCTTATTCTGAAACCGTGCCCCCTAGATCTACATTTCCCCACCAGGGGAAACATCCTCTCTGCATCAACAATTGTCGATCCCCCTCAGAATCTTAAACAGAGAGAGAGAGTCAGGGACAAAGAGGGAGACAGAGACACAGAGCGAGATACTCGGTTTGACGTCTCACAGAGTGGCCATCAGGGATGAGGGACATCAGTTATGTTGAGAGGCTGGCGAAGCTGGGATTGCTTTCCTCAGAAGTTTAAGAGGAAATTTAACAGACGTTTTCAAATAGAGTAAATAAGGAGAAACCATTTCCATTTGTCGGACGTTCGATAACCAGAGGACACTGATTGAAGATAACCGGCAAAAGAACCAGAGGGGAAGATGAGGAGACATTTCTTACACAGCAAAGGCTCAGGCCTAACGAATCTCTAAATGCTCAGGATAAGTTATCACTGCCCTCTTTCTTTCCAGTTTTGCACACGTTGCTAAGTTTCAAATGTTGTATTTTTCACACTGGCAATGCATTGATTGATCGCCGTGCTGTGATAAGCTAAGTATGCAGTTCAAGAACTTAAAAAGAAGGCGAACGATAAGCGTGTCTTTTCTGAAAATGTGAGCTGCAGTTAAATATAGGCATGTAAACATTTAAAGTGTTTCGTTCCAAATGTCATTTCCTGCTAACATGAGGCATTTCACAGAAGGCAAGGCAGTGCATTTTTTATCGCTGTACCGAATGATGCGCTGCCGACTGTCGAGTAAACAGCGGTGTGGAGAGTTAGATCAGGAGCAAGCATTGCTTCGCGCGGGTGCTGTGATTGGAGGCATTTCAAACAGCCCCAAAACACACTTCTCCCTGACCGGGAATCGAACCCGGGCCGCGGCGGTGAAAGCGCCGAATCCTAACCACTAGACCACCAGGGAAACTGCAACAAGCTTACTGCCAGCAAGCAGAGCAACGCAGTCCTTCCTCCTTGCTGCTTGGAAATTCAGATCGCTTTCACGCCAGGCACGTTTTTCGTATAAGAAGACATGTTCTCGAAAACACAGCACCATGTGCGGGCAGGCATCCATTTCAAATCTATTTCCTTCTGGGCTTTTCTCAGAGACACACAGAGACAGACAGTCAGAGAGAAGCTGTTGGGGAATTGACTACTCACCACAATAATATCAAGGACATTGCAGAGGAAATGGTTATACATTGCTTGAGACAAAGACTTCAACATACACACACTTGTGTGTGCTCTGTTTTTGCGTGTAATGTCCCACACTCCCGCTGTTTCTGTGAATCCCTGTTAATCTCATTTGCTCCGTAACTCCTCCGTGCCCCACACAAAAGCGACATGGAAAGCACGATACTAACGAGGAACTGGTGCAGGAAGTTGTTATACAGTTCTTTGCATGCCGGTATATTATTTTCGTTGCTTTTTTTCTGTTCATCTTTTCCAACGAGCATTTCAAAGAGCTGCCCATAGGATTAAAATTGGGGATTTGAAAAAAGACTCCCCGTCGGGGAATTGAACCCCGGTCTCCCGCGTGACAGGCGGGGATACTCACCACTATACTAACGAGGAACTGGCAGTTGGGGAGCCTGTTGGAGCAAGAATCGACCTGTGAACAGAGTGAGAAAGAGGCAAGAGAAAGACAGAAGAATAACAGAAGAAATAGGAGCAGGGGTAAGCAATTCTGCCCCTCGACCCTGCTCCGCCATTCAATAACATCATGGCTGAGCAGATCTTGACCGCACTACAATGCCACTTTCCCGCTCGCTCCCCTTAACCCTTGTCTCCCCTGTAGCTCAAATGTATATATTCAATGTCGCCACCCCCATCGCTCTCTGGGGTAGATAATTCCAAAGATTCACGACACTCTGAGAGAAGAAAATCCTCCTCATCTCCGTTTTCAATGGGCGACCCCTTATTCTGAAACCGTGCCCCCTAGATCTACATTTCCCCACCAGGGGAAACATCCTCTCTGCATCAACAATTGTCGATCCCCCTCAGAATCTTAAACAGAGAGAGAGAGTCAGGGACAAAGAGGGAGACAGAGACACAGAGCGAGATACTCGGTTTGACGTCTCACAGAGTGGCCATCAGGGATGAGGGACATCAGTTATGTTGAGAGGCTGGCGAAGCTGGGATTGCTTTCCTCAGAAGTTTAAGAGGAAATTTAACAGACGTTTTCAAATAGAGTAAATAAGGAGAAACCATTTCCATTTGTCGGACGTTCGATAACCAGAGGACACTGATTGAAGATAACCGGCAAAAGAACCAGAGGGGAAGATGAGGAGACATTTCTTACACAGCAAAGGCTCAGGCCTAACGAATCTCTAAATGCTCAGGATAAGTTATCACTGCCCTCTTTCTTTCCAGTTTTGCACACGTTGCTAAGTTTCAAATGTTGTATTTTTCACACTGGCAATGAATTGATTGATAGCCGTGCTGTGATAAGCTAAGGATGCAGTTCAAGAACTTAAATAGAAGGCGAACGATAAGCGTGTCTTTTCTGAAAATGTGAGCTGCAGTTAAATATAGGCATGTAAACATTTAAAGTGTTTCGTTCCAAATGTCATTTCCTGCTAACATGAGGCATTTCACAGAAGGCAAGGCAGTGCATTTTTTATCGCTGTACCGAATGATGCGCTGCCGACTGTCGAGTAAACAGCGGTGTGGAGAGTTAGATCAGGAGCAAGCATTGCTTCGCGCGGGTGCTGTGATTGGAGGCATTTCAAACAGCCCCAAAACACACTTCTCCCTGACCGGGAATCGAACCCGGGCCGCGGCGGTGAAAGCGCCGAATCCTAACCACTAGACCACCAGGGAAACTGCAACAAGCTTACTGCCAGCAAGCAGAGCAACGCAGTCCTTCCTCCTTGCTGCTTGGAAATTCAGATCGCTTTCACGCCACGCACATTTTTCGTATAAGAAGACATGTTCTCGAAAACACAGCACAAGTGCGGGCAGGCATCCATTTCAAATCTATTTCCTTCTGTGCTTTTCTCAGGGACACACAGAGACAGACAGTCAGAGAGAAGCTGTCGGGGAATTGGCTACTCACCACAATAATATCAAGGGCATTGCAGAGGAAATGGTTATGCATTGCTTGAGACAAAGACTTCAACATACACACACTTGTGTGTGCTCTGTTTTTGCGTGTAATGTCCCACACTCCCGCTGTTTCTGTGAATCCCTGTTAATCTCATTTGCTCTGTCACTCTCACTCCTCCGTGCCCCACACAAAAGCGAGAGGGAAAGCACGATACTAACGAGGAACTGGTGCAGGAAGTTGTTATACAGTTCTTTGCATGCCGGTATATTATTTTCGTTGCTTTTTTTCTGTTCATCTTTTCCAACGAGCATTTCAAAGAGCTGCCCATAGGATTAAAATTGGGGATTTGAAAAAAGACTCCCCGTCGGGGAATTGAACCCCGGTCTCCCGCGTGACAGGCGGGGATACTCACCACTATACTAACGAGGAACTGGCAGTTGGGGAGCCTGTTGGAGCAAGAATCGACCTGTGAACAGAGTGAGAAAGAGGCAAGAGAAAGACAGAAGAATAACAGAAGAAATAGGAGCAGGGGTAAGCAATTCTGCCCCTCGACCCTGCTCCGCCATTCAATAACATCATGGCTGAGCAGATCTTGACCGCACTACAATGCCACTTTCCCGCTCGCTCCCCTTAACCCTTGTCTCCCCTGTAGCTCAAATGTATATATTCAATGTCGCCACCCCCATCGCTCTCTGGGGTAGATAATTCCAAAGATTCACGACACTCTGAGAGAAGAAAATCCTCCTCATCTCCGTTTTCAATGGGCGACCCCTTATTCTGAAACCGTGCCCCCTAGTTCTACATTTCCCCACCAGGGGAAACATCCTCTCTGCATCAACAATTGTCGATCCCCCTCAGAATCTTAAACAGAGAGAGAGAGTCAGGGACAAAGAGGGAGACAGAGACACAGAGCGAGATACTCGGTTTGACGTCTCACAGAGTGGCCATCAGGGATGAGGGACATCAGTTATGTTGAGAGGCTGGCGAAGCTGGGATTGCTTTCCTCAGAAGTTTAAGAGGAAATTTAACAGACGTTTTCAAATAGAGTAAATAAGGAGAAACCATTTCCAGTTGTCGGACGTTCGATAACCAGAGGACACTGATTGAAGATAACCGGCAAAAGAACCAGAGGGGAAGATGAGGAGACATTTCTTACACAGCAAAGGCTCAGGCCTAACGAATCTCTAAATGCTCAGGATAAGTTATCACTGCCCTCTTTCTTTCCAGTTTTGCACACGTTGCTAAGTTTCAAATGTTGTATTTTTCACACTGGCAATGAATTGATTGATAGCCGTGCTGTGATAAGCTAAGGATGCAGTTCAAGAACTTAAATAGAAGGCGAACGATAAGCGTGTCTTTTCTGAAACTGTGAGCTGCAGTTAAATATAGGCATGTAAACATTTAAATTGTTTCGTTCCAAATGTCATTTCCTGCTAACATGAGGCATTTCACAGAAGGCAAGGCAGTGCATTTTTTATCGCTGTACCGAATGATGCGCTGCCGACTGTCGAGTAAACAGCGGTGTGGAGAGTTAGATCAGGAGCAAGCATTGCTTCGCGCGGGTGCTGTGATTGGAGGCATTTCAAACAGCCCCAAAACACACTTCTCCCTGACCGGGAATCGAACCCGGGCCGCGGCGGTGAAAGCGCCGAATCCTAACCACTAGACCACCAGGGAAACTGCAACAAGCTTACTGCCAGCAAGCAGAGCAACGCAGTCCTTCCTCCTTGCTGCTTGGAAATTCAGATCGCTATCACGCCACGCACATTTTTCGTATAAGAAGACATGTTCTCGAAAACACAGCACAAGTGCGGGCAGGCATCCATTTCAAATCTATTTCCTTCTGTGCTTTTCTCAGGGACACACAGAGACAGACAGTCAGAGAGAAGCTGTCGGGGAATTGGCTACTCACCACAATAATATCAGGGACATTGCAGAGGAAATGGTTATGCATTGCTTGAGACAAATACTTCAACATACACACACTTGTGTGTGCTCTGTTTTTGCGTGTAATGTCCCACACTCCCGCTGTTTCTGTGAATCCCTGTTAATCTCATTTGCTCTGTCACTCTCACTCCTCCGTGCCCCACACAAACGCGAGAGGGAAAGCACGATACTAACGAGGAACTGGTGCAGGAAGTTGTTATACAGTTCTTTGCATGCCGGTATATTATTTTCGTTGCTTTTTTTCTGTTCATCTTTTCCAACGAGCATTTCAAAGAGCTGCCCATAGGATTAAAATTGGGGATTTGAAAAAAGACTCCCCGTCGGGGAATTGAACCCCGGTCTCCCGCGTGACAGGCGGGGATACTCACCACTATACTAACGAGGAACTGGCAGTTGGGAGCCTGTTGGAGCAAGAATCGACCTGTGAACAGAGTGAGAAAGAGGCAAGAGAAAGACAGAAGAATAACAGAAGAAATAGGAGCAGGGGTAAGCAATTCTGCCCCTCGACCCTGCTCCGCCATTCAATAACATCATGGCTGAGCAGATCTTGACCGCACTACAATGCCACTTTCCCGCTCGCTCCCCTTAACCCTTGTCTCCCCTGTAGCTCAAATGTATATATTCAATGTCGCCACCCCCACAGCTCTCTGGGGTAGATAATTCCAAAGATTCACGACACTCTGAGAGAAGAAAATCCTCCTCATCTCCGTTTTCAATGGGCGACCCCTTATTCTGAAACTGTGCCCCCTAGTTCTACATTTCCCCACCAGGGGAAACATCCTCTCTGCATCAACAATTGTCGATCCCCCTCAGAATCTTAAACAGAGAGAGAGAGTCAGGGACAAAGAGGGAGACAGAGACACACACAGAGCGAGATACTCGGTTTGACGTCTCACAGAGTGGTCATCAGGGATGAGGGACTTCAGTTATGTTGAGAGGCTGGCGAAGCTGGGATTGCTTTCCTCAGAAGTTTAAGAGGAAATTTAACAGACGTTTTCAAATAGAGTAAATAAGGAGAAACCATTTCCAGTTGTCGGACGTTCGATAACCAGAGGACACTGATTGAAGATAACCGGCAAAAGAACCAGAGGGGAAGATGAGGAGACATTTCTTACATAGCAAAGGCTCAGGCCTAAGGAATCTCTAAATGCTCAGGATAAGTTATCACTGCCCTCTTTCTTTCCAGTTTTGCACACGTTGCTAAGTTTCAAATGTTGTATTTTTCACACTGGCAATGAATTGATTGATAGCCGTGCTGTGATAAGCTAAGGATGCAGTTCAAGAACTTAAATAGAAGGCGAACGATAAGCGTGTCTTTTCTGAAACTGTGAGCTGCAGTTAAATATAGGCATGTAAACATTTAAAGTGTTTCGTTCCAAATGTCATTTCCTGCTAACATGAGGCATTTCACAGAAGGCAAGGCAGTGCATTTTTTTATCGCTGTTCCGAATGATGCGCTGCCGACTGTCGAGGAAACAGCGTTGCAGAGAGTGAGATCAGGAGCAAGCATTGCTTCGCGCGGGTGCTGTGATTGGAGGGAGTGTCACATTCAAAGAAAACTTTTAAAGGGGATGCCTCTCCATCAGGGACCCGTTTTAAAGCGGGATTCTCACCATCAGGGACCCCTTTTAAATGAGTCGTTTTATCAAGGAGCACTTTTAAAGAAGGAGTCTCACTCTCGGGGAACAAGTTTAAAGAGTGAGTCGCCCCATTTCAGATCCCTTTTAAAGAGTGAGTCTCACCATCAAGTATCCCGTTTAAAGTGGGAGTCTTTCTATCAGGGAACCCTTTTAAAGATGGAGACTCACCATCAGGGACCCCTTTTAAAGAGGGAGTCTCACCATCAGGAACCCTTTTTAAAGAGGGAGACTCACCATCAGGGACCACTTTTAAAGACAGAGTCATTGTGTCTTTCAGTCAGGGATCTCTTTTAAAGAGGGAGTCTCACCCTCGGGGACATATTTAAAATGAGTCATTCTAATAGGCGCCCTTTTTAAAGAGGGAGTATATCTATCAGGGTCACGTTTTAAAAAGAATCTTCCTATTAGATACACCGTTTAAACAGAGAGTCTCACCATCAGGGACCTCTTTTAAAGAGGGAGTGTCACATTCAAGGATAACTTTTAAAGAGGATGCCTCTCCATCAGGGACATCTTTTAAAACGGGATTCTCAACATCAGGGACCCCTTTTAAAGAGGGGCTTTCTATCAGGGGGCTCGGCTAAATCGAGTCTTACCATCAGGAACACTTTTTAAAGAGGGAATGTCTTCATCAGGTGCACATGTTAAATAGGTTGTCTCCCCATCAGTGATCCCATTTAAAGTGGTAGCCTCACCATCAGGGATACCTTTTAAATTGAGAGTCTCACCATCAGGGGCCCCTTTTAAAGAGAGATTCTCACCATTAGGGATCCCTATGTACAGGGAGTCTCACCATCAGGGTCTCCTTTTGAAGAGGGTCTGTCACCATCAGGGTCCACTTTTAAAGAGGGAGTCTCTCCATCAGGGATCCCAGTTAAAGAGGGAGTGTCTCTATCAGGGACCCCCTTTAAAGAGGGAGTCTTACCATCAGGGACCCCTTTTAAAGAGGGAGTCTCTCCATCAGGGACCCCTTTTAAAGAGGGAGTGTCTCTATCATGGACCCCTTTTAAAGAGGGAGTCTTACCATCAGGGACGACCTTTAAAGAGGTGGTCTTATCATCTGGGAGCACTTTTAAAGAGAGAGTGTCACCGTCAGGGTGTCCTTTTAAAGAGGGACTGTCACCATCTGGGGCCACTTTTAAAGCGGGAGCCTCATCATAAAGGATCCCTTTTAAAGAGAGTTTTTCTATCAGGGAGCCATTTAAAGAGAGAGTTTCATCATCAGGGGCACCTTTTAAAGAGGGAGTCTTTCTATCAGGGAGCCCTTTTCAACAGAGTCTTACCATCAGGGACCCCTTTTAAAGAGGGAGTCTCAGCATCAGGGACCCCTTTTAAAGAAGGAGTCTTAGCATCAGGGATCGTTTTAAAGATAGTCTCACCATCAGGGAGACGCTTTAATGATGAAGTCTCTCTATCAATGATCCCTTTTAAAGAGGGCGTTTCACCATCAGGAAACCATTTTAAAGAGAGAGTCTTTCTATCATGGGCCCCTTTTTAAGAGGGCGTCTCCACATTAGGGCCTCCTTTTAAAGAGGCTGTCTCACCATCAGGTACCCCTTTTAAAGAGGGAGTCCCCACTTCAGTGACCCCTTTTAAAGAGAGAGTCTCACCATCAATGACCCTTTTAAAGAGAGAGTTGCAAAACCATGGACTCCTATTAAAGAGGAAGACTCACTATCAGGGACCATATTAAAGAGAGAGTCTCGACATTAGAGATCCGTTTAAAGGGGGAGTCTTTCGGTCAGGGAGCACTATTAAAGATAATCTTCCTATTAGGGACACCTTTTAAAGAGACAGTCTCACCATTAAGGTCCCCTTTTAAAGAGAGAGTCTGCATCAGGGTCACCTTTCAAGAGCGTGTCTCCCCATCAGGGACCCATTTTAAAGTAAGAGTCTCACCATTAGCGACCCCTTTTAAAGAGGGTGTCTCCCAATCAGGGACCCCTTTTAAAGAAGGTGTCTCACCATCACGGGCAACTTTTAAAGAGGGAGTCTCACCATAAGGGGTCACTTTAAAACAGGGAGTCTCACTATCAGAGCTCTATTTTAAAGAGGGAGCCTCACCAGTAGGATCACCTTTTAAAGAGGGAGTTTCACCATCAGGGACCCCTTTTTAAAAGGGAGTCTCACCATCAGGAACCCTTTTAATGAGGGAGTGTCTCAATCAGTGACCCATTTTAAAGAGCGAATCTCTCCATTAGGGAATACTTTTAAAGAGGGAGACTCCCCATCCGGCACACCTTTTAAAGAGTGAATCTCACCATCAGGGACCCCACTTAAAGAGTGTCTCACCGTCAGGGTCCAGTTTTAAAGATGCAGTGTCTCATTCAAGGACAACAATGAAAGAGGGTGCCTCCCCATCAGAGACCACTTTTTAAGAGAAAGTCTTACAATCAGGGACTCCTATTAAAGTGGAAGTCTCACCATCAGGGGCCACTTTTAAAGTGAATGTTTTTCTATCAAGGAGCACTTTTAAAGTGGCTCAACATCAGGGATCCCTTTTATAAAGTTTGTTTTAGCATCAGGGAATCTTTTTAAAGAGGGTGTCTTACTATCAGGGACCCCTTTTAAAAAGTGAGTCTCCCCATTAGGGACACGTTTTAAAGATGCTCACCATCAGGGACTCCTATTCAAGAGGGAGTCTCACCATCAGGGACCCATTTTAAAGAGAGAGTCTCAACATCTGGGATCCCTTTTAAAGAGGGAGTCTTTCTATAAGGGAACCGTTTTAAAGACGGAGTCTCACCCTTGGGTATCACTTTTAAAGAGAGAGTCTTTCTATCAAGGACCCCTTTTAAAGAGGTATATTTCTATCAGGGAACACTTTTAAAGAGATTCTTCCAATTAGGGACACATTTTAAAGAGATTCTTTTGTATCAGGGACAACTTTTAAAGAGGGAGTGTCTCCATCAGGGACTCCTTTTAAAGAGGGAATCTCATCATAAGAGACCCCTTTTAAAGAGAGAGTGTATCCATCAGGGATGCCTTTTAAAGAGAGAGTCTCACCGTCAGAGACCCTTTTAAAGTTGGAGTCTTTCTATCTGGTAGCCCTTTTAAATAGTGAGTGTCACCATCAGGGATCCCTTTTAAAGCGAAAGGCTCACCGTCAGAGACCCTTTTAAATAAGGAGTTTTTCTATCAGGGAGCCCTTTTCAAGAGAGAGACTCACCATCAGGGATCCCGTTTAAAGAAGAAGTCTTTCTATCAAGCACCACTTTTAAAGAGGGAGTCTTTCTTTTAGCGACCCCTTTAAAAGAGAATCTTCCTATTAGGGACACATTTTAAAGAGGAAATCTCACCATCAGGCACCCCTTTTAAAGAGGATTGTCTCCATCAGGGATACATTTTAAAGAGGGTGTCCCTCCATCAGGTTCCCTTTTTAAGGAGGGAGTCTCACCATCACGGACCCCTTTTAATGAGAGAGTCTCGTCGTCATGGAACCATTTAAAGAGGTGTCTCATCATCAGGGACCCCTTTTAAAAAGGAAGTGTTTCCATCAGGGACTAATTTTAAAGAGGGAGTCTCCCCATCAGGAACACCTTTTAATGAGGGAGTCTCAACATCAGGGACAGGATTAAAGAGGAAGTTTCAGCATCAGGGACCGCTTTTGAATAAAGCGTCACACCATCAGAGACCCCTTTTAAAGAGAATGTCTTTCTATCAAGGACCCCTTTTAAAGAGAATCTTCCTATTAGGGAAATATTTTAAAGAGTGTCTCCCCATAAGGGACCGCTTTTAAAGAGGGAATCTCAGCATCAGTGACCCCTTTTAAAGATAATCTTACTATTAGGAACACCTTTTAAAGAGTGACTCCCCATAAGGGACCGCTTTTAAGGAGGTAATCTCAGCATCAGTGACCCCTTTTAAAGAGAGAGTCTCACCATCAGGGATCCCTTTTAAAGAATGAGTCTCACCATCAGGGATCCCTTATAAATAGAGAGTCTCGCCATCAAGGAGCCCTTTTAAAGAGGGAGTATCTCCGTCACGGACCTCTTTTAAAGAGGTAGTCTCACTATCGGGTACCCCTTTTAAAGAGGTAGTCACACCATCGGGGAACCCTTTTAAAGAGGAAGTCTTACCATCGGGGACCCCTTTAAAAGCGGGAGTTCCAGCATCAGGGAACTCTTTTAAAGAGAGAGTCTTTCTATCAGGGACCCCTTTTAAAGAGTGTGTCTCGGCATTAGGGACACCTGTTTAGAGTGAGTCTCACCATCAGGGTACTCTTTTAAAGAGAATGTCTTTTTATCAAGGCCCCCTTTTAAGGAGAATCTTCCTATTGGGGACACATTTTAAAGAGAGTGTCTCACCATCATGGACTCCTTTCAAAGAGGGAGTATCTCCATCAGGGACACCTTTTAAAGAGAGTGTCTCCCCATCAGGGTGCCCTAATAAAAAGGGAGTCTCACCATCAAGGAACCTTTTTAAAGAGAGAGTCTCGCTATCAGGTACCCCTTTTAAAGAGGGAGTATACCCGTCAGGGACCCCTTTTAAAGAGATTTCCTCCACCAAGGTCCCCTTTTAAAGAGAGAGTCTCACCATCAGGGTCCTCTTTTAAAGAGCGAGCCTTACCATAAGGGGAACCTTTTAAAGAGGGAATCTCACCATCAGGAAATACTTTTAAAGATCGTGTTTCAGCATCAGGGACCCCTTTTAAAGAGAGTGACTTACCATCATGGAGCCCTTTTAATGAGAGTCTCCCCGTCAGTGATCCCTTTTAAAGAGGAATTCTCATCATCAGAGATCCCTTTTAAAGAGAGTCTCATCATCATAGATCCCTATTAAATAGAGAGTCTCACCGTCAGATTCCCTTCTGAAGATCGAGTCGTTCTATCATGGATCCCTTTTAAAGAGGAAGTCTCACGATCAAAAAACCTTTTAAAGAGGGAGTCTTTCTATCAGAGAGCCCTTTTAAAGAGAGTATTCCCATCAGGGTCCACATTTAAAGAGAAAGTCTCAACATCAGGTGTCCCTTTCAAAGAGAGAGTCTCACCATCAGGGACACATTTTAAAGAGCATGTTTCAGCATCAGTGACACTTTTAAGAGAGAGTCTCAACCACAGAGACCCTTTTACTGAAGGATTCTTTCTAACAGGGAGCCCTTTTTAAGAGAGAGTCTCGCCATCAGGGATCCCGTTTAAAGTGAGAGTATTTCTATCAAGGACCACTTTTAAAGAGGGAGTCTTTCTATTGGGGACTCCTTTTAAAGATAATCTTCTTCTTAGGGATCCCTTTTAAAGAGGAAGTGTCTCCATCAGGGATATAATTTAAAGAGGGTGTCTCCCCATCAGGGGCCCCTTTTTAAGAGAGAGTCTCGCCATCAGGGATCCCGTTTAAAGTGAGAGTATTTCTATCAAGGACCACTTTTAAAGAGGGAGTCTTTCTATTGGGGACTCCTTTTAAAGATAATCTTCTTCTTAGGGATCCCTTTTAAAGAGGAAGTGTCTCCATCAGGGATATAATTTAAAGAGGGTGTCTCCCCATCAGGGGCCCCTTTTAAGGAGGGAGTCTCACCTTCACGGACCCCTTTTAAAGAGTGTGTTTCAGCATCAGGGAAACCTTTTAAAGAAAGAGTTTCAACATCAAGGTCCACTTTTAAAGAGAACGTTTTTCAATCAAGGACCCCTTTTAAAAAGGGAGTCTTTCTATCAGGGAACCCTTGTAAAGCGAGTCTTCCGATTAATGACACCTTTTAAAGAGAGTCTCCCCATCAGGGACTCTTTTTAAATAGGGAGTCTCACCATCAGGGACCGCTTTTAAAGAAGGATTCCCACCATCAGGGATTCCTTTTAAAGAGAGCGTCTCACCGTCAGAGACCCTTTTAAAGATGGAGTCTTTTTATCATGTAGTCCTTTTAAAGAGTGAGTCTCGCCATCAGGGATCCCTTTTAAATCGAGAGTCTCACCGTCAGAGACCGTTTTAAAGAAGGATTCTTTCTATCAGGGACCCCTTTTAAGGAGGGAGTCTCACCATCAGCGGCCCATTTTAATGAGAGAGTCTCGCCATCAGGGAAACCTTTTAAAGAGGGAGTCTCACCATCAGGGACCGCTTATAAAGAGGGAGTCTCACCATCAGGGACTCCTTTTAAAGAGGGAGTCTCACCATCAGGGACTCCTTTTAAAGAGGGTGTCTCACCATCAGAGACCCCTTTTAAAGGGAGAGTCTCACCAACTGGGTTCCCTTTTAAAGAGGTAGTCTCACCATCAAAGACCCTGTTAAGGAGGGAGTATCTCCATCAGGGACACATTTGAAAGGGATTCTCCCCATCAGGGACACATTTTAAAGAGGAAGTCTCTCCATCAGGGTCCGCCTTTAAAGCGAGAGTCTCACCGTCAGAGACTCTTTTAAAGATGGAGTCATTCTATCAGGGAGCCGTTTTAAAGTGTGAGTCTCACCATCAGGGAGCCCTTTTTAAAAGGGAATCTTACCCTCGGGGACCGATTTTAAAGAGAGAATCTTTCTATAAAGGACCCTTTTAAAGAGGAGTCTCACCATCAGGGATACATTTTAAAGAGGGTGTCTCCCCATCAGGGACCCTTTTTAAAGAAGGAGTCTCTCCATTAGGGACCCCTTTTAAAGAGGGAATCTCGCCATCAGGAAACCCTTTTAAAGAGGGAGTCTCACCATCAGGGACAGGATTAAAGAGGATGTTTCAGCATCAGGGACACCATTTAAAGAGAATGTTTTTCTATCAAGGACCCCATTTAAAGAGGGAGCCTTTCTATCAGGGATCCCTTTTAAAGAGAATCTTCCTTTTAGCGACACCTTTTAAACAGTGTCTCCCCATAAGGGACCGCTTTTAAAGAGGGAATCTCAACATCAGGGGCCGCTTTTAAAGAGGGATTCTCCCCATCAGGGACTCCTTTTAAAGAGGGTGTCTCAACATCGGAGACCCCTTTTAAAGAGGGCATTTCACCATTGGGGGCCCCAATTAAAGAGGGAGTCTCACCAACAGGTACCCCTTTTAAAGGGGGAGTCTCAGCATCCGGGACCCCTTTTATAAAGGAAGTCTCACTATCAGGGACACCTTTTAAAGAGGGAGTCTTTCAATAAAGGTCCCCTTTTAAAGAGGCAGTCTTTCTATCAGGGACTCCTTTTAAACATAATCTTCCTTTTAGTGACAACTTTTAAAGGGAGGGTCTTACCATCAAATACCCCTTTTAAAGAGAGTCTCACCATCAGGGACGCCTTTTATAAAGATAGAGTCTCTCCATTAGGGATCCCTTTTAAAGAGGGAATCTTGCCGTCAGAGACCCGTTTAAAGTGGGAGTCTTTCTATCAGTTAGTCCTTTTAAACAGGGAGTCTAACCTTTGGGGTGCCATCTTTCTATCAAGATCCCCTTTTAAAGAGGGAGTCTTTCTATCCGGTACCCATTTTAAAAATAATCTTCAAATTAGGTAAACCTTTTAAAGAGAGAGTGTTTCCATCAGCGACCCTTTTTAAAGAAGGAGTTTCAGCATCAGGGACCCCTTTTAAAGAGGGAGTGTCACCATCAGGGACACCTTTTAAAGTGGGTGGTTCAGCATCAGTGACCCCTTTTAAAGAGGGAGTTTCAGTATCAGGGACCCGTTTTAAAGAGGGAGTGTCTCCATCAGGGACACTTTTTAAAGAGGGTGTCTCACCATCAGGGACACATTTTAAAGAGTGATCTCCCCATCAGGGATTCCATTTAAAGAGATTCTCAATGTCAGTATCCCCTTTTAAAGAGAGATTCTCACCATAAGGATTCCCTTTTAATGAGAAAGTGTCACCAGCAGGGACCCCTTTTAAAGAGGGAGTCTTGCCATCAGAGACACTTTTAAAGAGGGAGTCTTTCTATCAATGTCCCCTTTTAAAGAGAGAGTACCTTCATCAGGATCCCCTTTAAAGAGGGCGTGTCTCCATCAGGGACAGATTATTAAGAGAGAGTTCCCCCATCAGGGTCCCCTTTAAAGAGGGAGTCTAAACATGAGGGACCGCTTTATGAGGGAGTTTCAGCATCTGGGACCCTTTTTAAAAAGAATCTCACCATTAGGGAACCCTTTTAAAGAGAGAATTTCGCCTTCAGGGATCCCTTTTGAAGAGGGAGACTCACCATCAGGGTCCCCTTTTAAAGAGAGAGTTTCGCCATCAGGAACCCCTTTTGAAGAGGGAGTCTCACCATCAGGGATCCCTTTTAAAGAGGGCGTGTCTCCATCAGGGATCCCTTTTAAACAGGGCGTGTCCCCATCAGGAAACCTTTTGAAGAGGGCGTGTCTCCCCAACAGCGAGCCCTTTAAAAGTGGGAGCCTCACCATCAGGTACCCCTTTCATTGAGAGAGTCCCCCCATCTGGGCCCCTTTTTAAAGTGGGAGTCTCACCATCAGGGACCCCTTTTAAAGAGGGAGTTTCAGCATCAGGGACCACTTTTAAAGAGATAGTCTCTCCATCAAGGAGCCCTTTTAAAGAGGGAGTCATTCTATCAGGGACCCATTTTAAAGAGCATCTTCCTGTTAAGGAAACCTTCAAAGAGAGTATCTCACCATCAGGGACCCGTTTAAAGAGGGAGTGTTTCCATCTGGGACCCCTTTTAAAGAGGGTGTTTCAGCCTCAAGGACCCCTTTTAAAGAGGGAGTCTTTCTATCAGGGACCCATTTTAAAGAGAATCTTCCTATTAAGGGCACCATTTAAAGAGAGAGTGTCACCATTGGGGATCCCTTTTAAAGAGGGCATCTCAACAACAAGGACCTCTTTTAAAGGGGGAGTCTCAGCATCCGGGACCCCTCTTATAAAGGGAGTCTCACCATTAGGGACACCTTTTAAAGAGGGAGTCTATCTATCAGTGACCCCTTTTAAAGAGGGAGACTCACCATCAGGGTCCGCATTTAAAGAGTGATTCTCACCATCAGTGCCTCCTTTGAAAGAGGGAGTCTCACCCACGGGGACCAAGTTTAAAGAGTGAGTCTCCCCATTTGAGATCCCTTTTAAAGAGTGAGTCTCACCATCAGGTATCTCGTTTAAAGTGGGAGTATTTCTATCAGGGACCCCTTTTAAAGAGGGAATCTCACCATCAGGGACCCCTTTTAAAGAGGGAGTCTCACCATCAGGGACCCCTTTTAAAGAGGGAGTCTCACCATCAGGGACCCCTTTGAAAAAGAGAGTCTTTCTATCCGGGACCCCTTTTAAAGAGGGAGTCTCCCCGTTAGGGACCCCATTTAAAGAGGGTCACAATCAGGGACCCCTTTTAAAAAGCGTGTTTCAGCATCAGGGACACTTTTTAAAGATGGAGCCGTTCTATCAGGGACGCTTTTTAAAGAGAGCGTCTCCCCATTCGGGACCCCTTTGAAAGAGGCTCTGCATTGAGGACCCCTTTTAAAGATGGTGTTTCAGCATCAGGGACTCCTTTAAAAAGGGAGTTTCACCATCAGCGATCCCTTTAACAGTGAAAATCGTTCTATCAAGGACCCCTTTAAAAGATAGAATCTTTCTATCAGGGACAACCTTTTAAAGATAATCTTTCTATTACGGACACTTTTAAAGAGAATGTCTCACCATCAAGGATGCCTTTTAAAGAGAAAGTCTTAGTATCAGGGTACCCTTTTAAAGAGAGAGTCTCTCTATCAGGGGCCGCTTTTAAAGGGGGAATCACCATAAAGGAGCTATATTAATGAGGGAGTCTCACCATCAGGGACCCCTTTTAAAGAGAGTCTTTCAATCAGGGACCACTTTTAAAGAGAGAGTCTCCCATTAGGGACCCCATTTAAAGTGGCTCACCATCATGGACCCCTTTTAAAAAGGGTGATTCAGCATCAGGGACTCTATTTAAAGAGGGAGTCTTTCTATCGGACCCCTTATAAAGAGAGCGTCTCCCCTTTAGGGACCCCTTTTAAAGAGGATCAACATCAGGGATCCCTTTTAAAGAGGATGTTTCAGCATTAGGGACTTCTATTAAAAAGGGAGTAACACCATCAGGGACCCCTTTTAAAGAAATAGTGTCACCATCAGGGACCCCTTTTATAGAGGGAGTCTCACCATCAGGGACACCTTTTAAAGAGAGAGTCTCACCATCAGGGATCACTTTTAAAGAGTGCATCTCACCATCAGCTGCCCATTTGAAAGAGGAAGTCTTCCCATCAGCGTTCCCTTTTAAAGAGAGAGTCTCGCCATCAGGGACCCCTTTTAACGAGAGTGTCACCCCATTAGGGATCCCGGTTAAAGAGGGAGTTTCGCCATCTGAGACACTTTTAAATAGGGAGTCTTTCTATCAGGGAGCCCTTTTAGATAGGGAGTCTCTCCCTTGGTGGCCCTTTTGAAAGAGAGAGAATTCCTCCCACACGCTGCCGGTTTTTAAAACTTGTTTTAAATCTGCTGCTCTGGGCCAGTGCATTCCACAGTCTCACAACCCTTTCTACAAATACCGTCTCACTGCTTGACTTCTCTGTTTATTAGTTATGAATCACCTTGAGGAGCAATGATGGCGTTTGTGACGTCAGATTAAAAGGCGGCCTATTGGAAACACGTTGGGGTCACAGTTTATTTTTGCACAGAATTGAACCTGAATCATTCAGGATGGAATATTGTATTTGCTGCATCACAATAAACAATATCTTGTTATAAATTTTGACTCATTATTTCCCCAGTTTCAGAGGAAGAATTGTCTGATCATTTATTTCATGTAAGAATCAAACACAGGTATTCATTCAGAATCATCTCACAGATTGACACTGAGATAAACCCTGAGAGATTCAGTCAGCATCTGGAAACATGGCGGAATAGACAAGAGAGATGGATAAATACAAAACGGCCTCAGACTCCCACAGGCAGTGACAGGTAGGTATCAGTGAGGGGAGGGCGATTTCTACAGCCGTGATTTGGTTCCGTGGCTTAGCTGGTCGAAACGCCTATTCAGTAAACAGGGGATCCTGGGTTCGAATCCCAGCGGGGCCTTTCTTTTCTCTTTATGACCCTCCAGAGGATCGTTTATTCTCGTGTCAAAGGGCCACAATCCTTTTAAATGTAACTGCGGCTGCAGTAATTTCCATTCTGGATTAAGGCCCCAGTCGCTGCGGGGCGTGGGGCGAATTCCACCGCTGTCATAATTTCTGGCGGTGCTTATTTTGGCCTCTTCACTAAATATCCATCTTTTCTAAGCAGTGCTGTGCGTGGCTTTGCTGTGAACAGAGCAGAGTAGTCACCGTTAATGTGTGGCGCTGTGATCATATAATGATTAGTGCTCTGCGTTGTGGCCGCAGCAACTTCGAGTCCGAGTCACGGCACAGCTCATTTTATATCTCCTGTTCTCTGCGGCACCTGCTGATAAAACGCAGCGAGAAATCAACATTTACTGCACAAAACAAATATTATATGTTGGCGGTGAAAACCTGCTCACTCCTTCAAAGCCCCCGCGCTCTCACATGCCTGAGCTTGATGCTCCATAATTCAAACCCCCCTCTTCTCCCAGCTTTTTCTTCCTTCCACAATCAGTAGCCCTCCTTTATTTCATCCTTCCATTTCATTGTCGATTTCCTGCGAAATTACCTTAATCTAAAATTAACTTTCGCCTACTTACACTGTACAATTCGCTCCGGATGTAGCAGGTAGAATAAGCGACGCTGCAGGTGTGTCAGGCAGGGTAAGGGACGCTCCGGATGTACCGACAGTTTAAGGGACGCTCCGGATCGGATGCACCAGACAGTGTAAGGGACGCTCAGGATGTACCAGACAGGGTAAGGGACGCACCGGATGTATCAGACAGGTAAGGGACGCTCCGGATGTACCGAACAGTGTACGGGACGCTAAGGATGTACCAGACAGGGTAAGCGATGCTCCGGATGTAGCAGGCAGGGTAAGGGAGCTCCGGATGTACCAGACAGTGTAAGGGACGCTAAGGATGTACCAGACAGGGTAAGGGTCGCTCCGGATGTACCAGGCAGGGTAAGGGATGCTCCGGAAGCACCGGACAGTTTACGGGACTCTTCGGATGTACCAGACAGTGTAAGGGACGCTCAGGATGTACCAGACAGGGTAAGGGACGCTCCGGATGTACCAGACAGGGTAAGGGACGCTCCGGATTTTCGGACAGTGTAAGGGACGCTACGGATGTACCAGACAGGGTAAGGGACGCTCCGGATGTACCAGGCAGGGTAAGGGACGCTCCGGACGTATCAGACAGGGTAAGGGATGTGTCGATTGTGTCAGAGCGTGTAAGGGTCGCTCAACAGGTTCCAGATAGTGTAAGGGCCTCTCAGGGCCTATCAGAGCGGATAAAGGGCCCTTAGGATGTATGAGAGAGGCTGATGGATGCAGAGTTATTACTTTCTAAACCTCACATTTTCTAAATATCAATAAAAGCAAAAGGTAAATCCGAATGTAACAGATGGTCTGCCGTGGCCCACGTGGGGACATTGAGAAGGTAGAATGGGGCCGGACTGGACATTTGCAGCGCTCAGAAATACATTTATAAATGACACAGATTCACCCACCCAATACATTAATAAATAATACAGCTACATCTAAATATATATATAGCGAACAGTGGTGCAAAAGTATTTACATCTAACACATTTGCAACTCACAAATACCTGTGTGGTAAACATGGACACCCCAAATATACTTACAAGCATCACAGGTGATTGATTGCTAAAAAATATACTTTAATAGATTGTCTTTAAAGCCATGATATTTACATGGCAGTTTGCATTGACCTTTCTCCAAAGACGCTGGAGATTGATGGAGAATGAATGGGGTTCTGACCGAAATTTCTTAGGCGGATTAGAACAAGTTTTGAGCGCAAGTCCAATATCAGAAGTCGACGTTAAAAAAGGGGTTCCTGCGGGACCTTAGGCACATTTCAATCTGCAATCCCCAAAGCGAGATTCATACCCCTAGAGTAAAGAGTCACTCTGTCTAGAATACAAACCCAATCAACTGGTTATCAAACGTATAATCAAATGGATTTGTCATGTATTGTCCATTGCATTGTGACTGATTCAGGTAAGCAGAGTATTGGAGACAGCAGTTTTACATTCCCAGTACCAATGCACTGTCACGTGTGCCCGCAGTTCCATTCCCGTTGCAAGCCCTCTTTTCACTGTCGATGACTTGCCCGGAATGTGCTGGAGAAGTGTTAGAATCGCAGTACAGCCCTTCCCACTGTCGCTTCCTCTAAATCATGCCCAGGATTTTCACCAGTGCAACGTTCATCAGCTTGAGCTACTGTTTAATTTGTTCTCGGCATTAACTGTGCTGATATTTTAACTTGTCCCACTACAAGGCGTCTCCAAATTTGCCTCTTGCACCTCGAGGGCACTTTTCATACGTAAACCTGTAACATCTGCCGGAAATAAATTCAATTTCAGCGGTTTCAACATCAATGAGTCGATCGATATCAACC
The DNA here is from genome assembly GCA_030390025.1 of Squalus acanthias. Lineage (NCBI taxonomy): Eukaryota > Metazoa > Chordata > Chondrichthyes > Squaliformes > Squalidae > Squalus > Squalus acanthias. Next base: position 72,009 of record JASTWF010000666.1, on the reverse strand, counting down.
TCGACATCCTCACCTACACGCTACAGATGCAAATCTCTGCGCTCCTCTGTTTCGGTGATATCTTGTTTTCGCAGCGATGAGCAGTTTACGCTCTCTGAGGCTGCAGTTGCTGCTTTCTGCCGGCAGCGGGCACTTGGAGAGAGCGGAGCCGGACAGGCGGACTGAACATTGCTGCTGTCGCGGCCTCACTCACTCCGGGAGCTGGGGAACAGCAAACAAACTCATGGGTTTGTTGCCGCATCTGAAATGCGGCTCCGAACTGTTGCTATTGACCGAGGCAGCGCTGCAAGATCCTGTAATGATCTCTCACACTGTTGGTATCTCTGTAGATTTTGATTGTATACAGAACTGTATAGAGAAAAGGAGAATACCGCGCGGCTGTTGATGTATTTTATTGATCTCTGCCGACAAGAGATGATTGAACCGGGGACGTGTTGTACTTTAGACGGAAGTGATAACCGCTTCACTTCGGAAACCGCTGCTCCCGAAAAAAATATTGGAACAACTCAGAATAGCACATGTCATCTATAAATACTCTTACCCTGCGACACGGGTTCCAGTACACGCCGAGGTGTTAACTTTTACAAATCTGTTTATTCTATTAATTACGCAAAACTCATTAAACTTTGTTAAAAGTTTGTTGTAATCGCCAATAAATCAACCGATAACTTTCTGTTTCGGACTGAGCGAAATACTCACATGGTTAACAAGTCACAGGCAAAACGTTAAAAAGCTTTTTGTGTTTTGCATGTGATGCATTTTCATCCGTTCTCATTTTGCAGACTGTATTTTAGGAGTTGGGTAAAAATGTTCAGTGCTTATGACGCCAGGAATCTGGTGCGGCCTTTGGTAAATTCAGCAGCTCGCAAACACATGAGAGTAACTCCTGCTGCACTCCATCATATAACCCCAGCCAATGCTCCTCAATTAAACAACATTAACCAGTGCCCCTGCGCCCCCGCACAATTAGACAACCGGAAATGTGCAAGTAAATGTGCACGGATAACTCGCACCGATCGTGCGCGGCTCTAGTGGCGCAATCGGTTAGCGCGCGGTACTTATATGACAATGCGGGCTCGTGAAATGCCTCACCTGGAGCAGCCGATACTTTTCCGGTTTGACATTTCTGCAGGAGCAGAAGGTGCAATTGGTGTTTCCGCCAACTATCTAATTTCTATCTGTTCCACTTGGGCACTGAGTTTCCTCAGGCCCACCGTCTTGCAATAACGGATGAGAGTTTTAAAGGAGCCCTTCAGTGTTACTTATTGATAGGAGGGAAAGTGGGTCCAGTTTTAACTGTTAAACCAGCAACTATCAGACAAAGAATAATGTGCAGGAAATAGATTCGATTTCAACGCAGTGACTGAGCCTTTGTCACAAACGAGAAGATGTGTAAACTCACGGGTTATCTGTACATGTTTCCTACATCATGTTGAACACAAACAAGGATTCACCTGAACACGATGCTGAGAATTACAAGGAGGCAAGTTACATTCAGACAATCGCCCAAACCCCATTTCCACAATTATAGATTCATTTAACCGCCGAACTTCAACATTGCCGGAGCGAGAACGTCCATACAGGATGTTCAATTACCATTGTCCTGATGGACAGTATCACACACATACTTGTCATCAAACTTCCGACTAAATCTCAGCTCAATTTCAGAGTGGAACGAGTGGCTTCGTTATCAGGAGAGTACATCGGGGTCTCGGTGGCTCTCAACGTGACATTGCCACTCAGATAACCACAATTTACAATGGGACACGCAACTTGTTGGGTGTCGTTACGTGGGTACAGAGCCACAAACAAACAACCGTCAAACTGACAATTCCCCAAGTGAGCCTAAACCCATTCCGACCCAAATGGTACAAGGGCTGTGCGGGCCAAGTCCAGCGGCCAATTCTGTTTGAATAAAGCTCGAACGATATTCCTTATTAATTAATGCAGACTCAGTTACACCTTTTGGCAAAGGCTGGCCCACGCTGCCTCGTTTACCCACTGCATTGTTAAATTCTCCAATGCCACCAGGACTGAGTGGGAATTCTGGTTGAAATTAATTGAAGTATTGATTGGAATCTTCCAGTCCTCAGTCATCACAATCTCGGTCGCCCCTCCCTTTGTTTCAGCCTGCGTCATCGCCTGCAATTGATGTCTAAGAACCTCAACATCCAATTTAATAATCCCGTGTCAACCCCTATGGATTCCAAGATAGTATCAAACAATTCCCTTTTTCTGTTGTTGCCAAGAGGTGAACCACGTCTTCTGAAAAGACGCATCATTTTGAATATTATCCGAGCACTCTGTGTACGACTGAACAACCGTGGAAGAATTGGCAATAAAATTTATATTGGTAATTCTTAACTGAGCATCTAGAATAACACGGATTGGGTGATTATTTGTAACTGCAGAGGGCCAGCCGGCTGCCCCACAGCCTGGTCATCCACCCGTAACATTATAATTTGCCTAATCCATCCGACACATTGTGGGAATGTGCTCAATGTCAATTGACAGATGCCCAACCATGATCGCGTAATGTCAAGGGCAGTCACTCTCACCTCACCTCTGGAATTCAGCTCCTTTGTCCATGTTTGGACCAAGGCTGTAATGAGGTCGGGAGCCGAGTGGTCTTGGCGGAACCCAAACTGGGCATCATTGAGAAGGTTATTGGTGAGTAAGTGCCGTTTGATAGCACTGTCTACGACAATTTCCATCACTTTGTTGATGATTGAGAGTAGATTGATGGGGCGGTAATTGGCTGGGTTAAATTTGTCCTGCTTTTTGTGGACAGGACATACCTGGGCAGTTTTCCACATTGTCGGATAGATACCAGTGTTGTAGCTGTACTGGAAAGCTTGGCTAGAGGCACGGCTAGTTCTGGAGCACAAGTCTTCAGTTCGATAGCCGGGATGTTGTCGGGGCACATAGCCTTTGCTGTATCCAGTGCGCTCAGCCGTTTCTTGATATCACGTGGAGTGAATCGAGTTGGCTGAAGACTGGCTTCTGTGATGGTGGGGACCTCGGGAGTAGGCCGATATGGATCATCCACTCGGTACTTCTGGTTGAAGATGATTGCAAACGCTTCAGCCTTGTCTTTTGCACTCACGTGCTCCACCATCTTTGAGGATGGGAATAATCATGGAGACTCCTCCTCACGTTAGTTGTTTAATAGTCCACCACCATTCACGACTGGATGTGACAGTACTGCACAGCTTTTATCTGATGCGTTGATTGTGGGATCGCTTAGCCCTATCTATACCATGCTGCTTTCGCTCTTTAGCATGCATGTAGTCCTGTGTTGCAGCTTCCCCAGGTTGGCACCTCATTTTCAGGTACGCCTGGTGCTGCTCCTGGCATGCTCTTCATACACTCCTTATTGAACCAGGGTTGGTCTCCTGGCTTGATGGTAATGGTAGATTGAGGAAAATGCCGGGCCATGAGGTTACAGATTGTGGTTGAATACAATTCTGCTGCTGCTAAGGGCCCACAGCGCCCCATGGATCACCAGTTCTGAGCTGCTAGATCTGTTCAGAATCTATCCCATTTAGCACGATGGTTATACCACACAACACGATGGAGGTTGTCCTCAGTGTGAAGACTCGACTCCGTCTCCACAATGACTGTGCGGTGTTCACTGCTACCAATACCGTCATGGACAGATGCATCTATGACACGTAGATTGATGCGGACGTGGTCAAGTTGCTTTTCCCACGTGTTGGTTCTCTCACCACTTGTCGCAGTACCCGAGACTTGCAGTTATGTCCTTCAGGACTCGGCCAGCTCGGTCAGTAGTAAAGCTACCGAGCCACTCTTGGTGATGGATATTGAAGTCCCCCACCCAGAGGACATTACGTGCCCTTGCTACTCTAATTGCTTCCTCCAGGTGGTGTTCAACATGGAGGAGTACTGATTCATCAGCTGAGGCAGGGCAGTATATGGTAAGCAGCAGGAGGTTTCCTTGCCCATGCTTGACCTGAAGCCATGAGAATTCATGGGGTCTGGAGTAAATGTTCTGGACTCCCAGGGCCATTCCTTCCCGACTCTATGCTACTGTACCTCCACCACTGGTGGGACAGGACATACACAGGGACGGTGATGGAGGAGTTGCATGACTAGTCTGTGGGACAGCTCTCCCCATTTTGGCACAAGTCCCCAGATGTTGGTGAGGAGGACTTTAAGTTTTGACAGGGCTGGGCGTGCCGTGTCCACTGCCGATGCCGAGGTCGATGCGGGGTGGTCCGTCCGGTTTCATTCTTATTAATTTATTTCGTTGTCGTTTTTTACAACTGAGTGGCTTGCTAGTCCATTTCAGGTGGCAGTTAAGAGTCAACCATATTGCTGTGGGTCAGATACAGGTAAGGGCGGCAGATTTCCTCTCCGAAAGGACATTAGTGAACCAGTATCGATAGTTTCATGGTTACCATTACTGATACTAGCATTTTTTTTTAAATTCCAGAATTATTTAATTAACTGACTTTAAATTCCCCAGCTGCTGTGTTGGGATTATGAATTTCCGTGTCAGTATCATTAGTCCAGGCCTGAGAAATGTTTAACTGTTTCAATGGGGAGCGGTTGCTGGGAGCCGGATCGCTCATCTTCGGCCGCCACAGACACGATGAGCCGAATGGTCGCGTTCTGTGATTCTGAAGAAACAAACTAGATGAAGCATTGCGTGCAAATCCGCTGCGAGCAGGGATCGAATGTACGCAGTAAAACACCGTTGAATTGTAATGCCAGCGCCTTACCCACTCGGCCATCACAGCTGCACAACGGTATTCTCCAACAAGTGTGTTTAAACTTGGCAATTATAACTGCGCTGGTCTGTGTCCTGAGACAAACAACTGATTTGCAGCTGTCAATCATAACACGGTTTGGAGGGAACTTCCTGCATTAGTCATACCACCAACAGGCCCCAACTGTCAATCAATCAAATGCTCAGTCATACCCCGCTGTCATAAACACTGAACATTTTTACCGGGACCCTTCAAATACAGTCTATAAAATGAGAAAAGATTAAATGTCATCATAATTCGGTTGAATGGAACAAAAGTTAATCAACTTTTCACCATCATTCGGTAACCGCGTTAGGCATTCCTTCAGTCGGCAGAATAAATCATCGGCTGTTAGAACATTTTCCACTGGGTTGAGTAATTTCTGTGTGAGGAATGTTCCAACGTCGTAAACCAGGGGAACGCGCAGACCGAGCTGTGTCTTGATCGCTTCTGGGCATTCGGACAGTTCGAAGGCCAGCCCGCTTTCGCAGCGATTGTCTGGTGAGCGGTCACACAGATCTAAATGTATCGACTGGTTTCAAGGCACTAATGTAGATTGGTGCGAAAGTGACATGTGCCCCCATGAACAGCGGGGGTTAACAGAGCAAAATAACGGAATTAATAGATGAAAGTGAATGTTAGATTATGCAATGCTGCAGGCAAGTGACAATCGATTGGAAGGAGGAAAGTAAAGGAGGACTATTGATTATGGAAAAAAGCCAAAGCTGAGAGAAGAGATGGGTTTGAATTATGGAGCATTAAGCACAGGTTTGTGAGAGCGCGGGGTTTTGAAGAGGTGAACAGGTTTTCACTAACAACAATGTTTCTGTCATGTGGTCAGGATTGATTTATCGTTGCCTGTGTCGCAGAGGATCGGCAGACGCTCAGTTCTACAATGAACACCGATCTGAAGCGAGGTTGCTGCGATCACAATGCAGGTTACGAACCTCTATACGATGACGACGCCACACATCAGCTGCGGGAACAGTGCTCTCACCACAGCAATCTCGCGAACAGCACCACTGCGGAAAGTACTTTTGGTGAGGCGACCAAAAGATGAACTGCTTGAAATTCTGGAAGCGGTGGGACTCAAACCCACGTCCTCCCAGAGCCTGCAGTCTTAATTCAACGCCTTAGACCGCTCGGCCGCGCTAATACGCTTTAAAATATTTGACTGTCATCTGAAAGCAGCCTTGCTTGGTGATTGCCTGTTGAATTGAAGTTTTTACGTTGAAAGAAGGAAACAAAAGGCATTTCTAACCACCATTCATGCAACGAGCTTGCCGAGTGGTTACATTGTTAGACTGCTAATCCATTGGGCTCTGTGCACATATGATATTCGCTAGGAAGATCAAGATGTAGAATCAGTTCGGGTGGAGATAAGAAATAATAAGGGAATAAAGTCACTGGTGTGAGCAGTCTTTCAGCCCCTAAAAGTAGCTACACAGTAGGACAGAATATAAATCATGAAATATTGGAGACTTGTAAGAAAGTTACTGCAATAATCATGAGCGATTTTAATCTTCATACAGATTGGACAAATCAAATTGGCAAAGGTAGCCTTGAGGAAGAGTTCATAGCGTGTATTCGGGATGGTTTCTTAGAGCAATACGCTGTGGAACCAATCAGGAAGCAGGCTATTTTAGATCTGGTAATGTGTAATGAGACAGGATTAATTAGTGATCGCATAGTAAAGGATCCTCTAGAGAAGAGTGATCATAGCATGATAAATCTCAAATTTAGTTTGAGGGTGAGAAACTTGGGTCTCAAACTAGTGCCCTGAACTTAAATATGGCAATTACAAAGGTATGAAGAAAAAGTTGGCTAAAGTGGACTGGGAAAATAGATTAACAGGTAAGACGGTAGATAAGCAGTGGCACACATTTAAGGAGGTATTTCATAACTGTCAGCAAATATATATTCCAGTGAGAAAGAAAGAATCTAAGAGAAGAAGTAACCATCCGTGGTTAACTAAGGACGTTAAGGATGGTATCAAATTGAAAACAAAGACATACAATGATGCGAAGATTAGTGGTAGGACAGAAGATTGGGAAATTTTAAAAACCAGCAATGGACGACTAAAAAAAAATATAGAGAGAAGATAGATTATGACAGTAAACTAGCAATACATATAAAAACAGACAGTAAGAGCTTCTGCAGGTATTTAAAAAGGAACAGATTAACTGTAGTAAACGTTGGTCCCTTAGAGGATGAGACTGGGGAATTAATAACAGGGAAATTGCAGAGCCTTTGAATAAATATTTTGTATCGATCTGCACGGTAGAAGGTACTAAAAGCAACCTAATAATAGATAATCTAGGGGCTATAGGGAGGGGGGAACTGAAAACAATCACTATCACTAGAGAAAAAGTGCTCGGTAAAATAATGGGACTAAAGGTGGACATGTCCCCTGCACCTTATGGCCTGCATCCTAGGGTCTTAAAAGAAGAGGCTGCAGAGATAGTGGATGCATTGGTTGCAATCTACCAAAATTACCTGGATTCTGGAGAGGTACCAGCGGATTTGAAAACCGCAAATATAACGCCCCTTTTAAAGAAAGGAGGAAGACAGAAAGCAGGAATCTATAGACCAGTTAGCCTAACATCTGTCAGTGGGTAAATGCTTGATTCCATTATTAAGGAAAAAAGTGAGAAGTCGCACAACACCAACTTATAGTCCAACAGTTTTATTTGAAATCACAAGCTTTCGGAGCTGCTGCCCCTTCGTCAGGTGAAGTAAAGGAATACGAATCGACAAAGCATATATAGATAGAGAACAATGCATGTGTAGCGTACAATGTCAGACGACTACATTTAATCCTCCTTACTGCCTTTCGTCACACCTCGGCAGAGAAACAATCAGGTCAGCCAGGAAGGCACCACTTCAAAGACATAGCAATATACAACTGAGACAATGAGGTGGGGTTACAGGGGGTCTAATGTGTCAAATGTTGCAGTCTGTATGGAAAACCATAAACTTTAAAATTTTTACTTTTTATTACTGGAAATCACATCTGTGAACAAGCCAACGACGACTCGAGTCTGGATGACTTTACGTCATGTAGCGTGACATGAACCCTAGATCCCGGTTGAGGCCGTCCTCATGAGTGCGGAACTTCGCTATCAGTATCTGCTCGATGATTTTGCGTTGTCGTGTGTCTCGAAGGCCGCCTTGGAGAACGCTTACCCGCAGATCCGAGGCTGAATGTCCTTGACCGCTGAAGTGTTCCCCGACTGGTAGGTAACAACCATGCCTGGCGATTGTTGTGCGGTGTCCGTTCATACGTTGTCTCAATGTCTGCATGCTCTCGCCGATGTACCATGTTCTGGGGCATCCTTTCCTGCAACGTATCAGGTAGAAAACGTTGGCCGAGTCACATGAGTATGTATCATGTACCTGGTGGGTAGTGTCCTCACGTGTGATGATGTTATCTGTGTTGATGATCTGGCATGTCTTGCAGAGGTTGCCGTGGCAGGGTTGTGTGGTGTCGTGGTCGCGTTTATCCTGAAAGCTGGGTAATTTGCTGCGAACGATGGTACTTCTGAGGTTAAGGAAGGAATAGCTGGACATTTAGAAAATAATAATACAGTCAAGCAGAGTCAGCATGGTTTTATGAAAGGGAAATTACGTTTCACAAATTTGCTAGAGTTCTTTGAGGATGTAACGAGCAGGGTGGATAAACGGTATTCATTCGTTATAGTGTATTTTGGTTTCCATAAGGCATTCGATAAGGTGCCACATAAAGGTTACTGCACAAGATAAGAGCTCCTTGGGTTGGGATTAATATATTAGCATGGATAGAGGATTGGCTAACTAACAGGAAACAGAGAGTCGGGATAAATGGGTCATTTTCAGGTTGGCAAACTGTAACTAGTGGTGTGCCACAGGGATCAGTGCTGGGGCCTCAGCTGTTTACAATTAATGACTTGGATGAAGTGACCGAGTGTAATGTAGCCAAATTTGCTGATGATACAAAGATAGGTGGGAAAGCAAGTGTGAAGAGGACACAAAGAATCTCCAAAGGGATATAGATAGTTTAAGTGAGTGGGCAAAATCTTTGGCAGATAGAGTATAATGTGGGAAAATGTGAGGTTATCCACATTGGTAGGAAAAATAAAAAAGCAAATTATTATTTAAATGGTGAGAGACCAAAAAATTCTGCGGTTCAGAGGGATCTGGGTGTCCTTGTACATGAAACACAAACAGTTAGCAAGCAGATACAGCAAGTAATTAGGAAGGCAAATGGAATGTTGGCCTTCTTTGCAATGAGGATGGCGTATAAAAGCAGAGAAGTCGTGCTACAACTGTACCGGGTGTTGATGAGATCAAACCTGGAGTACTGTGTACAGTTTTGGTCTCCTTATTTAAGGAATTATATTCTTGCATTGGAGGCAGTTCAGAGAAGATTTACTAGTTTGATTCCTGAGAGGAATGTGTTGTCTTAGGGTAGTAAAGGGTTGAACAGGTTGGGCCTATACTCATTGTAGTTTAGAAGAACGAGAGGTGATCTTATTGCAACGTATAATATTCTGATGGGGTTGGACAGGGTGGATGCTGCGAGGATATTTCCCCTCGTGGGGAATCTAGAACTAGGGGGCATAGTTTCAGAGTAAGGCGTCATCCATTTTAAACGGAGATGAGGAGGAATTTCTTCTCTCAGAGGGTCTTGAATCTTTGGGATTCTCTACCCCAGAGGGCTGTGGGGGTTGGGTCATTCGATATATTTCAGTTGGAGATAGACAGATTTTTCAACGATAAGAAAGTCAAGGGTTATGGGGAGAGGGCAGGAAAGAGGTGTTGACTCCAAGACGAGAGCAGCCATGATCTTATTGAATGGCGGAGCAGGCTCCAGGGGCCAAATGGCCGGCCCCTGCTCTTATTTTTTAGTTTTTATGATCTTATTGAAAATAGCTGAGGCCCCAACACTGATCCTTTTAGCACCCCACTAGTTACAGCCTGCATACTCCATGACTCCAGCATGAGTTATTAAAACACAAACTCGCTCCCAATTTATACCATTCTTTACCATTGATCACTACTTTCCATGCATACAACCAATGCATCATTGTACACCAAAGATACATACAAGTGTCAACAGAAAAATAATAAAACCAACAAACATGCACTTAACTCTTCTAATTATTGTGCTACCGTCACCAGAAGTGACCTGATTGCCCGAATAAAGACTTCCATAATTTTATTAGAACAAACACAAGTGACCTGATGCCCGACCTGATAGGCAGGCTGGTCTGCCTTCTGATCTGTGGAGATACATTTGCTTACAATCTCATGCTGAGCAGAAAGCTGTTTTAATTCATCATGTGCAGATCCCATAGACTGATCCGGGCATTTGAGGCACTCAGGTAATGGGACTCCTCGATCTCAGAGGTACGGGTGGAGCCAATTTCTGCTCGGTGCGCGAGGAGCCACTTTGTGCTGGGTGCGGGGGGAGCCACTTTTTGCTGGGTGAGGGGGGAGCTACTTTGTGCTGGGTGCGGGGGGAGCCACTTTGTACTTGTTGCGGGTAGAGCTACTTTGTGCTCGGTGCGGGGAGAGCTTCTTTGTGCTCGGTGCGCGGAGAGCTACTTTGTGCTGGGTGCGGGGGGAGCCACTTTGTACTTGGTGCGGGGAGAGCTACTTTGTGCTCGGTGCGGGGAGAGCTACTTTGAGCTCGGTGCGGGGAGAGCTACTTTGAGCTCGGTGCGGGGAGAGCTACTTTGTGCTCGGTGCGGGGAGAGCTACTTTGAGCTCGGTGCGGGTGGAGTTACTTTGTGCTGAGTGCGGGGGGAGCCACTTTGTGATCGGTGCGGGGGAGAGCTACTTATTGATCGGTGCGGGGAGAGCTAATTTGTGCTCGGTGCGGGCTGAACCACTTTGTGCTTGGTGTGGGGGGAGACACTTTTTGCACAGTGCAAGGGAAGCCACTTTGTGCTTGGTGCGGTCAGAGCCAATTGGTGTCACCTGTGGCTCTGTTGTTAACACTCATGCTTCATCGTCAGACGGTTGTTGGTGCAAGACCGCCTCCAGATACTTGAGCACAAAAATCTAGGCTGACACTCCAGCATAGTTCTGAGGAAGTGCTGCACTTTCGCAAGCGACGTTAAACCGATTCCTCGACTGCCCTCTCAGGGGGATGGAAACTAATCCCATGGCACAATTTGAAGAAGTGTAGCGGATTTATCCCTGGTGTGCTGGCCAATATTAAACCACCAATCAATATCTAAATCAGATTATCTGGTCTTTATTACATTGCTGTTTGTGGGAGCTTGTTGCGTGCAAATTGGCTGCCGCGCTTCCCACATTGCAATAGTGACTGCACTTCAAAAAAGTACTTCAGTGGCTGTAAAACGCGTTGGGACTTCCCGTAGTCCAGAAAGACGCTGTAGAAATGCAAGTCTTTTTTATCTTTTACATGGGATCCAATTTTTGCTCGGTGCAGAGGAGCCACTTTGTGCTCGGTGCAGAGGAGCTACTTTGTGCTCGGTGTGGGACGAGCCACTTTGTGCTCGGTGCGGGGGGAGCCACTTTGTGCTTGTTTTGGATGAGCCACTTTGTGTTTGGTGCGGGTGAGCCACTTTGTGCTTTGTGCGGAGGAGCCAATTCCTGCTCAGTGCTAGGAAAGCCAATTTGTGCTTGGTGCTGTTGGAAGGAGCCACCTTGTGCTTGGTACGGGGGGAGCCGCTTCTTGCTTGGTGTGGTGGAGACACTTTGCGTTCGGTGCTGGGGAGGAGCCTCTTTCTACTTGGTGCGGGAGGAGCCACTTTGTGCGTCATGCTGGGCAGGACACACTTTGTGCTTGGATAGGGGGGGAGCCACTTCGTGCTTGGTTCTGGGGTGGAGCCACTTTGTGCTTCATGCTGGGGAGGGCACACTTTTTGCTTGGTATTGGGGTAGCCACTTAGTGCTTGGTGCTTGGAAGCCACTTTATTCTTGTTGCGGGAGGAGCCACTTTGTTCTGGGTGCGGGTGTTGGATATCGTTCAAATTAAAAGTTTAATAGTCGAACTTCTTTGTATCTTCGATTAACAGGCTTCACAGGCTTTCCGATATAAACAGTATCACTTTGAAGTGTTGTAAAACATGTATTGCTTACTTTCTATTACCTAAAATGCTTGTGTAATGGAATCAGTGTTAGTTATGATGTCACCCATGCGTTGTTAATATTTACCTTTAAGGTAATAAATGTATTTTTAGTTTTAGGCTAATAAAAATAGGGAGGAGGAAACCATTATGCCACTTTGAGCGCGGTGCAGGGGAGTCACTTTGTTGCTGTTGCTGGTGGACCCACTTTGTGCTTGATGCGTTGGGAGGCACTTTGTGCTCTATGCAGCGAAGCCACATTGTGCTCGATGAGGGGAGGAGCCACTTTTTTAGTTTCCAGCTGAGTTAATTTGGCCTAATTCATGGCCAGATAAAGAAGGTAATGTGAGACGGTCCCAGGCCCCAGTAAGTGAGCGTCAACGTGGGGCCGGGGATGGGCGGGGGTGGGTGTCGGGTAGCGAGTCTCACAGTTGGGGAGAAGGGCGTAAACTGTCAGGCAAATGTTGGGGGAGCTCTGTGTTGCGCCTGCTCTGGGAGCGCTCAATGCTGACACTGGGTATAAATTGGAGAAACACTATCAGGGTAGAGGGACAGTGCAGAAGGAGCTTCACTCTGTATCTAATCATTGCTGTACCCGCCCTGGGAGTGTTTGATGGGACAGCATAGAGGGAGATTTACTCTGTATCTAAACCTTGCTGTACCCGCCCTGGGTTGTTTGATGGGACAGTGTAGAGGGAGCTTTACTCAAAATCTAGCCCTTGCTGTACCTGCCCTGTGATTGTTTGATTTTGGCAGTGTAAAAGGAGATTTACTCTGTATCTAACCCGTGCCGTGCCCGCCCTGGGAGTGTTTGATGTGACAGTGTAGAGGGAGCTTTACTCTGTATCTAACCCATGCTGTACCTGTCCTGGGAGTGTTTGATGGGAGAGCGTAGATGAAGCTTTACTTTGTATCTAACCCGTGTTCTACCTGCCCTGTGATTGTTTGTTCAGACAGTTTAGAGGGAGCTTTACTTTGTATCTAACCAATGCTGTACCTGCCCTGGGTGTGTTTCATGGGACAGTGAAGAGGGAGCTTTATATTGTATCTAACCCGTGCTGTACCTGCCCAGGTAATGTTTGATGGGACAATGTAGAGGGCGCTTTGCTCTTTATCTAACTCTTGCTGTACACGCCCTGGGATTGTTTGATGGAACACGGCATCTGCTTGATGTTAACACATTATTAGGAGATTTATTAAAGAGTCCGCCTCCTCTCTGGGAGGGATACACACTGTACGCAGGACGAAGGAATATAAAATGAAACGCAAATACAGGTCTCGTCATTATGTTTAAAATCTGGTGCATTTTTAAGAAAAAATAATCTCTCCGCCTGTCTCCAACCCTCTCACACAGATTCTCTGTCTTACACTGTCCTTCATTTTTCACTCTAGGTCTCTGTCTCTGTCTTCCCTTCATTCTCTGATTCCCTTTCCCTATCTCTCAGTCTTGGCCTTTCTCTCCATGTCTCTCTCTCTCTCTCTCTCTCTCTCCACCATTCTGTTTGGTTCCCTCTCCCGATCTCTCACTCCTTTTTTCTTTAGCCGTTCCGGAATGTGTGCATCACTGGCAAGACCAGCATTTATTGGCCAACCGGAGTTGCCCTTGAGAAGGTGGTGGAGAGCCGCCTTCTTGAACCGCTGCAGTCCATGTGGTGAAGGTACTCTCACTGTGCTGATAGGGAGAGATTTCCAGGATTTTGACCCAGCGTCGATGAAGTAACGACGACATATTTCCAAATCAGGATGGTGTGTGACTTGGAGGGGAACTTGGAGGTGGTGGTGTTCCCATGCGCCTGCCGCCCTTGCCCTTCTAGCTGGAAGATGTCGCGGGTTTGGCAGGGGCTGTCGAAGAGGCCTTGGCGAGTTGCTGCAGTGCATCTTGTAGATGGTACACACTGCAGCCACTGTGCCCCAGTGGTGGAGGGAGTGAATGTTTAAGGTGGTGGATGGGGTGCCAATCAAGCCGGCTGTTTTGTCATGGAGAGTGTCGAGCTTCTTGAGTGTTGTTGGATGCACTCATCCAGGCAAGTGGAGAGTATTCCATCACACTCCTGAATTGTGCCTTGTTGATGGGGGAAATGCTTTAGGGAGTCAGGAGGTGAGACACTCGACGCAGAATTCCCAGCCTCTGACACGCTCTTGTTGCCACAGTATTTATGTGGCTGGTCCAGTTAAGTTTCTGGTCAATGGTGACCCTCAGGATGTTGACGATGATGGATTCGGCGATGGTAATGCCGCTGAATGTCAAGAGGATGTGGTTAGACTCTCGCTTATTGGAGAGCGTCATTGTCTGGCACTTGTATGGCACGAATATTACTTGCGACTTATCAGCCCAAGTCTCAATGTCGTCCAGGTCTTGCTGCATGCGGACATGGACTGCTTCATTTTCTGAGGAGTTGCGAATGGAATTGAATATTGTGCAATCATCAGGGAACATCGCCACTTCTAACCTTATGATGGAGGGAATGTCGTTGATGAAGCAGCTGAAGATGATTGGACATAAGATATTGCCCTGAGGAACTCATGCAGCGATGTCCTGGGGCTGAAATCATTGAACTCCAACAACCACAACCATCTTCCTGTGTGCTGGAAATGACTCCAGCACCGTGGAGTGTATTCCGCCTGATTCCCATTGACTGCAATTTTACTAGGGCTACTTGATGCCACACTCGGTCAAATGCTGCCTTGATCTTGATCTCTCTCCCCATGTCTCTCTCTCTCTCTCACGACCCTTCAGTCTCTGACTCTCGTTCCATCTCTATCTCTCACACTCTGTCTCACTCTCCATGTCTCCTCTCTCTCCACCCTTCTGTCTCTGCCTCTGTTGCTCTATCCCTATCTCTCATTCTAGGTCTCTCTCTCTCCATGTCTCTCACTCTAAACCCTTCAATGTCTGTTTCCCTCTCCATTTCTCTCATTCTCGGTCTCTCTCCCCATGTCTCTCTCTCTCTCTTCCCTTCAGTCTCTCTCTCTCTGTTTCCCTCACCCAATCTTCCACTCGTGGTATCTCTCTCCATGTTTCTATCTCTCTGTGTTCCCTTCAGTCTCTGACTCAGTTTCCCACTCCCTATATCTCTCTCTCTCTCCTCTCTGTTTATATATTTCTATCCTATCTCTCACTCAACCTATCTCTCATCATCTCTGTCTCTCAATACTCTATGTCTCACATTGTTTTTCTTGCACTTTCATCCACTCTCCCTATCTCTCATTCTCTGCCGCTCTTTCGTCCCCTGTTTCTTTCTATCACTCTCCTTTTCTTTTGCCCTGCCTCTCTCCTCGTCTGGTACTGTGTAGGCCGTGTGGGTCTCAGTGTTAGCTCCTGTACATAAACATTGCACAGTAGTTAAAAGGGAACGATACAATCCTGTCTGGAACTGTATGGAACGTGTGTGTCTCAGTGTCAACTCATGTCTACGCTGTAAACAGGGGATAAAAGAAAAAAGTGAGTGAGAGAGAAAGAGAGACCGGGCGATACAGGCAGAGAAAAAGAGAGAAAGAGAGAAAGACAGAAAGAGATAGATAGATAGACAGACAGACCGACAGACCAGGCATGTAAGTGAGGTTCAGGCGAGAGATTGAGATAGAAAGAGAGAGAGAAAGGGAGAGAGAGAGAGAGAGAGGCCAGGCATGAGAGTGAAGGTCAGGCGAGAGATTGAGAGGGAAAGGTGTGAGGTAGGTCAGGTGCATTTGAGGGTGGGTGAGATAGAGAGAGATGAGGCACACCAGGCGAGACGGTGAGGAGATTTTCCTACAGGAAATTCATTACAATGTGTTACAATGAACAATGTGTCTCTATGCGCGTGTTAATATTTATTGTGGATTTGCGGGCGAATTTAATTGCACATAGAATGTCTCTGGTAGTGTTTTAATGTGTGCAGTGTGTTCTGTGATGCAATTAACATTTACATGTGGACTGGGTTCTCTCCCTCTCATTGTCAGTATGTTCTGAAGGTCTGTGGGAGTGTGTTAATGACTACTTTCAGCCCTTGGCAGTATAATAGTAAAGACAGAGTCTTCAAGTGAGTGTGTTAAGATTAACCTGTGACCTCTGTCAGAGGGTCAATAATCCTGAAGTCAATAGGAGTGCTTCCAGAGTGTCTGTGGCGGAGGGTTATGATGTACATAGCGAGTCAATGAGAGTGTTAATTTCAACCTAAATTACTGGCGCCATGGGAGAGAGTTGGTCGGATAGAATATGAGGCGGCATTGAGTACTTCAATTCTTCTCACAATTTATAAATTTTAAAATTACAGTAAAGGGATATTTCACCACATACTTTAACTGCTCTCTGAACATAGTCTGGGTCACAGCATAAATAAAAGTATTTGTGCAGCAACTCAGGAGCTGGAGTATGTATCCCATTTCCATTACATTAAAAGGTAGAGTCGAATAATTTAACGTGAAATCACTTATTCGGCTACCTATAGAATACACCATAAAGACTGACCATAACAGTATAAAATTCCCCGAGATAACAAACAGTAAAATGATGGATTTCCTTCGGCTCTCCATCTCTGGGTCTCTGGGACTCTCCCCACTGCTGGGACCCCGGAGTCTCCTCCGGGCTCTGCTGGCCACTAAAATGTGTCTGACGGTTAAAGCATTGAGCAGCAGAATAAGAACAAATGGGACCCCCGGTGTTAGAATATAATGAAAGAACTCGACTGCTGCCCACTTCCGTGTGTAGCGAACCCACATTGTTACACGACAAAACCAGGGTTCATTCAGAAGCCAATATTCATTTGTTAATATATAATACCAGTAAATGTTCTTTAAACAGCTACTCACAGCCACTGTTCCTAGAACCACAGCCGCCGTTTTCTCGGTACAATATTTAGTTTTCAGCTTCTGGCAACAAATGGCCACAAATCGATCAAAGGTGAAAGTGACGGTGAACCAGACAGAACAGTCTGTGACTGCATAAAGTAGGACGGCGTGGATATTACACAAGGGGATTTTCCGCATGAAACGAAACTGAACCCTATAAAGAATCGGAATGTGCCTCAATATCAGGTCGAGAATAATGACCAGTAGATCCGCCGCTGCCATGGCCACCAGGTAGCGAGTGACACATTTGGAGAGACCGCACTTTCCCAGAGACAGGATCACAATCGTCACGAAGTTTACTGTAAGGAAGGGAAATAAACAGGGAATTTATACATCAGTCTGGGAGCAAAGTGAACAGATTGACTCAGTACCTATTGAGAATTGTAATGTTTCACTGTATCCTGTGATGGATTGAAATGATTGGAAACAGGAATTGCCATTCAATCAAATTAACCGTTAAATGGACATTAATATTTGGGATGAAATGACACATGAGGAACAGCGGTTTATAAGAGATAAGATAAAGGTTTCTACTGATCTGCCAGTTTATTTCATGCTCCAGAAAACAAGAGCGGACAATAATAAAGACGACCAGAGCTAAGCTTCAATTGGGGAAGTAAAACAGAGCTCAGTGACCCTGGGTTAGTCAGAGGGAATTACAGCAGGTTCCTGCTCCTGATCATTATCCAGTGACCCTGGGTTAATGTGAGGGAATCAGCCCAGGTTCCTGCTCCTGATCATTACCCAGGGACCCTGGGTTAGTGAGAGGGAATCAGACTAGGTTCCTGCTCTTGATCATTACGCAGTGACACTGGGTTAGTGTGGGGGAATCAGACCAGCTTCCTGCTCCAGATAATTACCAAGTGACACTGGGTTAGTGAGAGGGAATCAGCTCAGATTTCTGCTCCTGATCATTACCCACTGACCCAGGGCTGGTGTAGGGGAATCAGTATATGTTCCTGCTCCTGATGATTACCCAGTGAATCTGGGTTATCGTGGGGAAATCAGACGAGGATCCTGTTCCAGATCATCACCCCAGAATCACAGAAACACAGAATCCCCACAGTGCAGATAGAGGCCATTTCGGTCCATCGAGCCTGCACCGACACATATCCCACCCTATCCTCGTAACCCCACGTATTTAATCACCCTAACACTAAGGGTCAATTTATCATAGCCAAATCAACCTAACCCGCACATCTTTGGACTGTGGGAGGAAACCGGAGCACCCGGAGGAAACCCACGCAGACACGGGAGAATGTGCAAACTCCACACAGACAGTCACCCGTGGCAGGGTTCGAATCCGGGTCCCTGGCGCTGTGAGGCAACTGTGCTAACCACTATTCCACCGTGTCGCCCAGTGACTCTTGGTAAGTGTGGGGCACTCAGACCAGGTTCCTGCTCCTGATCATTACACAGTGACTCTGGGTTAGTGTGGGGCGTCAGTCCAGTTTACTGTTCCTGATCATTATCCAGTGTCCCTGGTTTAGTATGGAAAAATCAGCCCATGTTCCTGTTCCTGATCATTACCCAGTGTCCCTGGGTTAGTGTGGGGGAATCAGAACAGGTCCCTGCTCTTGATCATTACCCAGTGTCCCTGGGTTAGTGTGGGGGAATCAGAACAGGTCCCTACTCTTGATCATTACCCAGTGTCCCTGGGTTAGTGTGGGGGAATCAGACCAGGCTCCTGCTCCTGATCATTATCCAGTGTCCCTGGGTTAGTGTGGGGGAATCAGCCAAGGTTCCTGCGACTGATCATTACCCAGTGACCCTGAGTTAGTGTGGGGGAATCATCCAATGTCCTGCTCTTGATCATTACTCAGTGACTCTGGGTTAGTGTGGGGGAATAATCCCAATTTCCTGCTCCTGATCATTCCCTGGCGATCCTGGGTCCTGGAGAGAAAATCAGACTAAATCGCTCTTTTTGGCCTCGGCTCAGGTGTTTCTGTGTAATGAAGTGATATCAGTCCAGGATTAAGCTGTCAGTCATTGATCGGTTGCTGCTGTGAAAATTCTGCGTCTGGATGTCTGTTGCGGGACGGTTTTTTCGGGTGTGATGACCCTGAAGTAATATGACTCCACTCCCGCAGTTTAAAAATGGGCGTATTACAGGCGGTCGATGCGACACCACTTATCGCCACCGCCCTGTACGAATGAAGCAGTGAGCAGGGAGTGTTTGATAATATCGAGCCCAGAAACCGGGAGCTGGTTTTGGAGAATGAAGCTGTGAACATGGAGTGTGGGTGAATATCTAGCCCAGAAACCCGGAGCTCGTTTGGAAACTGAAGCAGTGAATAGGGAGTGTGAGTGAATATCTAGCCCAGAAACTGGGAGCTGGTTTGGAGAATGAAGCAGTGAGTAGGGAGTGTAGGTGAATATCAGGCCAGAAACCGGGAGCTAGGTTGGAGAATGAAGCAGTGAACAGGGAGTCTGGACGGGACCAAACATGGCTGCAATGCCTCCTGTGAGCACCGGAGCCCCGTGGAACCGGAATCCAGCAAGAAGACAGAAAGCCCAGGAAAGGATAGGAGAAACTGTTTAAAGATAGACCAGGATCAGAAATCATTGATAACATTGTTCTTTCTCAATCAACCATCAATTGCACTGTTTATTGATAATACATAGATACATAGAAGATAGGGGCAGGAGTAGGCCATCCGGCCCTTCGAGCCTGCTCCGCCATTTAATGAGATCATGGCTGATCCTCCAATTCAGTATCCCGTCCCTGCCTTCTCTCCGTAACCCTTAACCCCTTTTGCCTGTAGAAATATATCTAATTCCCTCTTAAATATATTTAATGAGCTGGCGTACACTGCCCTCTGTGGCAATGAGTTCCACAGGTTCACCACCCTCTGAGTGAAGAAATTCCCCCTCATTTCTGTCCTAAATGGTTTAGCCCTAATCCTTAAATTATGTCCTCTCGTTCTGTTCTCACCCGCCAAGGGAAACATTCCTTCTGCATCTAGTCTGTCTAGACCTGTCAGAATTTTATACACTTCTATGAGGTCCCCTCTCAATCTTCTAAACTCCAGTGTGTACATCCCTAAACTACATAGTCTCTCCTCATAGGTCAATCCCGCCATTCCTGGTATCAGCCTGGTGAATCGCCGCTGCACCCCCTCCATGGCAAGAACATCTTTCCTCAGATGAGGCGACCAAAACTGTACACAGTACTCGAGGTGTGGTCTCACCAGTGCCCTGTACAGCTGCAGCAAGGTATCCCTGTTCCTGTATTCCAACCCTTTTGCTATGAAGGCCAGCATACCGTTTGCCTTCTTGACCGCCTGTTGCACCTGCATGCTCGCCTTCAGTGACTGGTGTACAAGAACACCCAGGTCTCTCTGTACTTCCCCCTCTCCCAATTTATTGCCATTTAAATAATAATTTGCCCTCCCGTTCCTGCACCCAAGGTGGATAACTTCGCACTTGTCCACATTATAGTGCATCTGCCATTTATCCGCCCAATCACCCAGTCTGTCCAAATCGCTCTGGAGCTTCCTGGTCTCCTCCTCTGAGCCCCCCCCCCCCCTCCTAGTTTAGTGTCGTCTGCAAATTTGGAAATGCTGCATCCGACTCCCTGATCCAGGTCATTAATGTAAATTGTGAACAGCTGGGGACCCAGGACAGATCCCTGCGGTACCCCACTTGTTACTGCCTGCCATTCAGAAAATGAGCCGTTTATTCCAACTCTCTGTTTTCTATCTGACAGCCAGTTCTCTATCCACGTCAATACTTTCCCCTTTATCCCATGAGCTTCAATTTTCCATGCTAAGCTTTTATGTGGGACCTTGTCGAAGGCCTTTTGGAAGTCCAGGTACACCACATCTACTGGCTCTCCCCATCTATTTTACCAGTTACTCCCTCAAAAAATTTCAATAGATTAGTCAAGCACGATTTACCCTTTGTAAATCCATGTTGACTCTGTCCTATCCTGTCCCCATTTGCTAAGTGCTCCGCTATTTCATCCTTAATGATGGACTCCAGCATTTTGCCCACAACTGATGTAAGGCTTACAGGTCTGTAATTACCTGCTTTTTCCCTACCCCCCTTTTTGAATAGTGGGGCAACGTTAGCTACCCTCCAATCCATGGGCACTGTTCCCGAGTCTAATGAATTCTGAAAAATCATACTTACTGCATCCGCTATCTCCAGGGCCACCTCCTTCAGTACCCTAGGATGCATGTTATCAGGCCCTGGGGATTTGTCCGCCTTCAATCCCTTTAGCTTCCTTAACACCATATACTTAGAGATATTGATTTGCGTCAGTTCCTCCTTTGCCAATGTCCCTATTTTTCCCGATATCCCAGGGAGGTTTTTTGTGTCTTCCTTCGTAAAGACTGACCCAAAGTATGCATTTAGTTGGTCTGCCATTTCCTTATTTCCCGTTATATATTCCCCCGTATCTGACTGCAATGGACCAACTTTGGTTTTCACCAGTCTTTTCCTCTTGATATACTTATAAAAGCTTTTGGAGTTAGTTTTTATATTTTCCGCTAGCTTGCTTTCGTAAGCTATTTTGCCCCTCTTGATTAAGCCCTTTGTCCTCCTTTGCTCTATCTTAAACTGTTCCCAATCTTCCGCTCTGGCGCTTTTTTTGGCAATTTTATACGCCATATCTTTGGATTTTATGCTGTCTCTAATTTCCCCTGTTATCCACGGTTGAGTCACCTTTTTAGATTTCCTTTTATGCCAGATTGGTATAAACAATTCTTGCAATTTTGTCATTCTATCTTTAAATGCTTGCCATTGTTTATCTACCTCCAGTCCTCCCAGGAACGTTGTCCAATCAGACCTACTCAGTTCCCGTCTAATGGCATCATAATTCCTCTTGTTTAAATTCAGGACCTTAGTCTCTGAGTCAATTTCTTCGCTCTCCATTTCGAGTGAGAAATCGATCATGTTATGATCGCTCTGACCCAAGGGTCCCCGTACAACAAGATTACTAATTAGTCCCTTCTCATTGCACAGTACCCAGTCCAATATAGCCTGTTCCCGAGTTGGTTCCTCGACATATTGATCCAGGTAACTAATTATTTGTTGTAACCGGAACCATCAGCCCAACATATTGTCGTTCATGTAAATTTTAATGTTCCAATGTGATTACAAATACTTTCTATAATAATGTACGATTATTTTATGTTGTCCATTAATATTGCCGATGGGATACATTACCCTGCGTTCTCAGAAACTATATGGGTGACACTAAGCGGGCTAATGTAATACTTGTCGCCATTCAGTGATCATTGTAACGGTTTCCAAGGGGATAAAGACAGTAAAATCCCAAAGCGATCCACTATTCACAATACCGCAGTTATAATCAGATAGAAACATTTACAGTAAAGGAAAGAATCACGTGAAAGAATGTTAAGTGTTCGAATGACTGAGAGATACCCTCACCTGTGACAGGCAGCACGGAATTCAATTATTTCAAAACAATGATTGGAAATGGAATACACTGAAAATATCAGCGAATAAAATCAGCTTATTTTTTGAAGATAAATGACGCTTGTTATAATATCAAACCATCCAGAAAAAGAAACATTGATGTGAAGCCGGAGATGGTGGCAAGTGAGCTGGAGGTTGGAGCTGGATTATGAGTCATTAGAGCGAAATATTCCAACATCTATCTGTGATCTATCTGTCCAGACGGGTTTCTAAAACTCGGTATAATTATCTGTATCCAGCAGAATCGGATTTCAGATTTCTAATCTATGTTGGAGATTCGAAGAATCTTACAATCTTAAGAAGAATACATCAGGTGGGAGAAATGGTGAAAGTGAGGATGTGCCATTCATTGAACTCAGAACAATAAATGGGCGACTGTCTAATAATCAAATCAAGGGAAATTAAAGCAACATCACATCCAGAGCAAAGGGAGTTCTCTGAATAAAAGTAATAGCTGGATCTACTGACTTAAAATGACGAGAGCAATAATATAGTGAAATACGATTATAGAATTAATAGCTGGACACAGAGACTTACCAGCAACAGCAACAGCATAGAATCATAGAACGTGACAGCACGGAAGGAGGCCATTTCGGCCCATCGTGTCCCAGCCGGCGAACAAAGAGCTATACAGCCTAATCCCACATCCCAGCTCTTGGTCCGTAGCCCTGCAGGGTAGAGCATCCCAAGTGCGCATCCAAGTACTTTTTTATTGTAGTTAGGGTTCCTGCCTCTACCACCACTTCAGGCATCGAGTTCCAGATCGCCAAACCCCTCTGGGGAAGAAATGTCCCCTTAAATCCCCTCTAAACTGCCCCAAATTACTTTCCATCCGTGCCCATGGTTTTTGACCCCTCTGCTAAGGGAAATAGGTACTTTCTGTCAACTTTATCTATGCCCCTTATAATTTTATACACCTCAATAAGGTCTCCCCTCAGCCTCCTCTGTGCCAAGGGTAACAGACCCAGCCTATTCAGTCTTTCCTCATAGCTAAGATTATCTACTCCCGGCTACATCCTTGTAAATCTCCTCTGTACCCTCTCTCGTGCAATCACATCTTTCCTGTAATGTGGTGACCAGAACTGCACGCAGAACTCTTGCTGAGGCCTCACTAGTGCTTAATACAGTTAATGCATAATCCCCCTGCTCTTGTATTCTATGCCACGGCTAATAAAGGCAAGCATTCCGTATGCCTTCTTAACCACATTAACTACTTGGCCTGCTAACTTCATGGATCTGAGGACATGAACTCCAAGGTCCCTTTCTTCCTTTACACTACTCAGTGTCCTACCATTTAATGTGTGTTCCCTTTCCTTGTTAGCACTCCCCAAATGCATTACCTCACACTTCTCCGGATTGAATTCCATTTGCCACTGTTCTGCCCACCTGACCAATTTATGATATCTTCCTGCAGTCTACAGCTCCCTTCTTCAGTATCAACTACACAGCCGATTTTAGTATCATCTGCAAACTTCTTAAATAAACCCCCTATATTCAAGTCAAGATCGTTGATATATACCACAAAAAGCAAGGGTCCTAGTACTGAGACCTGCGGAACCCCACTGGAAACAGCCTTCCAGTCACAAAAACACCCATCACCCATTACCTCTGTTTCCTGTCTCCGCACCAGTTTTGAATCCAACTTGACACTTTGCCCTGCATCCCATGGTCTTTTAACTTCGTGTCCAGTCTGCCATGTGGAACCTTATCAAAAGCCTTGCTAAAGTCCAGAAACAATGCATCAAACGCACTACCCGCATCTACCCTCCATGTTACCTCCTCAAAAAATTCAATCACGTTTGTCAGACACGACCTTCCCTTAACAAATCGGTGCTGACTATCCTTGATTAATCCATGTCTTTCTAAATGAAGATTTATCCTATCCTTGAAAATTCTGTCTATTAATTTTCCCACCACCGAGGTTCGGCTGACTGGCCTGTAAATACTCGGTCTTTCCTTTTCTCCCTTTTTAAACAAGGGCACCACATTAGCAGTCCTCCAGTCCTCCGGCACCACACCTGCAGCCAGAGAGAATTGACAAATGATGGTCAGGGCCTCTGCTATTTCCTCTTTCGCTTTGCTTAACAACCTGGGATATATTTCATCCGGGCCTGGGGATTTATCCACTTTTAAAGCTGCTAAACCCCTTAATACTTCCTCTCTCACTATGTTTATTTCGTCTTATATTTCGCACTCCTCCCTCCCCCCACCCCCGCGATAGCAATGTCTGCTTCGCCCCTCCCCTATGTGAAACCAGACACAACGTATTCATTAATAGCCCTACTTACGTCTTCTGCCTCCACACACAGATTATCCCTCATGATCTTTAATAGGCACTACCCTTTCTTTAGTTATCCTCTTATTCTTAATTTATTTATAAAACATCTTTGGGTTTCCTTGATTTTACATGCAAAGCATTTTTCATGCTCTCTCTTTGCTTTCCTTATTTCATTTTTAATTGCACCCCTGCACTTCCTGTACTCCGCTAAAGAATATGGAGTATTTAGCCCGCGGTATCTGTCATACGCCTCCCCTTTTTTCTTTATCCTACCCTGTATGTCTCTGGCTTTGTTAGTCCTACCTTTTTTCTTTATGGGCACGTGTTTGGTCTGAACCCTCCGGATCTCCTCCTTGAATGCCTCCCACTGCTCTGACACTGATTTACATTCAAGTAGCTGTTTCCAGTCCACTATGGCTAAATCCCCTATAAGCTTAGCAACATTTGCTTTTCCCCAATTTAGAACTTTCATTCCTGGTCTATCCTTGTCCTTTTCCATAACTACCTTAAATCTAACAGAATTATGGCCACTAGCACCAAAATGCTCCCCCACTGATACGCCTTCTACCTGCCCAGCCTCATTCCCTAAAACTAAGTCCAGAACCGCCCCCTCCCTTGTTGGACATTCTACATACTGGCTAAAAAAGTGCTCCTGGATGCATTTTAGGAATTCCACACCTTCTATACCATTCACACTAATTATATCCCAGTTAATATTGGGATAGTTGAAATCCCCTACTATTACTGCCCTATAGTTGTGGCACTTCTCAGAAAGTGCAGCAAGGAGAAGAGACAGCAAATGACAAGAATAGTGATACAGTGAAATATGGTTTATCGAATTACTAGCTGGATGTCGAGACTTACCAGGAACGGCAACAAGAGCGAGGATGGGATAGTAAATCTTCTGTACTTCACGGATGAATATTCTTATCTGAATGTTCATTGAAAGAATCTTCTCCATTCTCGGCCTTTCAGTAGAACCGCTGATCCCTGTTAGTGCCGGAGATGACTTTCACTGACATTAATAGAAGAGGGAAAACCTCCAGTGAAACAATTAGGTTCCATGGAGACTGACATGAATTACAGTCATTGAACAAACAGGTTCAGTTAACCCTTATCAATGATAACACTTTTTGTATCACAACATATATTTCACCAGCTATGAAATTAAAACTCTCTAAACCTGGAATATAATTTCCAAAGCTCCAACAAGATCATGGGGGGAGTCATAGATTGGGTCTGTACCTACAGATACCACAGGGGAAGAAATTCGTCACCTCTAATAAGAACATAAGATCATATGAATTAGGAGCAGGAGTAGGCCATTCGGCCCCTCGAGGCTGCTCCGCCATTCAATAACTCCACTTTTCTGCCTGATCCCATAACCCTCGACTCCCCTATAGTTCAAATATCTGTCTATCTGCACCTTGAATATAATCATTGACACAGCATCCAAAACCCTCTGAGAGATGAATTTCCTCCTCATCTCCGTCTTAAATGGGTGACCCCTTATCCTGAAACAATGACCCCAAGTTCTAGATTCCCTCACAAGGGGAAACATCCTCCCAGCATACAACCTGTCAAACCCGCTCAGAGTCTTATATGTTTCAATAAGATCACCACTCATTCTTCTAAACTCCAGTGAGCACACGCACAACCTGCTCAACCTTTCCTCATAAGACAAACCTTTCGTCTCAGGAATAAAAACAGCCAGCATCTATAAGCTAAACCTGCACCAATAAACTGATCGCAGCAACAATAAACTGACACAACACCAATAAATTGACCCAACACCATTAAAATGACGCAGAACCAATAAACTGACCCAGCATCAAAAAACTAAACCAGCAATAACAAACTGTCGCAGTATCTGTAAACAAATCCAGCACCAATAAGCTGACACAACATTTGTAAACCTGCCTGCAGCAATACACTAAACCAGCAACAATAAACTGACCAAGCATCTATAAACTAAACCAGCATCTATAAACTAACCCAGCATCTATAAACTGACCCAGCATCTATAAACTGAACCAGCATCTATAAATTGACCCAGCATCTATAAACTGACCCAGCATCTATAAACTGACCCAGCACCAATAATCTAACACAGCATCTATAAACTGACCCAGCATCTATAAACTGACCCAGCATCTGTAAACTGACCAAGCAACTATAAACTGACCCAGCACCAATAAACTGACCCAGCATCAATAAACTGACCCAGCATCTGGAAACTGACCCAGCATCTATAAACTGACCCAGCACCAATAAACTGACCCAGCACCAATAAACTGACCCAGCATCTATAAACTGACCCAGCATCTGTAAACTGACCCAGCATCTATAAACTGACCCAGCATCTATAAACTGACCCAGCATCTGTAAACTGACCCAGCATCTAGAAACTGACCCAGCATCGAAAACTGACCCAGCATCTATAAACTGACACAACATCTATAAACTGACCCAGCATCGAAAACTGACCCAGCATCTATAAACTGACCCAACATCTGTAAACTGACCCAGCATCTATAAACTGACCCAGCACCAATAAACTGACTCAGCAGCAATAAATTAACGCAGCACCAATAAACTGACACAACATCTATAAAATGACCCAGAAACAATAATCTGACTCAACACCAATAAACTGACTGAGCACCTATAAACTGACCCAGCACCAATAAACTGACCCAGCATCTATAAAGTGACCCAACACCAATAAACTGACCGGGCATCTATACACTGAAACTGCACCAATAAACTGACCCAGCATGTATAAAGTGACCCAATACCAATAAACTGAACCGGCAACAATTAACCAACACAGCATTTATAAACTGACCCAGCATCTATAAACTGACACAGCACCAATAAACTGACCCAGCACCAATAAACTGACACAGCAGCAATAAACTGACACAGCAGCAATAAACTGACCCAGCATCTATAAACTAAAACAGCGCCAATAAACTGACCCAACACCAATAAACTGACCCAGCACCAATAAACTGACCCAGACTCTATAAACTGACCCAGCACCAATAAGCTGACACAACATTTATGAACTGACCCAGCATCTATAAACTGACCCAACACCAAT
The DNA here is from genome assembly GCA_030390025.1 of Squalus acanthias. Classification (NCBI taxonomy): domain Eukaryota; kingdom Metazoa; phylum Chordata; class Chondrichthyes; order Squaliformes; family Squalidae; genus Squalus; species Squalus acanthias. The sequence continues at coordinate 44,502 of JASTWF010000666.1, read as the reverse complement.
AAACTAACACAGCGCCAATCAACTGACCCAACACCAATAAACTGACCCAGCACCAATAAACTGACCAAGCCTCTATAAACTGACCCAGCACCAATAAGCTGACCCAACATTTATGAACTAACCCAGCATCTATAAACTGACCCAGAAACTATAAACTGACCCAACACCAATAAACTGACCCAACACCAATAAACTGACACGACATCTATAAAAAGACGCAGCAACAATAAACTGGCTCAACACCAATAAACTGACGAGCACCTATAAACTGACCCAGCAGCAATAAACTGACCCAGCATCTATAAAGTGACCCAACACCAATAAACTGACCGAGCACCTATAAACTGAAACAGCACCAATAAACTGACCCAGCATGTATAAAGTGACCCAATACCAATAAACTGATCAAGCACCAATAAACTGACACCGCATTTATAAACTGACCCAGCATCTATAAACTGACCCAGCACCAATAAGCTGACCCAACATTTATAAACTGACCCAGCATCTAAAAACTAATCCAGCATCTGTAAACTAACCCAGCATCTATATACTGACCCAACATCTATAAACTGATCCTGCACCAATAAATTGACCCAGCACCATCAAAATGACGCAGCACAATTAAACTGACCCAACATCTATAAACTAAACCAACAACAACAAACTGTCGCAGTATCTTTAAACTAATCCAGCACTAACAAACTAACACAACATTTATAAACCTGCCTGCAACAATACACCAAACCAGGAACAATAAACTGACACAGCATCTAAAAACTAAACCAGAATCTATAAACTGTCCCAGCATCTGTAAACAGACCCAGCACCAATAAGCTGAACCAGTATCTATAAACGGACCAAACATCTATAAACTGACCCAGCATCGTTAAACTGACCCAGCATCTATAAACTGACCCAGCATCTATAAACTAAAACAGCATCTATAAACTGACCAAACATAGATAACTGACCCAACACCAATAAACTGACACAGCATTTATAAACGAAACCAGCATCTATAAACTGACCCAGCACCAATAAACTTACCCAGAAGCTATAAATTGACCCAGTATCTACAAACTGACCCAGAACCAATAAACTGACCCATCATCTATAAACTGACCCAGCAACTATAAACTGACCCAGCACCAATAAACTGACCCATCATCTATAAACTGACCCATCATCTATAAACTGACCCAGCATCTATAAACTGACCCAGCAGAAATAAACTGACCCAGCAACAATAAACTGACCCAGCACCAATAAACTGACCCATCATCTATAAACTGACCCATCATCTATAAACTGACCCAGCATCTATAAACTGACCCAGCAACAATAAACTGACCCAGCATCTATAAAGTGACCCAACACCAATAAACTGACCCAGAACCAATAAACTGACCGAGCACCTATAATCTGACTCAGCACCAATAAAATGAATCAGCATCTATAAAGTGACCAAGCACCAATAAACTGACCCAGAACCAATAATCTGACCCAGCATCTATAACCTGACCCAGCACCAATAAACTGACCCAGCACCAATAAACTGACCCAGCACCAATAAACTGACCCAGCACCAATAAACTGACCCAGCACCAATAAAATGACGCAGCATCTATAAACTGACCCAGCATCTATAAACTAACCCAGCACCAATAAACTGACCCAGCACCAATAAACTGACAGAGCACCAATAAACTGACCCAGCACCAATAAACTGAATCAGCACCAATAAACTTACCCAGCATCTATAAACTGACTCAGCATCTATAAACTGACCCAGCATCTAAAAAGTGACCCAGCACCAATAAATGGAACCAGCAGCAATAAGCTGACCCAACATTTATAAACTGACCCAATATCTATAAACTGACCCAACATCAATAAATTAATCCAGCACCAATGAACTGACCCAACACCAATAAACTAACTCAGCGCCAATAAACTGACACAACACCAATAAACTGACCCAGCACCAATAAACTGACCCAACCTCTATAAACTGACCCAGCACCAATAAGCTGACCCAACATTTATGAACTGACCCAGCATCTATAATCTGACCCTACATCTATAAACTGACCCAGCACCAATAAACTGACCCAGCATCGAAAAACTAAACCAGCATCTGTAAACTAACCCAGCATCTATAAACTGACCCAGCATCTATAAACTGACCCAGCCTCTAAAAACTGACCCAGCACCAATGAGCTGACCCAACATTTATAAACTGACCCAGCATCTATATACTGACCCAACATCTATAAACTGATCCTGCACCAATAAACTGACCCAGCACCATCAAAATGACGCAGCACAATTAAACTGACCCAACATCTATAAACTAAACCAGCAACAACAAACTGTCGCAGTATCTTTAAACTAATCCAGCACCAACAAACTGACACAACATGTATAAACCTGCCTGCAACAATACACCAAACCAGGAACAATAAACTGACACAGCATCTAAAAACTAAACCAGAATATATAAACTGACCCAGTATCTGTAAACTGACCCAGCACCAATAAGCTGAACCAGTATCTATAAACTGACCAAACATCTGTAAACTGACCCAGCACCAATAAGCTGAACCAGTATCTATAAACGGACCAAACATCTATAAACTGACCCAGCATCGTTAAACTGACCCAGCATCTATAAACTGTCCGAACACCAAAAAACTGACCCAATAGTAATAAACTGAACCAGCACCTATAAATTAACACAGCATCTGTAAACTTTCCCAGCATCTATAATCTAAAACAGCATCTATAAACTGACCCAACATAGATAACTGACCCAGCACCAATAAACTGACACAGCATTTATAAACGAAACCAGCATCTACAAACTGACCCAGCATCAATAAACTTACCCAGAAGCTATAAATAGACCCAACATCTACAAACTGGCCCAGCACCAATAAACTGACCCATCATCTATAAACTGACCCAGCATCTATAAACTGAACCAGCAACAATAAACTGACCCAGCATCTATAAATTGACTCAACACCAATAAACTCACCCAGCAGCAATAAACTGACCGAGCACATATAAACTGACCGAGCACCTATAAACTGACCCAGCACCAATAAACTGACCCAGCATCGATAAAGTGACCCAACACCAATAAACTGACCTAGCACCAATAAAATGACCCAGCATCGATAAAGTGACCCAACACCAATAAACTGACCGAGCACCTATAAACTGAAACAGCACCAATAAACTGACCCAGCATGCATAAAGTGACACAATACCAATAAACTGACCCAGCACCAATAAACTGACCCAGCATCTATAAACTGACCCAGCATCTATAAACTGACCCAGCACCAATAAACTGACCCAGCACCAATAAACTGACCCAGCACCAATAAACTGACCCAGCATCTATAAACTGAATCAGCACCAATAAACTGAATCAGCACCAATAAATTGAATCAGCACCAATAAACTGACACAGCACCAATAAACTGACCCAGCATCTATAATCTGAATCATCATCTATAAACTGAATCAGCACCAATAAACTGCATTAGCAACAATAAATTGACCCAGCATCTATAAACTGACCCAGCATCTAAAAAGTGACCCAGCACCAATAAATGGAACCAGCACCAATAAGCTGACCCAACATTTATAAACTGACCCAATATCTATAAACTGACCCAACATCAATAATTTAACCCAGCACCAATGAACTGATATAACACCAATAAACTAACACAGCGCCAATCAACTGACCCAACACCAAAAAACTAACCCAGCACGAATAAACTGAACGAGCCTCTATAAACTGACCCAGCACCAATAAGCTGCACCAACATTTATAAACTGACCCAGCATCTATAAACTGACCCAGCACCAATAAGCTGACCCAACATTTATAAACTGACCCAGCATCTATAAACTGACCTAGCCTCTATAAACTGACCCAGCATCAATAAGCTGACCCAACATTTATAAACTGACCCAGCATCTATATACTGACCCAACATCTGTAAACGGATCCTGCACCAATAAACTGACCCAACAGCATCAAAATGACGCAGCACAATTAAACTGACCCAGCATCTATAAACTAAACCAGCAACAACAAACTGTCGCAGTATCTATAAACAAATCCAGCAACAACGAACTGACACAAATTTACAAACCTGCCTGCAGCAATACACTAAACCAGCAACAATAAACTGACCCAGCATCTATAAACTAAACCAACATCTATAAACGGACCCAACATCTATAAACTGACCCAGCATCTTTAAACTGACCCAGCATCTGTAAACTGACCGAACACCAAAAAACTGACCCAACAGCAATAAACTGACCCAGCACCTTTAAATTAATACAGCATCTATAAACTGACCTAGCAACTATAAACTGATCCAGCATCTATAAACTGACACAACATAGATAAACTGACCCAACACTAATAAACTTACCCAGAAGCTATAAACTGACCCAGCATCTATAAATTGACCCAGCACCAATACACTGACCCATCGTCTATAAACTGTCCCAGCATCTATAAACTGACCCAGCAACAATAAACTGACCCAGCACCAATAAACTGTCTGAGCACCTATAAACTGACCCAGCATCTATAAAGTGACCCAACAGCAATAAACTGAATCAGCATCTATAAACTGACCCATCATCTATAAACTGAACCAGCATCTATAAAGTGACCCAGCATCAAAAAGTGACGCAACACCAATAAGTTGAACCAGCACCAATAAGCTGACCCAACATTTATAAACTGACCCCATATCTATAAACTGACCCAACATCAATAAACTAACCCTGCATCAATGAACTGACCCAACACCAATAAACTAACTCAGCGCCAATGAACTGACCCAGCAACAGTAAACTGATCTAACAGCAACAAACTGACCCAGCATCAATAAACTGTTCCAGCACCTACAAACTGCCCCAGCATCTATAAACTGACCCAGCACCAATAAACTGACCCAGCACCAATAAACTGACACGGAATCTATAAATTAAACCAGCATCTATAAACTGACCCATCACCAATAAACTGACCCAGCATCTTTAATTTATCCAGCATATATAAACTGACCCAGCATCTTTAAACTAAACCAACATCTATAAACTGAACAATCATCAATAAACTGACCAAGCATCAATAAACTGACCTAGCATCAATAAACTGACTCACTACCAATAAACTAACCCAGCACCAATAAAGTGACCCAGCATCTATAAACTGATCCAGGACCAACAAACTGACCCAACATCTATAAAATAACCCAGCATCTATAAATTGAACAAGCATTTATAAACTGACCCAGCATCTATAAACTGACCCTGCATCAATAAATTAAGGCAACACCAATAAACTGACCCAACAACAATAAACTGACCGAACATATATAACTGACCCAGCATCAATAAACTGACCCAGCACCAATAAACTGACTGAGCACCAATAAACTGACTCAGCATCTATGAACTGACTCAGCATCTATAAACTGACTCAGCATCTATAAACTGACTCAGCATCTATGAACTGACTCAGCATCTATAAACTGACTCAGCATCTATAAACTGACTCAGCATCTATAAACTGACTCAGCATCTATAAACTGACTCAGCATCTATAAACTGACTCAGCATCTATAAACTGACTCAGCATCTATAAACTGACTCAGCATCTATAAACTGACTCAGCATCTATCAACTGACCCAACACCAATAAACTGACCCAACATCTATAACTGACCCAGCAACAATAAACTGACAGAGCACCTATAATCTGACCCAGCATCAATAACTGACCCAGCACCAACAAACTGACAGAGCCCCTATAAACTGACCCAGCATCTAAAAAGTGATCCAACACCAATAAACTGACTCAGCATTTATAAACTGACCCCGCATCTACAATCTGACCCAGAATCTATAAACTGCCCCAACACCAATAAACTTACGCAACACCAATAAACTGACCCAACATTTATAACTGACCAAGCATCAATAAACTGACCCAGCACCAATAAACTGACCCAGCAACAATAAACTGACCCAGCACCAATAAACTGACCCAACATTTATAAACTGACCCCGCATCTACAATCTGACCCAGAATCTATAAACTGCCCCAGCACCAATAAACTGACCCAGCAACAATAAACTGACCCAGCACCAATAAATTGACCCAGCATCTATAAACTGACCCAACATTTATAAACTGACCCAGCACCAATAAACTGACCCAGCATCTATAAACTGACCCAGCATCTATAAACTGACCCAGCATCTATAAACTGACCGAACACCAATAAACTGACCCAGCATTTATAAACTGACCCAGCACCAAAAAACGGACCCAACACCAATAAAATAACTCAGAACCAATAAACTGACCCAGCACCAATAAACTGACCCAACAAAAATAAACTGACCTAACACCAATAAATTGACACAGCATATATAAACTGACCCAGCAACAATGAACTGAACCAGCATCTATAAATTTAACCAGCATCTATAAACTGACCCAGCATCTATAAACTGACGTAGCATAAATAAACTGACCCAACATCAATAAAGTTACCCAGCATCAATAAACTGACCTAGCATCTATAAACTGACCCAGCACCAATAAACTGACCCAGCACCAAAAAAACGGACCCAACAGCAATAAAATAACTCAAAACCAATAAACTGACCCAACACCAATAAACTGACCCAGCACCAATAAACTGACCCAACAAAAATAAACTGACCTAACACCAATAAATTTGCACAGCATATATAAACTGACCCAGCAACAATGAACTGAACCAGCATCTATAAATTTAACCAACATCTATAAACTGACCCAGCATCTATAAACTGACGTGGCATAAATAAAGTGACCCAACATCAATAAACTTACCCAGCACCAATAAACTAACCAAGCTGACCCAACATTTATAAACTGACCCAGCATCTATAAACTGACCTAGCCTCAATAAACTGACCCAGCACCAATAAGCTGACCTAACATTTATAAACTGACCCAGCATCTATATACTGACCCAACATCTGCAAACGGATCCTGCACCAATAAACTGACCCAACAGCATCAAAATGACGCAGCACAATTAAACTGACCCAGCATCTATAAACTAAACCAGCAACAACAAACTGTCGCAGTATCTACAAACAAATCCAGCAACAACGAACTGACACAAATTTATAAACCTGCCTGCAGCAATACACTAAACCAGCAACAATAAACTGACCCAGCATCTATAAACTAAACCAACATCTATAAACGGACCCAACATCTATAAACTGACCCAGCATCTTTAAACTGACCCAACATCTATAAACTGACCCAGCATCTTTAAACTGACCCAGCATCTGTAAACTGACCGAACACCAAAAAACTGACCCAACAGCAATAAACTGACCCAGCACCTATAAATTAATACAGCATCTATAAACTGACCTAGCAACTATAAACTGATCCAGCATCTATAAACTGACACAGCATAGATAAACTGACCCAACACTAATAAACTTACCCAGAAGCTATAAACTGACCCAGCATCTACAAATTGACCCAGCACCAATACACTGACCCATCGTCTATAAACTGTCCCAGCATCTATAAACTGTCCCAGCATCTATAAACTGTCCCAGCATCTATAAACTGACCCAGCAACAATAAACTGACCCAGCACCAATAAACTGTCTGAGCACCTATAAACTGACCCAGCACTATTAAACTGACCCAGCATCTATAAAGTGACCCAACAGCAATAAACTGAACCAGCATCTATAAACTGACCCATCATCTATAAACTGAACCAGCATCTATAAACTGACCCAGCATCTATAAACTGAACCAGCATCAATAAACTGACCCAGCATCAAAAAGTGACCCAACACCAATAAGTTGAACCAGCACCAATAAGCTGACCCAACATTTATAAACTGACCCCATATCTATAAACTGACCCAGCATCAATAAACTAACCCTGCACCAATGAACTGACCCAACACCAATAAACTAACTCAGCGCCAATGAACTCACCCAGCAACAGTAAACTGATCTAACAGCAATAAACTGACCCAGAATCAATAAACTGTTCCAGCACCTACAAACTGCCCCAGCATCTATAAACTGACCCAGCACCAATAAACTGACCCAGCACCAATAAACTGACACGGAATCTATAAATTAAACCAGCATCTATAAACTGACCCAGCACCAATAAACTGACCCAGCATCTTTAATTTATCCAGCATATATAAACTGACCCAGCATCTTTAATTTATCCAGCATATATAAACTGACCCAGCATCTTTAAACTAAACCAACATCTATAAACTGAACAATCATCAATAAACTGACCCAGCATCAATAAACTGACCTAGCATCAATAAACTGACTCACTACCAATAAACTAACCCAGCACCAATAAAGTGACCCAGCATCTATAAACTGATCCAGGACCAACAAACTGACCCAACATCTATAAAATAACCCAGCATCTATAAATTGAACAAGCATTTATAAACTGACCCAGCATCTATAAACTGACCCTGCATCAATAAATTAAGGCAACAACAATAAACTGACCCAACAACAATAAACTGACCCAACATATATAACTGACCCAGCATCAATAAACTGACCCAGCACCAATAAACTGACTGAGCACCAATAAACTGACTCAGCATCTATGAACTGACTCAGCATCTATAAACTGACTCAGCATCTATAAACTGACCCAGCATCTATAAACTGACTCAGCATCTATCAACTGACCCAACACCAATGAACTGACCCAACATCTATGAACTGACTCAGCATCAATAAACTGACCCAGCACCAATAAACTGACTGAGCACCAATAAACTGACTCAGCATCTATGAACTGACTCAGCATCTATAAACTGACTCAGCATCTATAAACTGACTCAGCATCTATAAACTGACTCAGCATCTATAAACTGACTCAGCATCTATCAACTGACCCAACACCAATAAACTGACCCAACATCTATAACTGACCCAGCAACAATAAACTGACAGAGCACCTATAATCTGACCCAGCATCAATAACTGACCCAGCACCAATAAACTGACAGAGCCCCTATAAACTGACCCAGCATCTAAAAAGTGATCCAACACCAATAAACTGACACAGCATTTATAAAATGACCCCACATCTATAATCTGACCCAGAATCTATAAACTGCCCCAGCACCAATAAACTGACCCAGCAACAATAAACTGACCCAGCACCAATAAACTGACCCAACATTTATAAACTGACTCCGCATCTACAATCTGACCCAGAATCTATAAACTGCCCCAGCACCAATAAACTGACCCAGCAACAATAAACTGACCCAGCACCAATAAATTGACCCAGCATCTATAAACTGACCCAACATTTATAAACTGACCCAGCACCAATAAACTGACCCAGCATCTATAAACTGACCCAGCATCTATAAACTGACCGAACACCAATAAACTGACCCAGCATTTATAAACTGACCCAGCACCAATAAACTGACCCAGCATCTATAAACTGACCCAGCACCAAAAAACGGACCCAACACCAATAAAATAACTCAGAACCAATAAACTGACCCAGCATCAATAAACTGACCCAACAAAAATAAACTGACCTAACACCAATAAATTGACACAGCATATATAAACTGACCCAGCAACAATGAACTGAACCAGCATCTATAAATTTAACCAGCATCTATAAACTGACCCAGCATCTATAAACTGACGTAGCATAAATAAACTGACCCAACATCAATAAACTTACCCAGCATCAATAAACTGACCTAGCATCTATAAACTGATCCAGCACCAATAAACTGACCCAGCATCTATAAACTGACCCATCATCTATAAATGACCGAACACCAATAAACTGACCCAGCATCTATAAACTGACCCAGCACCAAAAAAACGGACCCAACAGCAATAAAATAACTCAAAACCAATAAACTGACCCAACACCAATAAACTGACCCAGCACCAATAAACTGACCCAACAAAAGTAAACTGACCTAACACCAATAAATTTGCACAGCATATATAAACTGACCCAGCAACAATGAACTGAACCAGCATCTATAAATTTAACCAGCATCTATAAACTGACCCAGCATCTATAAACTGACGTGGCATAAATAAAGTGACCCAACATCAATAAACTTACCCAGCACCAATAAACTAACCAAGCACCAATAAAGTGACCCAGCATCTATAAACTGACCCAGCATCAATAAACTGACCCAGCATCAATAAGCTAACTCAACATCTATAAACTGACACAACCTCTATAAACTAAACTAGCAGCAATAAACTGACCCAACATCTATAATCTAAACTAGCACCAATAAACTGACCCCGCATCTGTAAACTAAACCAGCACCAATAAACTGATCCAGCATCTATAAACTAAACCAGCACAAATAAACTGACCCCGCATCTGTAAACTAAACCAGCACCAATAAACTGATCCAGCATCTATAAACTAAACCAGCACAAATAAACTGAACCAAAACCAATAAACTACCAAACATCAATAAACTGGCCCAGCATCTATAAATTAAACCAGCACCATTAAACTAACCCAAAATCTATAAACTAAACCAGCACCAATAAACTAACCCCGCATCTAAAGCAGCACCAAAGTACTGACCGAGTATCTGTGAACTAAACAATCACTGATAATGTGAGCCAGCACCAATAAATTGCTCCAACAGCAATCAACTAAAGCAAAACGAATGTACAGATCAAGCAAGCAGATTTAAACTAGCACCAAAACACTGACAAATATCTATGATGAAACCAGCACAATCTGCTAACCAAGCAATAGTGAATTAAACCAACAACATTAAACTTCTCTGTCTGAATGCACGTAGCATTCGTAACAAAATAGACGAGTTAATGGCACAAATAACTACATATGGTTATGATATTGTGGCCATTACAGAAACATGGCTGCAGGGTGACAATGCCAGGTTATTTAACGATCAGGAAGGACAGGCAGGAAGGAAGGGGAGGTGGGGTGGCTATGTTAATAAAGGAAGGAATCACTGTAATACAGAGTAATGATATTGGGTCAAAAAATCATGATAATGAAACAGTTTGGGTGGAGATAAGGAATACTAAGGGGAAAAAACACTAGTGGGCGTAGTCTATAGGCCTCCGAACAGTTGCAACTCTGTTGGACGGAGTATCAATCAGGAAATAGTTGAGGCATGTAAAAAGGGAACATCTATAATTATGGGGGATTTTAACTATCATATTAATTGGACAAATCAAATGGGGCAGGGCTGCCTTGAGGATGAGTTCATTGAGTGTATTAGGGATGGGTTGCTTGAGCAGTATGTAACTGAACCGACCAGGGGGCAAGCAACCTTAGATCTGGTCCTGTGTAACGAGACAGGATTAATTAAAAATGTCCTAGTAAAGGATCCCCTTGGAATGAGTGACCATAACATGGTTGAATTCCATATTCAATTAGAGGGTGAGAAGGTTGGATCTCAAACAAGCGTGCCAAGCTTGAATAAAGGAGACTATGAAGGTATGCGAGCGGAATTGAGTAGAGTGGATTGGGAAAATAGATTAAAGGGTAAGACGACACATGATCAATGCTGTACATTCAAGGAGTTATTTTACAACTTCCAAAAAATATATATTCCACTGAAAAGAAAAGGGTGTAAAAGAAAGAACAGTCATCCGTTGCTAAGTAAAGAAATTAAGGATAGTATTCGACTAAAAACAAGGGCATATAAGGTAGCGAAATCTAGTGGGAGGACAGAGGATTGGGAAAACTTTAAAAGGCAGCAAAAAATAACAAAAAGATTGATTAAGAAAGGGAAGATAGATTCTGAAAGTAAATTAGCAAAAGATATAAAAACAGATAGTAAGAGTTTTTATAGTTATATAAAAAGAAAAAGGGTGGTTAAAGTAAATTTTGGTCCCTTAGAGGATGAGACCGGGAAATTAATGGTGGGAAATATGGAGATGGCAAAAACACTGAATGAATATTTTGTATCAGTCTTTACAGTAGAGAACACTAAGAATATCCCAACACTGGACAAACAGGGGGCTATAGGGGGAGAGGAGCTAAACACGATCAAAATCACTAAGGAAGTGGTACTCGGTAAAATAATGGGACTCATGGCGGATAAATCACCTGGACCTGATGGCTTACATCCTAGAGTCTTGAAGGAAGTGGCGGTAGGGATTGTAGATGCATTGGTAATAATTTTTCAAAACTTCCTGGATTCCGCTAAGGTCCCGGCAGACTGGAAAACTGCTAATGTAACACCCTTATTTAAAAAGGGCAGTAGACAGAAGGCTGGTAACTATACACCGGTTAGCTTAACATCTGTGGTAGGTAAAATTTTGGAGTCCATTATTAAGGAAACAGTAACAGGACATTTGGATAATCATAATTTAATAGGACAAAGTCAGCATGGTTTTACGAAGGGGAAGTCATGTTTGACAAATTTGCTGGAGTTCTTTGAGGAAGTAACATATAGAGTGGATAAAGGGGAACCAGTGGACGTAGTGTATTTAGACTTCCAAAAGGCATTTGACAAGGTGCCACACAAAAGATTATTGCTTAAGGTAAAAAATCACTGGATTGGGGGTAATATTCTGGCATGGATAGAGGATTGGCTATCTAACAGAATGCAAAGAGTTGGGATAAATGGTTCATTCTCAGACTGGCAATCAGTAACTAGTGGTGTTCCACAGGGGTCAGTGCTGGGTCCCCAACTCTTTACAATCTATATTAACGATTTGGAGGAAGGGACCAAGTGTAAATATCAAAATTTGCAGATGATACAAAGATGGGAGGGAAAGTAGTGAGTGAGGAGGACATAAAAAACCTGCAAGGGGACATAGACAGGCTAAGTAAGTGGGCAGAGATTTGGCAGATGGAATACAACACTGGAAAGTGTGAGGTGATGCACTTTGGCAGGAAAAATCCTAGAGCAATTTATTATCTTAATGGCAAGAAACTGGAGAGTACTGAAGTGCAAAGGGATCTGGGGGTCCTGGTGCACGAAACTCAGAAGGTTAGTATGCAGGTGCAGCAAGTGATTAAGAAGGCAAATGGAATGTTGGCTTTCATTGCTAGGGGTATAGAATATAAAAATAGGGAGGTATTGCTTCAGTTGTACAAGCTATTGGTGAGAACGCACCTGGAATACTGCATACAGTTTTGGTGTCCTTACTTAAGGAAAGACATCCTTGCTCTCGAGGCAGTGCAAAAAAGGTTCACTCGGTTAATCCCGGGGATGAGGGGGTGGTCATATGAGGAGAGGTTGGGTAGATTGGGACTCTACTCATTGGAGTTCAGAAGAATGAGAGGCGATCTTATTGAAACATATAAGATTGTGAAGGGGTTGGATCGGGTGGATGCGGGGAGGATATTCCCGATGACGGGTGAGATTAGAACTAGGGGACATAATCTTAGAATAAGAGGCTGCTCTTTCAAAACTGAGATGAGGAGGAACTACTTCACTCAGAGGGTGGTAGGTCCATGGAATATGCTGCCACAAAAAGCTGTAGAAGCTACATCATTAAATAAATTCAAAACAGAAATAGACAGTTTCCTAGAAGTAAAGGGCATTAAGGGTTACGGGGAGCGGGCAGGAATTTGGACATGAGCCTAGGTTCGGATCGGTCATGGCCCTGTGGGTAGTGGAGCGGGCCCAGGGACCGTGTAGCCTGATTCTGCTCCTATTTCGTGTGTGCAATTCTGTTAGATGCAGGAGATGGTTCTGTGATAGATAGAAGATTGGCGGTTAGGATCAGATCAGCCATGATCTTATTGAATGGCGGAGCAGGCTCGAGGGGCCGATTGGCCTACTCCTGCTCCTATTTCTTATGTTCTTATGTTCTTATGTTAACTTACCGAGTATCTTTTAACTAAAGCAGCACCAGTAAAGTGACCCAGTATCTATAAACAAAACCCGCACCAAGATATTGAACAACCACCCAGATATTAAAGCAGCAACAATAAACTGACCCAGCACACAGAGAGTGAACCCACACCTGCCTCCCGGATTAAATCTCCCCTCACCAGCTTACTGTCCAACACTCCCAGATAAACACCCCCCTCACCAGCTTACAGTCCAACACCCCTAGATAACCTCTCCCCCCACCAGCTTACAGCCCAACACGCACAGTTCACCTCAACCCACACCAACATACAGTCCAACATCCCGAGTTAACCTCTCCCCACACCTGCTTACAATCCAACACACACAGTTCACCTCTCCCCACAGTAACTTACAGTTCAACAGACAGCAGCTATGCACATTAAGTCAACTCCAACACTGACACCGGAAGCTGCTACTTAGTACCAGCAGTTCCTACATAGAGGAAGACAGCTCCTGCATAGACTCAGACAGCTCCAAACTTGACACAGGGTGCCTCAACACAGACACAGACACATGTACACAAACCCAGACTTCACATACACAGAACCAGACAGCTCCTGAACAAACCCAGTCACGTCCTACACAGACAAAGTGAGCTCCTACAAAGAGCCAGCAGCGGCTAAATAGACGTAGGCCGCTCCTGAACAGACCCAGACAGTCTCACACGGGCCCAGACAGCTAACACACATACCCAGGTTGTTTCTATCACATATCCAGACATCTCCTTTTACAGAAGCAGCAAACCACTGTCACAGATCCAGACAGCACCTACACAGACACAGACAGCTGCGACAAATGTAGAGACTGCTACTTTCACAGAGCTAGACAGCTCCCACAAAGACAAAAACTGTTGTACACGGTCCCAGACAGTTCCAAGTAAGGCTCAGACTGCTCCTAAGCAGACCCAAAAATATCCATTTACAGACTCAGAAAGATCATTAAACAGACACAGGCACATCCCACAGACGCCCAGTAGCTCCAAGACAGAACCAGCACCACGACACAAACCTTGACATGTCCTACACCAATCCAGACATGTCCTACAGTGACCCAGACATGTCTTACACAAACCCAGACGTGTCCTACACAAATCCAGACATGTCCTACACAAACCCAGACATATTCTACACAGGCCCAGCAGCTGCTGCAAAGACACAGACAACTGCGATATTGAGCTGCACAGCTCCAACACGGATCCAGACAGCTCCTACACACACACATACTGCGCATTTTCGAGCCACGCTGAATGTACACAGACAGAAGCTCATTTAAAGTCGCAGGCATTTCCTACCTGAAACAGACACCTACTACACAAAACGAGACAGATCCTATGCAGAAACAGAAAAATCTTGTACAGACTATGAATGCTCTTTCACAGACCCAGACAGCGAACTTCACAGACCGCAACATCTCCGACACAGACTCAACAGCTCCTACACAGACCCAACAGCTCCTACACAGACCCAACAACTCTTACACAGACCCAACAACTCCTACACAGATCCAACAGCTCCGACACAGAACCAACATCTCCTACACAGACCGAACAGCTCCTACACAGACTCAACAGATCCTACACTGACCCAACAGCTCCTATACAGACCCAACAGCTCCTACATAGACCAAAACAGTTCCTACACAGCACCAACAGCTCATACACAGTTCCAACAGTTCCTACACAGACGCATCATTCCCTACACAAACCCAACAGTTCCTACACAGCACCCACAGCTCCTACACAGATCCAAAAGATCCTACACAGACCCAACAGCTCCTGCACAGACCCAGACATGTCCTACACAGACCTCACAGATCCGACACAGACCCAGCAGCTCCTGCATAGAGCCAACAGTTTCTACACAGAACCAAAAGCGCCTACTAAAACCCAAAAGCCCACATAAAGACCAATCAGATCCTACACAGAATCAACAGCTCCTACACAATCCCAGCAGATCCTACAGAGGCCCAACAACTCCTACACAGATCTAAAAGCTCCTAGACCGACCCAACAGCTCCTAAACAGACCCAACAGCTCCTACAAGGACCAACAGCTCCAACACAGACCCAAAAGATCCTACACAAACCCAACAGCTCCTACAAAGACCCAACAGCACCTGCACAGACCCAACAGCTCCTTCAAAGACCCAACCGCTCTTACACCGACTCAACAGCACCCACACAGACCCAAGAGATCTTACATAGACCAAAACAGTTCCTACACAGCACCAACAGCTCATACACAGTCGCAACAGTTCCTACACAGACCCATCAGCCCCTACACAAACCCAACAGCTCCTACACAGAACCAACAGCTCCTACACAGACCCAACAGCTCCTACACAGGCCTTACAGATTCTACACAGACCCAACAGCTCCTACACAAACACCACAGTTCCTACACAGTCCCAACAGTTCCCACACAAACCCAACAGCTACTACACAGAACCAAAAGCTCCTACACAGACCCAAAATATCCTAAACAGACCCAAAAGCTCCTACACAGACCCAACAGATTCTACACAGACCCAGCAGATTCTACACAGACCCAGCAGCTCCTACACAGACCCAACAGCTCCTATACAGACCCAACAGATTCTACACAGACCCAGCAGCTCCTCCATAGACCCATCAGCCCCTACACAGACCCAACAGCTCCGACACAGACCCAACAGCTCCTACACAGACCAAACAGCTCCGACACAGACCCAACAGCTCCTACACAGACCCAGCAGCTCCTACACAGACCCAGCAGCTCCTACACAAACCCAACTGCTCCTACACAGACCCAACAGCTCCTACACAGACCCAACAGTTCCTACACAGAACCAAAAGCTCCTACACAGAACCAAAATATTCTACACAGACACAAAAGTTTATACACAGACCCAGAGATCTCCTACAATACCCAACAGACCCTAATAAGAACGAGCAGCTCCTATACAGACCCATCAGCTCCCACACAGACCCACCAAAACCTACACAGACCCAACAGCTCCTACACAGACCCACCAAAACCTACACAGACCCAACAGCTCCTACACAGACCCAACAGCTCCTACACAGACCCAACAGATCCTACACAGATCCATACAGCTCCCACACAGACCCACCAAAACCTACACAGACCCAACAGCTCCTACACAGACCCAGAAAGATCCTACACAGACCCAGACAGATCCTAAATATAGAGCATCTTCCTGTTAAGGACAACTTTAAAGAGGGTGTTTCAGCCTGAGGGACACATTTTAAAGAGATTCTTCCTATTAAGGGCACCATTTAAAGAGAGTGTGTCACCATTGGGGATCACTTTTAAAGAGGGCATCTCACCAACAGGGACCCCTTTTAAAGGGGGAGTCTCTCCATCAGGGACACCTTTTAAAGAGGGAGTTTATCTATCAGTGACCCCTTTTAAAGAGGGATTCTCACCATCAGGGCCTACTCTGAAAGAGGGAGTCGCACCATCAGGGACACCTTTTAAAGAGTGAGTCATTCTATCAGGGAAACCTTTTAAAGAGGGAGTCTCACCCATGGGGACCAAGTTTAAAGAGTGAGTCTCCCCATTTGAGATCCCTTTGAAAGAGGTAGCCTCACCATCAGGGACCACTTTTAAAGAGACAGTCTTTCTTTCAGGGATCACTAGTAAAGCGGGAGTCTCAACCTCGGGGACATAGTTAAAAAGAGTAATTCAAATAGGGGCCCCATTTAAAGATGGAGTCTTTCTATCAGGGAGCCGTTTTAAAAAGAATCTTCCTATTAGATACACCGTTTAAACAGAGTGTCTCACCGTCAGGGAACTCTTTTAAAGAGAGTTGTTTTATCAGGGAGCACTTTTAAAGAGGGAGTCTCACCCTCGGGGACCTAGTTTAAAGAGTGAGTCTCCGCATTTGAGATCCCTTTTAAAGAGTGAGTCTCACCATCAGGTATCCCGTTGAAAATGGGAGTCTTTCTATCAGGGACTACTTTTAAACATGGAGTCTCACCATCAGGGACCCCTTTTAAAGAGGGTGTCTCGCCATCATGAACCCCTTTTAAAGAGAGAGTCTTTCTGTCAGGGATCCATTTTAAAAAGATTCTTCCTATTAAGGGCACCACTTAAAGAGAGTGTCACCATTGGGGATCACTTTTAAAGAGGACATCTCACCAACAGGGACTCCTTTTATAAAGGGAGTCTCACCATCAGGGGCACCTTTTAAAGAGGGAGTCTATCTATCAGTGACCCCTTTTAAAGACAGAAACACCTCATTAGGGATCGCTTTTAAAGAGGGAGTATTCCCATCAGAGACCATTCTAAACAGGGAGTCCTTCTATCAGGGCGCCCTTTTAAACAGGGAGTCTCTCCATTGGGGTCCTATTTTAAACAGAGAGACATTCTATCAAGTTTCAGTTTTAACGAGAGATTCTTTCTATCAAAGTTTCATTTTAAAGAGGGAGGTTCTCCATCAGGGACATATTTTAAAGACAGAGTCTCACCATCAGGGACCCCTTTTAATGATGGAGTCTCGCCATCAGGGACCCCTTTAAAATAGAGAGTCCCCCCATAAGGAAACCCATTTAAAGAGAGAGTCTCTCCATCAGGGATCCGCTTTTATAGAGGGAGTCTCACCATCAGGGACCTATATTAAAGAGGGAGTCTCACCACCAGGGACCCCTTTTAAAAAGAGAGTCTTTCTATCCGGGACCAATTTTAAAGAGAGAGTCTCCACGTTAGGGACTCCATTAAAAGAGGCTCACCATCAGGGACCCCTTTTAGAAAGTGTGTTTCAGCATCAGGGACACTTTTTAAAGAGGGAGCCTTTCTATCAGGGACCCTTTTTAAAGAGAGCATCTCCCCATTAGGGACCCCTTTGAAAGAGGCTCTACATTAAGGACCCCTTTAAAAGATGATGTTTCAGCATCAGGGACTCCTATTAAAAAGGGAGTTTCACCATCAGGGACCCCTTTAAATCTGAAAATCGTTCTATCAAGGACCCCTTTAAAAGATAGAATCTTTCTATCTAGGACAACCTTTTAAAGATAATCTTTTTATTAGGGACACTTTTAAAGAGAGTGTCTCACCATCAAGGATTCCTTTTAAAGAGAAAGTCTTAGTAGTAGGGAACCCTTTTAAAGATAGAGTCTCTCCATCAGGGGCCGCTTTTAAAGTGTGAATCTCACCATAAGGGACCTATATTAATGATGGAGTCTCACCATCAGGGACCCATTTTAAAGAGAGTCTTTCAAACAGGGACACCTTTTAAAGAGAGAGTCTCCCATTAGGGACCCCATTTTAAGTGGCTCACCAACATGGACCCCTTTTAAAAAGGGTGATTCAGCAGCTGGGACTCTTTTTAAAGAGGGACACTTTCTATCGGACCCCTTTTAAAGAAATATTGTCATCATCAGGGACCCCTTTTAAAGAGAGAGACTCACCATCAGGGACCCCTTTTAAAGAGAGAGTCGCACCATCGGGGACCACTTTTAAAGAGTGCATCTCATCATCAGCTACCCCTTTTAAAGAGGATGTCTTCCCATCAGTGTCCACTTTCAAAGAGAGTGTCTCGCCATCAGGGACCGCTTTTAATGAGAGTGTCACCCCATTAGGGATCCCTGTTAAAGTGTTTGTCTCGCCATCTGAGGCAGTATTAAATAGGGAGTCTGTCTATCGGCGAGCCCTTTTAGTTAGGGAGTCTCTCCCTAGTTGTCCCTTTTGAAAGAGAGAGAATTGCTATCAAGGTTCCGTTTGAACAAGAGAGTCTTACCATCAAGTTTCCCTTTTAAAGAGGGATTGTCACCATCAGGGACACACATTAAAGCTGGAGTCTCCCCATCATGGAACCCATTTAAAGAGAGCTTCTCTCCATCAGGGGCCGCTTTTAAAGAAGGAGTTTCACCATAAGGGGTCCCTTTTAAAGAGGGAGTCTCACCATCAGGGTCCTATATTAAAGAGGGAGTCTCACCACCAGGGATATCTTTTTAAGAGAAAGTCTCACCATCAGGGGACCCTTTTAAAGAGATAGTCTCCCCGTTAGAGACACCATTTAAAGAGGATCACCATCAGGGATCCCTTTTAAAAAGGGTGTTTCAGCATCAGGGACATATTTTAAAGAGGGAGTCTTTCTATCAGGGACCACTTTTAAAGAGAATCTTTCTATTAGGGACACTTTTAAAGGTAGAGTCTCACCATCAGGGACTCTTAGTAAACAGAAAGTCTATCTATCAGGGACCCTTTTTAAAGAGAGAATCTCCCCATCGTTGACCCCATTTAAATAGGGAGTCTCACCATCAAGGACCCCTTTTAAATAGGAAGTATTTAAATCAGGGACCCCTTTAAAGTGGGTGTCTCACCCTCGGGGGCTCTTTTTAGAGAGAGAGTCTTTCTATCAGGGACCCCTTTAAAGAGGATGTCTCACCCTCGGGGACTCTTTTTAGAGAGAGAGTCTTTCTATCAGGGACCCATTTTAAAGAGGCTCATCTTCAGGGACTCCTTTTGAAAAGGGTGTTTCATCATCAGGGACTCATTTTGTAGAGGGTATTTTCCCATCAGTATCCGCTTTTAAAGAGAGTGTCTCCCCATTAGGGATCACTTATAAAGAGGCTCACCATCAGGGAACCATTTTAAAGAGGGATTCTCATCAACAGGGAGCCCTTTTAAAGAGAATGCCTTTCTATCAAGGACCCCTTTTAAAGAGGAAGTCTTTCTATTAGGGACGCCTTTTAAAGAGTAACTTCCTATTAGAGACACTTTTACAGAGAGAGTCGCCCCATCAGGGCCCCCTTTTAAAGAGGGGGTCTCAACAACAAGGACCCCTTTTAAACAGGGAGTCTCCCCATCAGGGAACACATTTAAAGAGGGAGTCTCCCGTTTCAGAGACCCATTTTAAAGAGGGAGACTTTAGGGATCCCCTTTAAAGTGTGAGTTTCACCATCAGTGATCCCTTTTAAAAAGGGAGTCTCACCATCAGGGACCCTATTAAAGAGGGCGCCTTATTAACAGGGAGCCCTTTCAAAGAGAGTCTTAACTCAGGGACCCCTTTAAAAGAGTGAGTCTCACCATCAGAGACCCTTTTAAAGAGGGAGTCTATCTCTCAGGGAGACATTTTAAAGAGGGAGTCACACACTCGGGGACGCATTTTAAAGAAAGAGTCTTTCAATCATGGACCCATTGTAAAGAGAATTTTCCTGTTAGGAACACCTTTTAAAGAGAGCGTCTTTCTATCAGTGACCACTTTTAAAGAAACAGTCTCCCCATTAGGGACCCCTTTTAAAGAGAGAGACTCGCCATCAGAGACTCATTTGAAAGAGGGTGTTTCAGCATCAGGGACCCCTTTTAAAGAGAATGACTTTCTATCAAGGACCCCTTTTAAAGATGAGAAGTCGCACAACAACCCTTTTAAAGAGGAAGTCCTTCGATGAGGTTCTCATTTTAAAGATAATCTTCCTATTCGGGACACTTTTACAGAGAGAGTCGCCCCATCAGGGACTCCTTTTAAAGAGGGTGTCTCAACAATAAGGATCCCTTTTAAATAAGGCATCTCCCCATTAGGGAACCCTTTTAAACAGTGAGACTCACCATCAGGGAGAATTCTAAAGAGGGAGTCTCGCCAACAGGGACGCATTTTAAAGAGGGTGTTTCAGCATCAGGGACACCTTTTAAAGAGAGTCACACCATCAGGGACCCATTTTAAAGAGGGAATCTCACCATCAGGGACCACTTTTAACGAGAGAGTCTAACCGTCAGAGTTCCCTCTTAAAGAGTGATTCTCACAATCAGGGATCCCTTTTAAAGTTGGAGGCTTGCTATCAGTGATCCCTTTTAAAGAGGGATTCTCACCATCAGTGTTCCCTTTTAAAGAGGGATCCTCACCATCAGGGACTCATTTTAAGGAGAGAGTCTCAACATCAGCAACCCTTTTTAAAGAGAGATTCACACCATCAGGTACCCCTTTTAAAGAGTGAATCTCACCATCAGGGACCCCGTTTCAAGAGAGAGTCTCCGCATCAGGGACCCCTTTTGAAGAGGACGTGTCTCCAAAAGGGACCCCTGTTAAAGAGAGTCTCACCATCAGGGACCCCTTTTAAAGGGGGAGTTTCAACATGAGGGACCCTTTTAAAGAGTGTGTCTCAACATAAGTGGCCACTTTTAAAGAGAGTCTCAACCATCAAGGACCACTTTTGAAGAGGGACTCTCACCATCAGGGACCCGTTTTAAAGAGGGAGTTTCAGCATCAGGGACCGCTTTAAAGAGAGTGTCTTTCTATCAGGGACCCCTTTTAAAGAAAATATTCCTATTTGGAAAACCTTTTTAAGAGAGAGTCTCACCATCAGGGACCCCTTTTAAAGAGAGTCTCACCATCAGGGACCCCTTTTAACGAGAGAGTCTCACCATCAGGGACCCCTTTTAACGAGAGAGTCTCACCATCAGAGACCTCTTTTGAAGAGGGAGTCTCAAACATCAAGAACAACTTTAAAAGATGATGCTCACCATCAGGGACCCCTTTTAAAAAGGGAGTGTCTCCATCAAACCCTTTTAAAGAGGGAGGCTTTCTATCAGGGTGCCCTTTTATACAGGGCGTCTCAAATAAATGGTCTTTCTAGCAAGGTCCCCTTTTAAGAGGCAGTCTTTCTATCAGGGACCCCTTTTAAAGAGAATCTTCCTATTAGGGATAACTTTTAAAGAGATAGTCTCACCATCAGGGAACACTTTTAAAGAGGGCGTCTCACCATTGTAGGCTTCGCAAAATCCCCCAGAATCTCGAACAGAGCCCTAAAGGGAGTGATTTTTGGACATTTCATACAAACTTGGGATGATGGGACCTAAGTGAAGTGATGTTGATGTAAAAAACTCAGTCTTGGACATTTTAAGGATCAGGGAAGAAAAACCCTGTGGAAAATGACTTTTGAATCTTTCTGTTGGGAAAGACACCTTTCACAGACAGAAAACAGGTTGCGGAGGGACGTGGCCAGGCAGTGGACAGCTTTGGGTATTGGGGCCCAATCAAGCTGTCTGGGAATTGTTTACACTGCAATCCTACCAAGGAGGAAGAGACAAACCCAAAGCCTCACACACACATCGAAATATGAATAATCCAATAACCCTTTTTGAAAGTACCAGGCCTAAACAGGATACCAGAAGCCTGAAATCAATAAAACATTTAGTACTTCATCAAAAGCCAATCAAGCAGGTATCCACAGGACAGATTTAAAAGCCCGCCAAAAGCCCTAGGACAATAGGGTTGAGATTTGGCGCGTAGAAAAGGCTGTGTTTAAATCGGATAAAATTTTGTTTGGTATATTGTCTTTCTCCCTCGCCTGTACCGTGTGCTCCCCAATCTGTGTTTAAATATTAAGTGTGTTTTAAGTTTGTTACCTTTTTCTTTTAATAAATTAAACATTCTTTCATCAGAAACTGTTGTCTACTGCATTTCTAATCACAACCCCTAAATAAGCCCAAAGTCTAGGAACCAGAGTGGTGTGGGAGCGATTCGAACCGCTCACTGAGTCAGAAAGTGAAGGTTGACCCCATTACTACCCCCTTCACCATCAGGTAACCCTTTTAAAGAGGGAGTCTCACCATCAGGGACCCCTTTTAACGAGAGAGTCTCACCATCAGGGTTCCCTTTTAGAGAGAGAGTCTCACTTTCAGAGACCCCTTTTGAAGAGGGATTCTCACCATCATGGATACCTTTTAAAGACGATTCTCACCATCAGAGACCAGTTGTAAAGAGGGAGTTTCAGCATCAGGCACCGCTTTAAAGCGAGTCTCTTTCCATCAGGGAACACTTTAAAGATAATCTTCCTTTTAGGGACACCTTTTAAAGAGAGTGTCTCACCATCAGGGACCCCTTTTAAAGAGTGAGTGTCTCCATCAGTGACACCACTTCAAGAAGGTGCGTCCCAACAGGGAACCTTTTTAAGAGGGAGTTTCCGAATCAGGGGCAGCTTTTAAAGAGATAGTCTCGGCATCAGGGACACCTTTTAAAGAGTGACTCTCACCATCAAGGATCCCTTTTAAAGAGTGACTCTCACCATCAGGGACCCCTTTTAAAGAGAGAGTCTCACCATCTGGGTCCCTTTTAAGGAGAGTGTCTCACCATCAGGGACCCCTTTTAAAGCGGAAGTCTCACCATAAGGGAGCCATTTTAAAGAGGGAATCTCACCATCAGGGACCACTTTTAACGAGAGAGTCTCACCGTCAGAGATCCCTTTTAAATTGTGAGTCTCAGAATCAGGGATCCTTTTTAAATTTTAGTCTTTCTATCAGTGATCCCTTTTAAAGAAGGCGACTCACCATCAGAGACAATTTTAACGAGGGAGTCTTGCCATCCGTGAGCCTTTTAAGGAGTGAGTCTCAATCAAGGATCCCTTTAAAAGAGAGAGTCTCATCATCAGGGACCCCTTTTGAAAGAGGGTGTCCCACCATCAGGGACCCCTTTTAAAGAGAGTCTCACCATCAGGGACCCCTTTTGAAAGAGGGTGTCCCACCATCAGGGACCCCTTTTAAAGAGTGAGTCTCAACATCAGGGACCAATTTTAACGAAAGAGTCTCACCATCAGAGATACATTTTAAAGTGAGTCTTTCTATCCGGGAGCCTTTTAAAGAGGGATTCTCAACATCAGGGACCCCTTTTAAAGAGGGAGTCTCACCATCAGTTACCCGTTAAAAGGAGAGAGTCTCTCTATCAGGGACCCCTTTAAAAGAGGGAGACACAATTAGGGACACCTTTTGAAGAGGGAGTCTCACCATCAGAACCCCTTTTAAATAGGGTGTCGCATCATCAGGGATCCCATTTATAGAGGGAGTCTCGCCATCAGGGTCCCTTTTTAAAGAGAATGTCTCACTATCAGGGTTCCCTTTGAAAGATTGAGTCTCACCATCAGGGACCCTTTTAAAGAACAAGTCTCACCATCAGGGACCACTTTTAAAGAGAGAGTCTAAATATAAAGGGAAAGTTTTAAAGAGGGAGTCTCGTCATCAGAGGCCCCTTTTAAAGAAGGAGTCTCACAATCAGGAACCCCTTTTAAAGAGGGTGTTTCACCATTTGGGACACTTTTTAAAGAGGGAGCCTCAACATCAGGTACCCCTTTTAAAGAGGGAGTCTCACCATCAGGCACCGATTTTAAAGCGTGAGTCTTAAAATCAGGGACCCCTTTTACAGAGAGAGACTCACCATCAGGGAACCCTTTTAAAGAGGGAGTCTGACCAACAGCCGCCCCTTTTAAAGAGGGAGTCTCAGCATCAGACCCTTTTAAAGACGGAGTCTATCTCTCAGGGAGCCCTTTTAAAGACAGTGAAGGGATAATTACAATTCCTAGACCTATCGGACTACCCCAGATCAGGCATATTCCCCAGACGTTTACCTTCAACTAAAGTTTGCGGTAGCCGTTTCCTATAAGACGCTTAATTGGGTCTAAAGGTCAGACTACCTCTCCCTAAAGGAAATAAACGGTCTAAAGTTGATACCGTCCTCCAGAAAGTACTTTTAAAACGTTTAACTAGACTGAAATCTTCCGGATATTTTGAGGGTCCGGAATACCCCTCAGAATTCTACCAGTCCTTTGAGTGCACAGAAATTGAGTTCGCAAGATGATATAGAAATGTTTTTTGAGACAATTCTAACAATATATAGGTTTATTGACGAACCGACATTTAGATTACATATATTATGGCAATCACAACTTTAATCGTTCAAAATACAAATAGCTTACATTTCTTATCAGAGATCCTTATTCTCAAAACTTAACTTCGTTACATTTCCACACTTCTACTTATTTCTTAATCCAGAATATCCACCAAAATCAAATACCTTGATAACCCGAGACTCAATAGTTGTAAACTTACAGATAATGTCTGTAAAGTTCAGAAACGCTTGTCGTCCCAGCGACTTCTGACTTTTCTGTTTGAAAGGGTCTATTTTTATATCTTTTTTGGGTGGTTTATCCTTTGAAGTTTTCCTGATGATGTATGCGTAATTGTATTACGTTATTCTTTGCTGAATTTGTCCTCTTATTTATTGTGTTTTCTGTTGAATGCTTTCTGTCTTTACTCTCAATTTTGCCATTGCGTGCTTAATTATGTCTCTAGCTTAGATGTTTCAAAAACCGTCATATAAACAATGACAGCAATGGTTTCTGTTTGTTGTAATTCTTATCGAAGTCTTTCTATTGAATTTCTAATACAACTTTAACTGGTTATTATCAGACGTTGTGACTCCATGGTATTCCAATTAAAATACAAGATCAATGTGATTGCTTGGTGTATCCATTGAAGTAATATTTTCAAAGTCGTCTTGTTTGTGTACCTTTTACAACTTGTAAATTAAAACCACTTTATCTAGGGTTTTCCATACATTTCTTATTTACATCAATTGTTTTTTATCAGACCATGTGACTCCATCTTCGAGCTTAACATTAAAAACTATTTGTCCAGCAGGCATTTCTTTTACTTGATCTCATTTCTTCAAAGCCTTCTGTAGGTATTATATTTACAATATGTAAATGGAAACTCTTTAACTCAGTGTTTACTTGTTTTCTCGCTATCTGAATTGGTTGCATATTTAATCGTGTTTCCTGTTTCTAAGTTTAACATAAAACTATATTACGACAGGTATTTCTTACTTGATGTCATTTTTTCAAAGGCATTTCTTTTTTAAATATTCTGTGCACCTGTTCGACGTGTTAGATTATAACACTTTACTTGGGTCATTCCATTGCTTTTCTCACAAACTCTAGACATAGAGGAACCTTCCAATGGTTTGCTTCAATCTTTGTCTATATCCCATTCCCATATCAAAGCTTCTGTTTACAGCTTTGTGTTAACAAACCACCATATCTCATCAGCCTGTATTCTGTTTGCAAGCTGTGTCTGCTAAGACTTATGTTTTTTAAACCCAGTATGTCATTTATTAATAATTTCAGAAATCTGTTTTTAGTATCACATATTTTTCTGAATCCTGGCTATTCCTTCACAGCCCCGCCTTGACCAAAAGATAAGCTTAAAACTTCAGGACAGAGATTGGTCAATATTGCTCATGAGGTTACAATAGCATATTAATTTTACAAGATCCACATTCATGTGCTGCATGAAAATCCCTTTTAAATCATCCTGGGAGAATGTTTTGCCTTGTTTTCAATTGTACACAATTTAAAAGGATGATAATATAGTCATGTATGAGCGAAACAACATGTACTTAAAATGTTCAATCAGCAGATGTACGTTCCGTAGAGGTGAGTTCTTCATACGAGTCAAGGAGACGTCTGTTGAAATTAGTTGAAGCTTGACACGCTGTTCCTTCGATCCAGCATGTGTACAGATGCTTATATCTGTGTGGGCCTTACGAGGCACTCAGTTGATTCCTTCTTTCTCCGCAATGTCTTCCTCCTTCGCTGAAGTAAGTTGTTGATCTTTCCTTGTTTTGGTTGTTGCGTTTCGCAAATCCAAATCCTGATGCATTGCCAAGCAGCGTGTAGAAGAGCCGAGGACACATTCTGACTTCCCATCATCAGTAATTCGATCGCATCCATTTCCTGTGTAGTGCTCCAAGCTGGGACTTAAAAGACAGTGTACAACTGCACCTTGTATTGTTCCGCCTTTTCAGTATCTTGCAGGACATCGCTTGATATCATCTATGGAGACAGTTTTAAAATATTCTTGCCTTTCTGCTGCTTAACATGTATTTGAACTGGTCTTTCGTTAATAGCAGAATGTATTTGAACAGGTTTTTTCCATTTTCGTTCTTAAACCAGGTTTTTACTCGAACTTGTGTTCACAACTTTGTGTTAAAAAAACAACTTATCTCATAAGCCTGTATTCTGTTTGCAGCCTGTGTCTGCTAAGGCTTATGTTTTTAAACCCAGTATGTCATTTATTAATAATTTCAGATATCTGTTTTAAGTATCGTATATTTTTCTGAATCCTGGCTATTCCTTCACAAGAGTCTTACCATCAGGGACCGCTTTTAAAGAGGAAGTCTCAGACTCAGGGACCCCTTTTAAAGAGTGAGTCTTTCTATCACGGACCCCTTTTAAAGGGGTTGTCTCACCATCAGGGACCACTTTTAAAGAGGGTGCCTCACCATCAGGGGCCCCTTTTAAAGAGGGAGTCTCACCATCAGGGACGCCTTTTAAAGAGAGAGAATTTACCCATTTGGGATCAATTTTAAAGTTTTAGACTCACCATCAGGGATCCTTTTTAAAGAGGTAGCCTTTCTATCAGGGTGTGCTTTAAAGAGGGAGTCTAACCATCAGGGACCCCTTATATAGAGGGAGCCTCAGCATCAGAAACCCCTTTTAAACGAGAGTGTCTCCCCATTAGGGAACCCTATTAAAGAGGGAGTCTCACCATTAGGGACCCATTTTAAAGAGGGTGTCTCACCATCAGGGGCCCCTTTTAAAGAGAGTCTTTCTATCAGGGACCCCTTTTCAAGAGGGAGTCTCACCATCAGGGATCCCTTTTACAGAGTCAGTCTTAGCATCTGGGATACCTTTAATAGAGTGAGACTCACCATCAGGGATCCCTTTTACAGAGTCAGTCTTAGCATCTGGGATACCTTTAATAGAGTGAGACTCACCATCAGGGATCCCTTTTACAGAGTCAGTCTTAGCATCTGGGATACCTTTAATAGAGTGAGACTCACCATCAGGGATCCCTTTTAAAGAGGGAATATTTCTATCAAGGAGCCCTTTTAAAGAGTGAGACTCACCATCAGGGATCCCTTGTAATGAGGGAGTCTTTCTATCAGGGAATCCTTTAAAGAGGGAGTCTCACCATTAGGGAACACTAATAAATAGGGAGTCTCACCATCAGGGACCCATTTTAAAGAGGGAGTCTTTCTATCAGGGAGCCCTTTTAAAGCATGTCACCATCAGGGATCCCTTTGAAAGAGGGAGTCTTACCATCAGGGACGCCTTTTAAAGATTGAGTCTAAACAGCAGGCATCCCTTTTAAAGAGAGAGTCTCACCAGCAGGGATCCCTTTTAAAGAGGGAGTCTCACTATCAGAGACCCTTTTAAAGAGAGATTCTTTCTTTCAAGGACGCTTTTTAAGGGAGATTATCCCATTACGTACCGCTTTTAAAGAGGCTCATCATCAGGGAGCACTTTTAAAGAGAGATTTAAACGTCAGAAACGCTTTTAAAGCGGGAGTATTTGTACCAGGGACCCCTTTTAAAGAGTGAATATAACTATCAGAGACCCATTTAAATAGGGATTATTTATTTCAAGGATCCCTTTTAAAAAGTGACTCACACTGAGGGACTCCTTTAAAATAGAGAGTCTCACCCTTCGGGACCCATTTTAAAGAGCGAGTCTCACCATCAGGGATGCCTTTTAAAGAGGGAGTCTCTCCATCAGGGACCCTTTGAAAAAGGGGGTCTCACCATCAGGGATCCATTTTAAAGAGAGAGTCTCAAAATCAGGGATCCCTTTTAAAGAGAGAGTGTCTCCATCAGGGACCCTTTGAAATAGGGAATCTCACGATCAGGGACCCGTTTTAAAGAGGGTGTTTCAGCATCAGGGTCCCCTTTTAAAGAGAGTGTTTCACCATCAGGGGCCTCTTTAAAGAGAGAGTATCACCGTTATTGACAACTTTAAGTGAGAGAGTATCTCCACCAGCGACCCCTGTTAAAGAGTGAGTCTCACCATCAGGGACGCCTCTTAAAGAGGGAGTTTCAGTATCAGGGACTGCTTTTAAAGAGAGAGTCTCACCATCACTGACCCCTTTTAAAGAGAGAGTCTTTCTATCAGATACCACTTTTAAAGAGAGAGTCTCCCCATTAGTGACCAATTTTAAAGAGGCTCGCCATCAGGGACCGCTTTGAAAAAGGGTGTTTCAGCATCACGGGCACCTTTTAAAGAGAGAATCTCACCATCAGATACCCCTTCTAAAGAGAGAGTCTCACCATCAGGGACTACTTTTAAAGAGGGTGTCTCACTATCAGGGACACCTTTTAAAGAGAGAGCATCACCATCAAGGATCCCGTTTAAAGAGTGAGTCTAGCCATAAGGGATCCCTTTTAAAGAGGGAGACTTTCTTTCAGTGAGCCCTTTTAAAGAGAGCCTTACCATCAGGGACCACTTTTAAAGAGTGAGTCTCAACATCAGTGTTCCCTTTTTGAGAAATAAACTCACACTCAGGTTCCGTATTAAAGAGAGAGTCTCCACATCAGGGACCCATTTTAAAGAGAGAGACGCGCCATCAGGGACCCCTTTTAAAGAGTGACTCTCAACAACAGGAACCCCTTTTGAAGAGGATGTTACAGCATCAGGGAATCCTTTTAAAGAGGGCAGCCCATCATCAGGGACCCAACTTAAAGGGAGTCTCACCATCAGGGACCCATTTTGAAGAGAATCTCTTTCTATCAAGGACCCCTTTTAAAGAGGGAGTCTATCTTTCAGGGACCCCTTTTAAAGAGAATCATCCGATAAGGGACATCTTTTAAAGAGTGAGTCTCACCATCAGGGACCACTTTTAATTAGAGAGTCTTCCCATTAGGTATCCCTTTTAAAGAGGAAGTCACACCATTAGGAATCACTTTTAAAGAGGGAGTCTTTCTATCAGGGAGCCCTTTTAAAGAGATTTTAATATCAGGGACCCCTTTTAAAGAGAGATTCTCACACACTGTGGCCTCTTTTAAAGAGGAACATTCCCCGTTAGTGACACCTTTAACTGAGAGAGACTCACCACCAGGGACCCCTTTTAAATAGAGAGTCTCACCATCAGGGGCCCCTTTTGAAGAGGGAGCCTCACCATCAGGGATCCGTTTTAAAGAGATGGTCACACCAACAGGAACCACTTTTAAAGAGAGTGTTTCAGCATCAGGGGAATCTTTTAAAGAGCCTCATCGTCAGGGTCCCCTTTTAAAGAGGGAATCTCCCCGTCAGGGACACATTTAAATGAAAGAGACTCTCCACCAAGGACTCCTTTTAAAGAGGGAGTCTCACCATCAGGGAAACCTTTTAAAGACGGAGTCTCACCCTCAGGGACCCCTTTTTAAGAGAGAGTCTCACCATCAGGAACCCCTTTTAAAGAGGGAGTTTCAGCATCAGGGATCGCTTTAAAATAGAGAGTCTCACCATCAGGGAAACCTTTTAACGAGAGAGTCTCACCATCAGGGACCCCTTTTAAAGAGGGAGTCTCACCATTGGGGACACATTTTAAAGAGAGAGTCTTTCTATCAAGGTCCCCTTAAAAAAAGTGAGTCTTTCCATCAGGGCCCCTTATAACGAGAAACTTCCTATTAGGGTCGCCGTTTAAAGAGAAGGTCGCCCCATCAGGGACCCTTATAAAGAGGGATTCTCACCATCAAAGACCACTTTTTAATAGGGAGTCTCACCATCAGGGACCCCTTTTTAATAGGGAGTCTCACCATCAGGGACCCATTTTAATGAGGGAATCTCACCAACGGGGACCCCTTTTAAAGAGAGAGTTTTTCTATCAGGTAACCTTTTTAAAGAGGCTGTCTTTCTATCAGTGATCCCTTTTAAAGAGAGAGAATCCAAATTAGGGACCCCTTTAAAAGAAGCATTCTCACCATAAGGGATGCATTTTAAAGAGGGTGTCTCCCCATCGGGAACCCCTTTTGAAGAGAGAGTCTCGCCGTCAGGTTACCCATTTAAAGAGGGAGTCTCACCATCAGGAACCCCTTTTAAAGTGGGTGTTTCAGCATCAGGGACCCTTTTTAAAGAGAGAGACTCACCATCAGGGGCCTCTTTTAATGAGGGAGTATACTCGTCAGGGACCACTTTTAAAGAGGGGGTCTCACCATCAGGGAACAATTTTACAGAGGGAATTTCATCATCAGCGACCGTTTTAAAAGAGAGTGTGTCACCATCAGGAACCCCTTTTAAAGAGTGTGCGTCATCAGCAGGGACATCTTTTAAAGAGATAGTCTCACGATCAGGGACCCATTAAAATAGAGTCTTTCTATCAGGGACACCTTATAAAGAGAATCTTCATATTAGGGTCAACGTTTAAAGAGAAATTCTCAACATCATGGGTCCAATTTAAAGAGGGTGTCAACCATGAGGGACCACTTTTAATGAGGGAGTCTGACAATCAGGGACATATTTTAAAGAAGGTGCGTCACCATTCGGGTCCCCTTTTAAAGAGGGAGTCTGACCATAAGGGACCCGTTTTAAAGAGGGAGTACCACCATCAGGGACAACTTTCAAAGAGAGAGTCTCGCCATGAGGGTTTCCTTTTAAAGAGTGAGTCTCAACATCTGGGATCCCTTTCAAAGAGGCAGTCTTTCTATCAGGGAGCCCTTTTAAAGAGGAAGTCTAACCCTCGGGGACCCATTTTAAAGAGAGAGTCTTTCTATCAAAGTCCCCTGTTAAAGAGGAAGTCTTTCTTTTAGGGACCCAGTTAAAGATAATCTTCATATTAGGGACACCATTGAAAGAGAGAGTCTCAACATCAGCAACCTCTTTTAAAGAGGGAGTCTCACCATCAGGGATCCCTTTTAAAGAGGGAGACCCACCATCAGGGACCTCTTTTAAAAAGGGATTCTCATCATCAGGGACAAATTTTAAAGAGTCAGTCACGCAATCAGGGGCCCCTTTTAAAGAGAGTCTTACCATCAGGGACCCCTTTTATTCAGTCTCGCCATCAGAGACACTTTTAAAGAGGGAGTCTTTCTATAAGGGATCCCTTTTAAAGAGAGTCTATTTATCAGGGACCCATTTTAAAGAGAATCTTCCTCTTCGGGACACATTTTAAAGAAAGAGTCTCACCATCAGGGGAATATTTTAAAGAGGGCGTGTCCATCAGGGACACCTTTTTTAAAGAGGGTGTCTCACCATCAGTGACCCCCATTAGAGAGGGAGTCTTTCTATCAGGGACCCTTTTTAAAGAATGAGTCTCACCAGCAGATATCCCCTTTTAAAGAGAGAGTCTCCCCATTACGAATCCCTTTTAAAGAGGGAGTCTCGCCATTAGAGACGTTTTAAAGAGGGCGTATTTCTATCAGGCACCAATTTCAAATAGGGAGTCTGAAACTTGGGGACCCATTTTAAAGAGAGAATCTCACAATCAGGGACCCCTTTTCAAGCGAGAGTCTCACCATCAAGGTCCCCGTTTAAATAGACATTCTCACCATTATGGATCCTTTTAAAAGAGGGAGTCTCACCATCAGGGTTACCTTTTAAAGTGGGAGTCTTTCTATCAAGGGCGTCTTTTAAAGAGAGAGCATTTTTATCAGGGACCTATTATAAGCAGAATCAGCCTGTTAGGCACCTTTTAAATCGAGAGTCTCAACATCAGGGACACCTTTTAAAGAGGGAGTGTCTCCTCAGGGACACCTTTGAACGAGGGAGTGTCTCCATCAGGGACAACTTCTAAAGAGGAGGGTGTCTCCATCAGGGTCAATTTTAAAGAAGGTGTGTCTCCATCAGGGACCCCTTTTAAAGAGGAATTTTCTCCATCAGGGACACCTTTTAAAGAGGGAGTGTCACCATCAGGGACACCTTTTAAAGAGGATGTGTTACCATCATGGACACCTTTTAAAATGAGTGTCTCACCATCAGGGATCCCTTTTTAAGAGAGAGTCTCACCATCAGAGACACTTTTGAAGAGGGAGTCTTTCTGTCAGGGACCCATTTTAAAATGAGAGTGTCTTCATCAGGGACCCCTTTAAAGACAGAGTCTCAACATCAGGGACCCCATTTTAAAAGGGACTCTCACCATCAGGGACCCCTTTTAAGGAGACAGTCTAACCATCAGGGACCCCTTTAAAGACGGAGTAACACCATCAGCGACCCCTTTTAAAGAGGGTGTTTCAGCATTAGGGACTCATTTTAAAGTGAGAGTCTCACTATCAGGGACCCCTTTTAAAGAGCGAGTCTTCCACCTATGTATCCCTTTTAAAGAGGGCGTCTCGCCAACAGAAGCCCTTTTAAATAGGGAATCTTAATATCAGATAGCCCTTTTAAATAGGGAGACTCACTGATTTTAAAGAGAGTATCTTTCTATCAAGGTTCCCTTTTAAAGTGGGCGTATTTTTATCAGCGACCCCTTTTAAAGAGAATTTTCCTATTAGGGTCACCGTTTAAAGAGAGAGTCACTCCATCAGGAATCCATTTTAAGGGGAGTCTCCCCATCAGGGACCCCTTTTAAAGAGGAAGTCTACCCATCAGGGACCCTTTTAAAGAGAGTCGCACCCTCGGGGACCCCATTTAAAGAGTGCGTGTCTCAATCAGGGGCCCCTTTTAAAGAGGGAGTCTCACCATAAGAGACCCCATTCAAAGAGGGAGTCTCGCCAAAGAGGACCCTTTTTAATGAGAGATTCTCCGCATTAGGGACTACTTTTAAAGAGAGAGTCTCACCATCAGTGATCCCTTTTAAAGAGTCAATCTCACCATCAGGGATCCCTTTAAAAGAGTGACTCTTACCATCAGGGATCCCTTTTAAAGAGGGAGTCTTTCTATCAGGGAGCCTTTTAAAGAGAGTCTTACCATCATAGATCCCTTTTAAAGAGAGAGTATCATACTCAGGGACCCCTTTTAATGAGTGAGTCTCACAATCAGGGATTCCTTTTAAAGAGTGAGTCTCATCAATAGGGATCACTTTTAAAGAGGGAGTCTTTCTATCAAGGGCCCCTTTTAAAGAGAGTCTTTTTATTCGGGAGCACTTTTAAATAGGGAATCCCACCCTTGGGGACCCAATGTAAAGAGAGAATCTTTCTATTAAGGTCCCCTTTTAAAAGGGGGGTATTTCTATCTGGGACCCTTTTAAAGAGAAACTTCCTATTAAGGACACCATTTAAAGAGAGAGTCTCACCATCAGGGACACCTTTTAAAAGGGAATCTCACCATCAGGGACCAGTTTTAAAGAGGGAGTCTCACCATCAGAGATCCCTTTTAAAGATGGAGTCTCCCCATCAGGGACCCCTTTTAACGTGGGAGTCTTTCTATCAAGAACGCCTTTTAAAGATAGAGTATTTTTTATCAGAGACCTATTATAAGGAGAATCATCCTGTTAGGCACCTTTTAAATCGAGAGTCTCAACATCAGGGACAACTTTTAACGAGGGAGTGTCTCCTCAGGGACACCTTTGAACGAGGGAGTGTCTGCATCAGGGACAACTTTTAAAGAGGGAGTGTCTCCATCAGGGACAGCTTTTAAAGAGGAAGTTTCTCCATCAGGGACACCTTTTAAAGAGGGAGTGTCACCATCAGGGACACCTTTTTAAGAGGATGTGTTACCATCATGGACACCTTTTAAAGAGAGTGTCTCACCATTAGGGACCACTTTTAAAGAGAGAGTCTCCCCCTTAGTGATCCCTCTTAAAGAGAGAGTCTCACCATCAGACACTTTTGAAGAGGGATTCTTTATATAACGGACCCATTTTAAAGAGGGAGTGTCTTCATCAGGGATCCATTAGAGAGAGAGTCTCACCATCAGGGACCCCTTTTAAAAAGGGTCTCTCACCATCAGGGATCCCTTTTAAGGAGACAGTCTCACCATCAGGGACCTCTTTAAAGAGAGAGCCTCACCATCACGGATCCCTTTTAAAAAGGGACTCAACACCATCAGGGACCATTTTCAAGGAGACAGTCACACAATCAGGGATCCCTTTAAATAGAGAGTCTCACCATCAGGGTTCACTTTTAAAGAGGGTGTTTCAGAATTAGGGACCCATTTTAAATTGAGAGTCTCACTATCAGGGACCCCTTTTAAAGGGAGAGTCTTCCACCTAGGACTCCCTTTTAAAGAGGGAGTCCCGCCAACAGAAACCCTTTTAAATAGGCAATCTTTCTATTAGGGAGCCGTTTTAAATAGGGAGACTCACCGATTTTAAAGAGAGTGTATTTCTATCAAGGTTCCCTTTTAAAGTGGGAGTCTTTCTGTCAGCGACCCCTTTTAAAGAGAATCTTCCTTTTAGGGTCACCGTTTACAGAGAGAGTCTCTCCATCAAGAATCCATTTTAAGGGGAGTCTCCTCATCAGGGTCCCCTTTTAAGGCTGAAGTCTCCCCATCAGGGACCCTTTTAAAGAGAGTCGCACCCTCGGGGACCCGTTTTAAAGCGTGCGTGTCACCATCAGGGGCCCCTTTTAAAGAGGAGTCTCACCATAATGGATCCCTTTTAAAGAGGGATTCTCGCCAAAGAGGACTCCTTTTAATAAGAGATTATCCGCATTAGGGACTACTTTTAAAGAGAGAGTCTCACCATCAGTGATCCCTTTTAAAGAGTGAATCTCACCATCAGGGATCCCTTTTAATGAGTGAGTCTTACCATTAGGGATCCCTTTTAAAGAGGGAGTCTTTCTATCAGGGAGCCTTTTAAAGAGAGTCTTACCATCAGAGATCCCTTTTAAAGAGAGAGTATCATACTCAGGGACCCCTTTTAATGAGTGAGTCTCACCATCAGGGAGCCCTTTTAAAGAGGAAGTCTTTCTGTCAAGGGACCCTTTTAAAGAGAGTCTTTTTATTCTGGAGCACTTTTAAATCGGGAATCGCACCCTTGGGGACCCAATGTAAAGAGAGAGTCTGTCTATTAAGGTCCCCTTTTAAGAGGGGAGTCTTTCTATCTGTGACCCCTTTTAAAGAGAAACTTCCTATTAAGGACACCATTTAAAGAGAGAGTCTCACCATCAGGGACCCCTTTCAAAGAGGGCGTCTCCACATTAGGGACCTCATTTAAAGAGGGATGCTCACCATCAGGGATCCCTTTTAAAGAGAAAGACTCGCTATGAGGGACCCCTTTTAAATAAAGAGTCTCGCCATTAGGAGCCCGTTTTAACGAGGGAGTCTCACCAACAGCAACCCCTTTTAAAGAGCTCTTCCGTTTTAAATAGACACAGAATGATCCGGGACTTACAACAATCTCGATTACGATTATTAGCGACGTCAGACGCATTATCCATTAGGCCAAGGAAATTTCGTGTGCAATCCGGTTATTTTGATTCCGATGGCCGGCCCTGCTTTCGCAGCGCTTGACTGCCGAGCGGTCCCGCAGGTCTAAATTTATCGGCTGGTTTCAAAGCACCAATTCAGTTTTGTGCGAATGGGAGATGTATCCCCAGGAACAGCGGTTGGAGCAGAACATACTTAACGGCGTAAGTAGGTGAAAGTGAATGTTAGATGAAGGAAGTAATGCAGGAAAGTGACAATGAAATGGATGGAGGAAAGTAAAGGAGGGCTAATGATTGTGGAAGGAAGAAAAAGCTGGGAGAAGAGACGATTTTGAATTATGGAGCATCAAGCTCAGGCATGTGAGAGCACGGAGGTTTTGAAGGAATAAATAGGTTTTCACCGCCAACAATTTTTTTTTTCATGTATTGAAGATTGATTTTTCGTTGTGTTTAATTAGCAGGTGCCGGAGAGAACAGAGTGAACTGTGTTGTGACTCGGATTTGTACCGAGGTTGCTGCGGCCACAAGGCAGAGCACTGATCACTATACGATCACGGCTTCACACATCAGCTGCGGCAGCTTTGCTCAGACCACAGCAAAGTACCGCACGGCACTGCTTGGAAAAGATGGATTTTTGGTGAAGAGGCCAAAATCAGCACCGACAGAAATTTTGACAGCGGTGGAACTCGACACAGGCCCCGCAGCGACTGGAGTCTTAATCCAGAATGGGAACTAGTGCAGCCGCAGTTACATTTAAAATGATTGTGGCCCTTTCACACGAGAAGAATCTCATCCCTGGAGGGTCATAAAGAGAAAATAAAGGCACCGCTGGGAATCGAACCCAAGATCTCCTGTTTACAAGAACGGTGCTTATGATCAACTAAGCCACGGAGCCAATTCTCGCTCTATTTTCGCCGCTTCCACACACTGATATCTATCAGCTTCCTTTCACTGCCTCTTGGAGTCTGAAGCCGTTTTGTATTTATGCATCTCACTTGTTTATTCTGCCATATGTGCCGATGTTGTCTGTATCTCTCGCTGCGTTTATTTCAGTATCAATCTGTGGGTTGATTCTAAATGAATACCTGTGTTTGTGTCTTACATGAAATAGATGAGGTGCTCAGACAATTCATCCTCTGACACTGGGGAACTAATGAGTCAACATTTAGAACAAAACATTGTTTATTGTGATGCAGAAAATACAATATTCCATCTTGAATGATTTAGTTTCAATTCTGTGTAAAAAGAAACTGTGACCCCAACGTGTTTCCAAGCGGCGCATTTTAATCTGACGTCACAACCGCCACCATTGCCCTCAAGGTGATTCATAACTAATAAACAGAGAAGTCAAGCAGTGAGACGGTATTTGTAGAAA
Source organism: Squalus acanthias (assembly GCA_030390025.1). Taxonomy (NCBI): domain Eukaryota; kingdom Metazoa; phylum Chordata; class Chondrichthyes; order Squaliformes; family Squalidae; genus Squalus; species Squalus acanthias. The sequence continues at coordinate 6,315 of JASTWF010000666.1, read as the reverse complement.
CGGTTGTGAGACTGTGCAATGCACTGGCCCAGAGCAGCAGATTTAAAACAAGGTTTAAAAACCGGCAGCGTGTGGGAGGAAGAGGAGAGAGTGGCAAGAGAGCCACAGGAAAGCCAGACAGCAGCTTTGGGCGTTGTTCCATGATCGCAACATAGTTGCACACGGCACTGACATTTTTCTTGTTAAATATGAATAGAGTGCAGCGTATGTTTGCAGCTGTTTCTGTTTCTGTAAAGTTACCATCGTACGAACAGGAGGAGGACATTCAGCCCCTCAAGCCTGCTCCGCCATTCAATTAGATCATGGCTGAACTGTATCTTAACTTCATCCATCTGCGATTTTTGCATAAACCTTCATATCCTTGCCGAACACAAATCTGTCAAACTGAATTTTTAAATTTTCAACCCCATCCTCAAATGCTTTTTAAGGGAGAGTGTTCCAGATTTCTGTCACCCTCTGTGCGAAGAAGCGCTTCCTTACATCATCGCTGAACGGGATAGCTGTAATTTCACGGTTATGCCCCATTGTGTTGCACCCTCCCACCAGAGGAAATAGATTCACTCTATCTTACACCTATTAGTTTGCAGCTCTGACCGAAGTCCAAACCCTGAACATTAACCGACAGAAATGCTGGAAGTTCCCTTCTTCTCAACTCCATGTAGCCGCCTTTGCTCTGTGTCCCTTGATAACCTCACCAAACCATAAACCTAACGCTCAGTCTTGCGACATCCAATTGACCCCCAGCATCCACAATGTTATCGGGGAAGAGAGTTCCAGATGTTCATTACCATTTGTGTGAAAAAGAGACTCTTGATTTTGCTTCTGAAGGGCCGAGCTCTAATTTTAAGATTTTGTTCCCTTGATTCACCCACCAGAGGAAATGCTTTCTCTGTATCTACCCTATCCTATCCCTTTAACATTTAAACAGCTCGATTCGGTCACCCCTCATTCTTCTTCTAGACTCAGAACTAATCTAATTAGAAGTGAAGCAGTAAATCGGTGTCAGTAAAACGGACCGTGAGATTGTGCAATGCACTGGCCCAGAGCAGCAGATTTAAAACAGAAGTTTAAAGACCGGCAGCGTGTGAGGGAAGGGGAAAGAGAAGGAAGAGAGTCACAGGTAAAATCACCTTGGAAACCAGTGGCTCCGAATCTGCATTGAATCCCCCCAGTGTATTGTAAACTCTTTTATTGTCATATTGATACACTGATATATTTGAAAGAACATTAAATGAGATGTAACGCTGTCTCTGGTATAAAATAACTGTTTTATATATTTGAGTTTAACCACTGTGTTTAATCTCTATCCTGAATGTTTAGCTTCAACCTAGGATCAGTTTATAATCTGGAGACAAGGTTTCAGCAGCCGGCGGGCAGGGAGCAGAGGCTGAGGTTGATCTGTTTCATGTGGGAGCAGAACACATCACCTGAACCCACTTTTCAGCTCTTGTTGATTAGCACTGTAGGTTACGGCACTTCACGTGCATATCAAAGTACTTTTTAAATGGAATGAGGGTTTCTGCTTCCACCTTCCTTTCAGCCAGTGAGCTCCGGACACCCACCGCCCTCAGGATAAAACACGTCAACTGCACACCATCACACTCTGCATCCTGCCACAAAGCCAATTTTGGATCCACTGTGCCAAATTGCCCTGGATCTCAAAGGCTCTTACCTTCTTGAACAGCCTCCCATGCGGGACTTTGTCAGAAGCCTTACTGAAGTCCATGTGGACTACATCAACTGCATTACAATTATACACGCACCTAGTCACCCCCTCGTATAATTCAATCAAATTGGTTAGACATGATCTCCCCCTGACAAAGCTATGCTGATTATCCTTGATTAATCCTTGCCTTTCCAAGTGGAGACTCTCGGGTTCCCTGTTTAAAAGGGGTCCCTGATGCGGCAACTCTCTTTAAAAGGTGTACTAGATGGTGAATTCCCTCTTTAAAAGGGATCCCTGATGGTGAGACTCCGTCTTTAACAGGCGTCCCTGATGGTGACACTCCCTCTTTAAAAGGTGTCCCTAATGGGGAGACACTCTCGTTAATAGGGTTCCCTGATAGAAAGACTGTCTCTAAGAGGAAGATTCTCTTTGAAAGGGGTTCCTCGAGAAATACACCCTCTTTAAAAGGGGTCATTGACAGAAATACTTTTTGTTAAAAGTGAAAACCTGATGGTGAGTCTCTCTCTTTAATAGGAATCCCTAATGCTGAAACACCCTCTTTAAAAGGGTTCCGTGATAGTTTGCCTCTTTAATAGGGCTCCCAAATGGGAAGACTCTCTCTTTAAAAGGGATCCCTAATAGAAAGTCTTCCACTTTAAAAAGAGTCAGTGATGCTGAAAAAACCTTTTGAAAAGATTACCTGATGGTGAGCCTCTTTAAAAGGGGTCCCTAAAGACGAGACTCTCTCTTTAAAAGGTGAGAAGTCGCACAACTCCAGGTTATAGTACAACAGATTTATTTAAAATTACAAGCTTTCGGAACTATCGATCGCCCCTTATTCAGGTCGGGTTACTATGAGTGAATCTACAAAAATTCACAGAATATAAACACAGAAAAAATGCAGAGATACAATCATTCCTTACATCAAAGACACACCAAGAGCACAGCCAAGACAATGAGATGTGTCCCAGTGGGTCCAACGTGTCAAAACCTGCTGTCTGCATATCCTCTCCAGTTGGGTTTGTTTTTTGTGTTTGTTTTTTAAAAAACTGGAAAGACAGACAACGATGTCAAGTCACGTTCTGCAGCGTGACATGAACCCGATATCCCTATTGAGGCTGTCCTCATGAGTTCGAAACTTGGCTATCAGTTTCTGCTCGATGATTTTGCGTTGTCGTGTATCTCGAAGGCCGACTTGGAGAACGCTAACCCGCAGTTCCGAGGCTGAATGCCCTTGACTGCTGAAGTGTTCCCCGACTGGAAGGCAACCATCCTGCCTGGCGATTGTTGCGCGGTGTCCGTTCATACGTTGTCTCATTGTCTACATGGTCTCGCCGATGTACCATGCTCTGGGGCATCCTTTCCTGCAACGTATCAGGAAGACAACGTTGGCCGAGTCACATGAGTATGTACCATGTACCTGGTGGGTAGTGTCCTCACGTGTGATGACGTTATCTGTGTTCATGATCTGGCATGTCTTGCAGAGGTTGCCGTGGCAGGGTTGTGTTGTGTCGTGGTCGCTGTTCTCCTGACAGTTGGGTAATTTGCTGCAAACGATGGTACTTTTGAGGTTAGGCGGCTGCTTGAAGGCGAGTAGTGGAGGCGTGGGGATGGCCTTAGCAAGGTGTTCGTCGTCATCGATAACATGTTGAAGGCTGCGAAAAACATGGCGTAGTTTCACTGCTCCGGGGAAGTACTGGACGAAGTAGGGTACTCTGTTGGTTGTGTCCCGTGTTCGTCTTCTGAGGAGGTCTATGCGGCTTTTTGCTGTGGCTCGTCGGAACTGTCGATCGACGAGTCGAGCGTCATATCCCGTTCTTACGAGGGCTTTTTCAGTGTCCGTAGGTGTCCATCGCGTTCCTCCTCGTCTGAGCAGATCCTGTGTATTCGCAGGTATTATCCATAGGGGATGGCTTCTTTAACGTGGTTAGGGTCGAAGCTGGAGAAGTGGAGCATCGTGAGGTTGTCCGTGGGCTTGCGGTAGAGTGAAGTGCTGAGGCGTCCGTCTTTGATGGAGATTCGTGTGTCCAAGAATGAAACCCATGCTGAGGAGTAGTCCATGGTGAGTTTGATGGTGGGATGGAACCTGTTGATGCTATCGTGTAGTCCTTTCAGTGATCCTTCGCCGTGGGTCCAAAGGAAGAAGATGTTGTCGTTGTATTTGGTGTCTGGAGATTGGCTGTTGTTGGATTTGAGTACTGAGGCTGTCGAAGCGATGCCGTCATCTTGGGGGATATTGGCGTAGAGTGCCGATACGTCCTTCGTGGCGAGGAGTGTTCCTGGTTCAACTGGTCCATGGGTGCTGAGCTTCTGCAAGAAGTCTGTAGTGTCGCGACAGAAGCTGGGGGGTCCCTGATAGAAAGACTCCCACTTTAAATGGGACCCCAGATGGTGAGACTCACTCTTTAAACTTGGTCCCGAGGATGAGACTCCCTCTTTAAAAGTGGTCCCTGATATAAAGACTCTCTCTTTACAAGGGGTCCCTGATGGTGAGACTCCATCTTTGAAAGGGGTTCCTGATGGTGAGATTTTCTCTTTAAAAGGAATCGCAGATGGTGAGACTCTTAAAAGATGTTCCTGATGATGAGACACCCTCTTTAAAAGGACTCCCTGACAGGGATACTCCCTCTTTAAAAGGGGCCCCTGATGGTGAGACTTCCTTTTTAAAAGGGGTCCCTGACGGTGAGACTCCCTCTTTAAAAGGGGCCCGTGATTGTGAGACTCTCTCTTTAAAATTGGTCGCTGATGGTGTGACCATCTCTTTAAAAAGTGTCTCTAATAGGAAGATTATCTTTTAAAAGGGTCCCTGATAGAAATACACCCTCTTTAAAAAGAGACCCTGGAACGTATACACCCTTTTTAAAAGGTGTGCCTCATGCTGAGCCTCATAAAAGGCGTCCCTAATGGGGAGACTCTCTCTTGAAAAGTGGTCCCTGATAGAAAGACTCTCAATTAAAAAAGATTCCACGAGCGTGAGACTCCCTCTTTAAAAGGGGTCCCTGATAGAAAGGCGCTCTCTTTAAAATAGGTCCCTAATGGTGAGACTCCATCTTTAAAAGGGTTCCCTGTTGGCGAGACTACCTCTTTAAATGGGTCCCTGATGGAGAGACACCCTCTTTAAAATGGGCAACTGTAGGTGAGACTCACTCTTTAAAGTGGGACCCTGATGGAGAAACTCCCTCTTTAAAAGGGGTCTCTACTGTGGAGACTCTCTCTTTGAAAGGTGTCCCTGTTAGAAAGATGCCCTCTTTAAAAGGGGTCCCTGATGGAGAGACTCCCTCTTTAAAAGGGGTGCCGGATGCTAAGACACCCTCTTTAAAAGGGGTCCCTAATGTGGAGACTACCTCCTTAACAGGGGTCCCTGATGGTGAGTCTCTCTCTTTAAAAGGGGTCCCTAATGATGAAACTGCATCTTTAAAGGACCTCGGTTGGAGAGACTCTCTCTTTTTAAGATTTCCCTGATGAAGTGACTGTTTCATTAAAAGCGACCACTGTTGTTGCAACTCCCTCTTTAAAAGGATTCCTGATGGGGAAACAGCCTCTTTAAATGGTGTCCCTGATGGAGAAACCCCCTCTTTAAATGGGGTCCCTGATGGTGAGTCTCTCTTTAAAATGTTTCCCATATTGAGACACTCCCTCTTTAAAACCGGTTGCTGATCGTGAGACTCACTCTTTAAAAGCATCCTCAGAGGAAGACTCGCTCTGTAAAAGGTGTCCCTGATGGTGAGACTCTTTCTTTAAAAGGTGTTCCTGATAGGACGTTTCTCTTTAAAAGGGGTCCCTGATAAAAAAAGACTCTCTCTTTAAATGGCGCCCTCTCAACATCAGGGAACCCATTTAAAGAGAAACTCTCACCATCAGGGACCCCATTTAAAGAGAGAGTCTCTCCATCAGGGGCCGCTTTTAAAGAGGGAGACTCAACATAAGGGGTCCGTTTTAGCGAGGGAGTCTCACCATCAGGGGCCCCTTTTAAAGAGAGATTCTCACCATCAGGGAACCCATTTAAACAGAGAGTCTCTCCATCAGGGTCCGCTTTTTAAGAGGGAGACTCACCATAAGGGGTCCCTTTTAAAGAGAGAGTGTCGCCCTCGAGAAACTCTTTTACGGAGGCTCATCTTCACGGATTCCTTTAAAGAAAGTGTGTCAGCATCAGGGACTCTTTATAAAGCGGGAGTATTTCTATAAGGATCAACTTTTAAAGAGAGATTCACCCCACTTTAAAAGAGGCTCACCATTATGGATCCCTTTAACGAGGGTATTTTAGCATCAGGGACTCCTATTAAAGAGTCTCCCAATCAGTGATCAATTTTAACGAGAGAGTCTCCCCATCAGGGACCCCTTTTAAAGATGGATTCTCACCATCTGGGACCCCTTTTAAAGAGAGAGTTTCACCATCAGGGATCACTTTTAAAGAAAGAGTCTCACCGTCAGACACCCTTTTTAATAAAGCGTCTTTCTGTAAGGAGACATTTTAAAGCGGGAGTCTTACCATCCGAGACCCTTTTAAAGAGGGGGTCGTTCTATCAGGGAGCCCTTTTAAAAAGATTCTTATCATCAGGTACCCCTTTTAAAGGGGGGTCTCTACCATCAGGGACCCCTTTTAAATAGCGATTCTCACCATCAGGGACCACTTTTAAAGAGGGTGTCTC